>OZ014519.1:654791795-655391795 GCA_963966055.1 Lathyrus aphaca
CGTCGTAAGTTTGTTTTTTCTACAACGATCAGGAAACCATTATTGAAAGCCAGGACGCGCACCACATATCACAACAGTTATGCTTATAAATCGTTGTGATATATATACTTAGCTACTGGGTTTGAAACCCATCAACAACAATTTAGCCAAAAACAGAAATTAACTTTAACCTCGGTTATAATAGATAACCTTCGTTGAAAAAACCCCGAGTTTATTATATTATATATAGATTGCCTGTTTTCTATACATCTCACTAAATAAATACATGGATTCAAATTGATGAAGAAGTCTATAATATAAAAATTAACCTATTCTTGAAAACCAATTTAATCAAATCATTGTTGTTTTTAATTACATTCGTCTCATCGTGCATCTCATATTGTTTTAGATATACTATGGTATATTGACCTGCCTCATTAGATGCATCGTTGTCTTCAATTATATTTAAATTTCCATACAGCAATTTATTGGATAGTCTACCTTTTCCTCATCACTTATCATCGTAATTTTTATAATCATAATTTTTACGATTATCAGTGACGAGGAAGAGGTAGACTATCTAATAAATTATTGTTAAATAAATTTAACTATATTCGAATTCAACGATGCATCTAAAGAGCCCGGTCATTATTCCATAACATATGTAAACAACATGAGATAAACGATGAGACGCATGAAATTCAAAAACAACAATGGTTTGTTTAACTTGGTTTTCAAATACAACTTAATTTAAAGATTATAAGTATCTATGTCAATTTAAATTAATGTATTTTAAGTGAGGATTAGTGAAACAAACAATCTACATAGAATATAATAAACTCAAACAAAATCATACACCAAAACCAAATATTATAAATTTATCAACAAAACCTTAACCGCACACAATATCATAAACTATGTTAAATTGTTTCAAGAACGCACCTTTCATTGAAAATTATCACGAAAGTATGAATTTCATCTAGTTAATGAAGCATTGAAAAAGAAATACAAGGTAAATGAAGTTTCCACAATGAATTTATACTTGTATTTTTTTCCATTGCTACACAAACCATATGAACCTTATTAACGCATATTATACACTTGCTACCACCGCTTGCTATCACCATGTATCATCCCCTTAATCTGTAAACTTCAACAATGGGCATTTTCAGTTAAAGCCAAACCCTAAAATCATAATTCAGTGAAGAGTAAAAAGAGATAAAAAGAGAGAGCAGGAGAACATACCATCTTCTTTTACTTTTTTCCATTGATACACAAACAATATGTACCATAGCCAAAGTATGGTCTTTGTTAAGGTAGTGAAGACAAATCAAATATAATGTTGATCTAGTTTGTGAAGCCATGATGAAAAAATATAAGGAGAAATATGCTTACACAAAAGCTTCATACTTCTTATATTTATTTTCAAGGGTTATAAGACTAGATGAAGTTTACTGCCACTGTTGTTTCTACATTTACTAATATTTTGTTTGTGAAGCTATGGAAAAGAAGAAGTACAACATGGATGAAGTTTTCATCATAACATCATTCTTCTTGTAGTTTTTTTCATAGCTACGTAAACATTATGTATGATAGCCAAAGTATGGGAAATATATAACAATAGATGGAAGAAGAAGAATACCTTAATGTATGAAGCAAAGGATTCCCGACTAATTGGGAAGAAGAAGAGAAAAAATGGGTTCTAGGGTTTCACTATCAAGGAAACGGTGTTACTGTCAATATGTGAAAGTTAATTCGCTTATATATGGGTAAACAATTTCACAACGGTTGAAAATATGGACCGTAATGATAAGAATTAATTTATAATAAATATATCATAAAGGTAAACCAGAAGAACCGTAGTGATAAGTATATCACAACGGTTAACCAGTAGAACTGTAGTGATATCCCTCTTATTTGTGAATTTTAAAATAAATTAAAAAGAAAAGGTGCACCTTAACGTTAAAAGAATAAAATATTGTATAGCATTATGGTTCGAACCAATGAAAGTTTGATTGTATCACAACGGTTGGTTGTGTAACCGTTGTCATATACTAATAATTTTTAATCAAAAACAAAAATAAATATGGTAGCATCTTAGTAAAGATATATCATAACGGTGTATATGAATCTGTTATAAACTTTGTGTTGTTGTTTGCGTGTTTTGTTGTAGTGAATACTCAATACTGTTTAGGCGTTATGTTGCATTCCTTGTAAACAAGCGCCAAATGATGTCAAAAATATCATATGGACAAACATTGAGGTATTAATTTTAATTTTCATCATTTCGATTGGCTTTCTATAATTTCTATACATTCTTATTTATTTAAATGTAGTTACATTTTTTATTTTAAGAAAGGTGATAAGTAGTTTTAAAAAAATTGGATAAGTCATGATGGTGCTTGTTGGAGGGACTTTAAGTCACGACTTACGTGTGACTACATAAGGAATCCTAAGGATGGCCTTGAGCGTCAATGAGTGAGCTATTCTTTTCTCTTGAAAAAGGTTTGGAAATTTTTTGGGGAGGGTCGTCGTTCTGAGCAATTCTTGTTATTACTAGTCTTATTTATTTTAATAATTTGATGCTAATGATTTATAGATACTAAACATATTTTTACATGTTTATAATAGAATCAAAGTCATGCAGGAATACAAAATAAAGAGAAAAAGGTTTAATCCCATAGAATAAAATGATGGAAGAAAAAAACAACAAATGGGAGATTAGGACTCCATTAATTGTGATCGCAAACCATCTCCACCGTCAAGGCATTGGAAGTGGAAGAGGGATCGACTAAGACCAAATGGAGAGTACAACTCAGAAGCGTCAAAAGCAGTTGCTCAGAAAATTGTATATGGTTTGTTGTGTGTATGTTATGTGTTATTTAAATTCTTTTGTAATTACAATATTAATATTATCATGCATGATGTGTAGGATGTGTTGGTTGAGGAGTGTCGCTCCCTCGAAAAGACACCGGGTCAAATAGGGTACAGACGCGAATGGTCGGCGAAAGGAGAGAATGAAAGTTAAGATGAATAGAGTCGCCAGCTAGGCATTTTTATCCCGAAGGAAAGGTAATGCTGCATAAACCTAGAAAAAGATGGATAAGACGGTTGCGAACCAGAGAAACTGAGAAAGGGGGTTGGTTACTGTAACACGGTGGGAGAACTGACTTTAGTTATGTTGCGGATAGCAAGAGTCGCCACCGACTTTTATTTTATCCAAAGGAAAGGCATAAAAGAACAGGAAAGACCTTTTAAAAAGATTTTTGGGTCCGGGGGGTAGGTTATGTACAGGGAAGGTGTTAGCACCCTTTACATCCATGGTTATCCATGGGCTCTTAGTTACTTAGCTCACTTTAAAATGTTTTTTGAAATGTGAAGTGTGTGAATAGAAATTTTCTTAAATGTTTATAATGATCCATGTACGGATGCGTATAAACCTTTGTTTTGAAAATTTGTTTAAAAATGTGAAGTGTTTGAAATTGTTTTGAAAAGTGAGCAAGTATCTAAGAGGAACCTACCCTAAGTTTTAAGTCTTTTCTGTTCTTGAATCCTTTAAATGGTAAGACTATCCCTATTATTAAGGAATAGGTAGTCATTACCTTGGATGTGAGGGACAAGTGAAGGGTCATCTGTTATTTAGGCAACTGTGGGGTGTATAAGCAATTCGAAGGGACTATCATCTTTATTCGAAAGGGACAAGATCATTATGAAGGCAACATTCGAAGGGGACTTGATCTTTTATCTGTTAAGGGACTAGATGATGTGAAATTGAGGGACTTTGCTTTATACACCCTACTTGACCTTTTGATTAGGCAACATGAGAGGTATCCCTAAGGAAGTGAGATGGCGATCAAAGATCGACTTACGTGTGTGAGTGTACAATTTTAATATTTATCTTTAAATTAGTGAGCTAAATTAATTTTAAATATACAAACATGTTTTACACTCCCTATTTACTAACCATAGCATAAAATATAAATAATAAACATTATTACTAAAATATTACATCAAAGGAAAAATTACATAATAATAATTAAAACAAATTAAATATAATAAGCAAAAATAATAAATAATAATAATAATTGGGTTAGTGAAATAATAATAATAAAAAATAATACAAAGTTAAATGGGGTTAGTAATAAATAAATATCATAAGAAAATAAACATAATAGATAATATAAACAAAAATATTAAAATAATTAAAAGATCAAATTTTTATATAAACAATTATTTAAGATTAATAAGAAACTATGATCAATTATATTAATTATTATAAAGTTTTAAATTATTTACACATTATTAAGTTAATTATAAACATATTATGAAAATAAAATTATAATTACAAAATTAAATTAACAATTTTTAACTATTTTTAAACATATAATAAAAATTATTTACATATAAAATTAAATTATAAACAATTAATAGAATATTTACATATTATGAAAATAGGATTAATTATAATTATATTTACAAAATTTTAATTATTTTAAACAATATTTAAATTATCAAAAATATGTACATGATTAGGTAAAATAGGATTAAACATTAAAATAGAAGAAAATTAGGGTTTAATTATTAAGAAAAACATTAATATTTATTTATTATTTAAAATGCAAGCAAGGATTATAAAATTAAAATAAATAAATAAACTAATATTTACCATTAGGGTTTTAGAAAAATATTTTTTAGGTTAATCTTAGTTAATGAAAATACATTAGGATTTATCAAATTAGGATTATAGTTTTAATTTAAATTAATAATAATAAACAAATAAATAAAAACAAGAAAAATAATGAAGTAAAAGAAAAAAGGGGAGGCCTGGTTTTGAACCCAGGACCTCCCAATACCTGAAGAAAGCCTCCATCCACTGGGCTAGCCTGCGCGCGCTGGTAGTGAATCCACTCCAATTGGTTTTGTTGTTTAACCTGGTAAATCAAAGAAAAAGGAAACAAAACAAAAGGCCTGGGGGGGATCGAACCCAGGACCTTTGCATTGCACACAAACACACTTACCATTCCAGTCGGGAGGGCGCTTCTGATAATATAGTGACTATAATTCATAATATATTAAGACTAATCATTAAACAGAAAAATAAGAAAAAATTGGCTGAACCCAGGATTCGATCCCTGGACCTTAGCATCATACGCGCATCCCCTTACCACCAGACCAACTGTACGTTGGTGATACAAAACAGAAACAAACACAAAAAATATGATATCAAATATTTGAATTTCCAGACGCGCGCAAACTTCATCTTCTTCCTCAGGGTTCCTGCGAATTTTGTTGCGTTTTTAACTATGAATTTTCCTGCGAATTTCAAAACACAAGAACCTACGAAAATTGGAAGAGCATCAAGATAGTGAAATTTCTCAAAAATAATTAGTGCGTTATGATCCCCAAGGTCCATAGAATTGTTCTATGTTCTTAGAACTTATTTATGTTAGGTTTAGAGTAAAGCCCCAATCTCATGGCCGAAACCCTAGCCATGGTGATTCTTTAATCCTGCATCGAAAATCAAATTGAATTGCCCAGAAACATTCACAAGCTTGTCACAAACACAAAACCAGAATCAAATTCAATTTATATTGCATGTATATATAAGAACGAAAAAATCATAAAGATGTCAAAAGTTGGATTCGGTTTGAGTTGTTCATGAGGTTATGGATGCATATGAGTATTGGGAATGATTCAAAGATGTCCAATAAACATGTCTCAACCTTCAAATCTCTTCGAAACAGCCTCTATTGAAGAATCCGAATTTCAAATTTTGGATGATTTTTGAAAGTTGCAACTTACTCTTTGAGGCAGAATTTTCGTGTGCAATGCTTGTCTTCATGTTGTATATATACCACTTGATGAAATTAGGTCAAGACTTTAACAAATTTGTGGATATTTGGACTTTGGGAGATTGAAAAAGATGTGATCTTAAATTTTGAATATTCTTGATCTAGCCTTGCCATGTTTGGATGATCTGAATTTAAATGGTATTAATCAATTTTAAATGAGTGTTAAAACTTTCTAGAACCAAAAAATCAAATCAAATATATGACTTTTATATTTTATTTCAATTTAATTTGTATTTTAATGAATAAAATTCAAATAAATATGAAATAAAAAATAAAAAATCAGAAAATGAGTGGGTTGGGTCGTGCATGAAGTGTTGGTATGGATTGGATCATCATATGGCAAGCCCATTTAGAAAAAATTGGTTTTAAACCTCCATTTTCTTCATAAACCAACCAAAAATTTTCCAACTTTGCAAGGGCACACATCCTTCAATTTTAATGCTATGAGGGTGTTCTTGGACATTTTGGAAAGCTTGAAGAGTCCTCTAACCAAACCCACTGGTTTCATGTCCATATCATTTACCATTCTCAAGTTATGCCCTTTTGAAGTTGTTGACTTTTTGTTGACTTTCAAAAGGACCTATAATGTCTTAGCTCCTACCTTCCAAATGAAGCATTTTTGGGCTTGGCTTGTGAGACACAAAGTTGTAGAGAATTCAATTTCCTTCAAAATGAGCTTTGGATGGAAAATTGGTGATGAAACATGTGAAAGTTATGGCTGGTCAAAGTTCAGTTGACTTTTCCTGAGGAAACCCTAATTTAGAAACCCTTGATTCTTGATGATCTGAAATATCCTTGATGAATCATGATCAACCCTTGATCAAATGATGAATTTTACTTCATATACTTGATGTTGACAAAAAATCATGAAGTTTGACTTTGGTTTGACCCCAGTTGACCTCAGTTTGACTTTTTAACTGCTTTGACTGATTTTGACTTATCTGATCATCTGACTGAGCAAACCTTTGAGAAAAGTCTTGAAATTTGTCATGGGGATTCTTAAATACATATAAGATGTTATGAAGCTCACTTGAAGTCTTGGAAGTCCATTTAGCCTGATTAAAGTCGAAACCCTAGTTTTGGATGCACTGCTTAGGAGAATGCATTGTCTGAGGGAATTGTCAAACTTTCTGACTATTTGTGAACTTTGTGAACCTTGTGAACCTCATAAGATGTCTTGTGAATCTTGTGGAAAGTCTTGTGAACCTTGTGAACCTCATAAAGTGTCTTATAAACTTCATGAACCTCATGAAAGGTCTTGTGAACCTTGTGAACCTCATAAAGTGTCTTGTAAACTTCATGAACCTCATGAAAGGTCTTGTGAACCTTGTGAACCTCTTAGCACACAAAGTCTTGTATTGTGAGGGTAAATTTTAGGGTGCAACAGCTGCCCCTGTTCAATTTTCTGAAACCTGAGGGGTTAGATTGGTATATGTGCCAGTCGTGACCTGGAAGGTTGAAGGGGATTGAATACAAAAGCCCAAAAATTTGCACTCACCGGTGCGTAGAGTGATACTGATGACTAGTTGTATATGCTTGAGTGGGCTTAAAGATGCCACTTGGAGAAAAGTTCTTCAGATACATTTCTTGGAGGATAAAGCTGTCCAAAATATGAAGGTATAATGATAGTTTTCAGGAAGATAAACAACGTCCTGAGGTAATGGTGATAGCTTTCAGGAAGATAAACAACGTCCCAAGGTAGTGGTATGCTTTTAGGAGGATAAACAACGTCCTGAGGAAATGATATGCTTTCAGAAGGATAAACAACGTTCTGAGGTAATAATATGCTTTCAGGAGGATAAACAACGTCCTGAGGTAATGGTGATAGCTTTCAGGAAGATAAACAACGTCCCGAGGAAATGATATGCTTTCAGAAGGATAAACAATGTTCTGAGGAAACAATGTAATCTTTGGGAAGATAAACAATGGCCCAAGGTCAATATATGCTTTCAGGAGGATGAACAACGTCCTGAGGTATAAGTATAACTTTTGGGAGGATAAACAACGGCCCAATAGTCATGATATGCTTTCAGGAGGATAAACAACGTCCTGAGGAAATGGTATGCTTTCAGGAGGATAAACAACGTCCTGAGGAAATGGTGTAACCTTTGGGAAGATAAACAACGGCCCAAGGTAATAATATGCTTTCAGGAGGATAAACAACGTCCTGAGGTAATGATATGCTTTCAGAAGGATAAACAACGTTCTGAGGGAATGATAGCTTTCAGGAGGATAACAACGTCCTGAGGAAATGATATGCTTTTGGGAAGATAAACAACGGCCCAAGGTAATAATATGCTTTCAGGAGGATAAACAACGTCCTGAGGGAATAATAGCTTTCAGGAGGATAACAACGTCCTGAGGAAATGGTGTAACCTTTGGGAAGATAAACAACGGCCCAAGGTAATAATATGCTTTCAGGAGGATAAACAACGTCCTGAGGTAATGATAGCTTTCAGGAGGATAACAACGTTCTGAGGAAATGGTGTAACCTTTGGGAAGATAAACAACGGCCCAAGGTAATAATATGCTTTCAGGAGGATAAACAACGTCCTGGGGTAATGATAGCTTTCAGGAGGATAACAACGTCCTGAGGAAATGGTGTAACCTTTGGGAAGATAAACAACGGCCCAAGGTAATAATATGCTTTCAGGAGGATAAACAACGTCCTGAGGTAATGATATGCTTTCAGAAGGATAAACAACGTTCTGAGGGAATGATAGCTTTCAGGAGGATAACAACGTCCTGAGGGAATGATAGCTTTCAGGAGGATAACAACGTCCTGAGGAAATGATATGCTTTTGGGAAGATAAACAACGGCCCAAGGTCACAAGTTGTTGATGAAGTCTACCTGCTGGAGAATTAATCTGAAAAACAAGATTATAACATTCTGCACAATAACATTAGTTTATGCATTATGTAGGCATGTATAATATGATGTACTTAAGTAATGTATTATGCATTTATGTATATGTATGATATGATTTAAATGATGTATGTATGCATCATGTAGCTTGACATGTCTGGATATCTTTGTATAACAACTGCTGGCCAGGGAAAATATATCCCGATTCGTTGCTGAAGAATATGAGGAGCTCGTTCTCGTCTTGTCTGATAATATAGTATATACAACCTCCCGTCTTCGTTCGATAGTAAGGTATACATAACCTCTCGTCTGCTGGGGATAGTAAGGTATACATACATAACCTCCCGTCTGCTGGGGATAGTAAGGTATACATAATCTCCCATCTTCGTTCGTCGTACTCCTATTGGAAAATAAATTCCCGAATATCCGTATGAGGATAAAAGAGATGGATATAAATTCCATGGGAGATGTGACTTGAAGTATTTATGAAGATGGATTTATCCTACTAGGGATTTGTAACTGTCTTGTAGGGATGAACCGGTGAAGCTTCGTTGAAATCCTTCCCTCGTTCGTCCTTAGTAAATACTATTACTGCATTTTCATGCATTTCTGGTAAACATCAATCATATTAAGCATTTATGCATTTTTGGTAAACATCAATCATATTCAAAAGCATACATACATTCAAACACAACCAATGGACGTTTCGCTTATGTAAATAGGGTAAAAGTAAATCTGGATTCAGAGGGAAAAGTAAAGTTGATCTTGAAAATAGAATCGTTTCAACTTCGAGAGTGTATAACCAATTGGATCTGGAGGTCCTGAAATTTTTAACTTTCCTGAATACCTTCCCAGAAATCCTCATATCTAGATCTGAAGACATGATACTGACACCATCTGATACCACTGGCATACATAATTAATTTCCACCATGGCTTCTGCTGAGAATCCAATATCAAGGTAATACAGTGAGAGGAGTGTGTCCTCAAATTGTGATGGACCATATACGCTCCAGATACTAGATTTGAAAAGAAAGCATTGCCCCTTGGTTGAGGATGAATTGTACCATAATGGAAGTATCTAAATGTAGCTACCTCAAGAGAAACAAGCAGAATGCCCCATAAGCATATACCCCTGGCATTATGAACTCTGTAATGTCACCTTTGGTAATTCAACTGTATGAGGAAAACCGCCCCTGGTTATTAAGCATTGTTGAATCTGGACCTGATTGCCCCAAATGAATTGAACAGTAAGTTGGTATGCCCCTTGACTGGGAAACAGTGACTATGCCCCTGGCATTATGAACTTTGTAATGTTACCCTCGGTAATTTAGACAGATGTGGAGATCTGCCACTGGATACTTAAACATAACTGAATCCTGTCCTGATTGCCCCACATGAGTTAGGCAGTATCATGGCCTACCCCCTTGATTGGGAGATAATGACTATGCCCCTTTGTATACATGGACTCTGATCCAGGAAGCAACTTTGTTTATCGGAAGGACTTTGGTTCATTGAACATTCATCCTGTAAGTTTCTCCGTTTGTCAAACACTCAGGTATATGCAAACAAATATATTCAAAAATTCAATGCTTATGTCTGTCTTGAAGTTTTGAAAAAATTTATTTTATAAAAACAATTTTTTTGTGAAAACTGTGATATTAACTCAAGTTTTATAATAAGCCCTAAAGGAGTCAGGATACCTTTTTGTAGCAGTACGCTTTCGAACTAACCATGCTTCAGTTAGGACTTTTATAGGGTTATAACGTGGCCTGGTTCATGGTTTAAGAAACAAAGGATAAATGCTCAAATTTTATTTGTACCCAACCCAATCTCCATGATGTTCTTCAGTCCTATACTCAGTTAACTTATGCATTGAGGCTCAAAGGAGTTTGGAATTGTAACACTGACATTTATGATGGTTCAGAAACCAAAAATTTATTTGAATATTTAGTCATCTTTCTTTGTCGAGGATTCATAGTGACCTCTTTTTTCTTTTGACTTTGTTATCCCTTCTTTTTGCCTGAACTGTTTATTTCAAGGTTACAGTCAGCGGGATGTCTTAATTTTCTATTAAGTCTCCTTCATAGGTTTTGACTTAGTGAGCTTTTTTTTTCTTTGCTAGATATTGACTGTCAGGTTTAATGATTAGAGAACCATCATTAGTTGTGTACAACACAGATAATTGGCATATTTGAGTTAACCGAGTAACTACCCTGCCCCAGGTTATGAATAAGGGTTTTAATTTGTGCGAGAATAAAAACTCCTACTTCATAGGCTCAAAAGGGTTGACTAGGGATTAACTTCCTTATATCTTCACTGTTTAGGAATTGAAACAATGCTTGTACATCGTCAGCATAGTCTGTTCAAAAGCATATTGCATAAGATTATGGTATTGTTTTCGTCATCCTCCCTCTACAGGCTTATAGCTTTATCAGGAGTTAAATATCATAAAATAGAAATATGAAGCATAGTTTTAAATATAGTGAAACGAATGGATTAATTCAAGACAAACATATGCAATGCATTAATGAAAACAAAAGTTTAACATAATAGTAAGTGTTTAAACAAATAGAAGAAATTACAAATGGAAACTCATATATTGTCCCATCCAGTTGGCTGAATATCTTCAATTGCAATCTGTGAGCTTTGAGGAGCAGTATACTTCACCATGAAATCAAATTTACCACTTGGATGTCCCAAGGTGCCCCATATCTCAACAGGAATAGGTGGGCTTCCTTTCTTGTTACACTGGGCAACTTGTCTTGCAGCTTCGGTGTTTGATGGGTGATAGTAGAATTCAACTTGACCTTCTGGAGTAACCTCTAGGATTCCTTCGTCAATCAGGTCTTGGATCTTTTTCTTCAATGTCCAACAACTATTAGTATCATGTCCAAGACAGTTGGAGTGATACCCACACCTTGCCTTGGGATTATAGTGAGGAGAGGAAGTTTTAGGATTTTGAGGAGAATTTTTCAAGGAAATTAGTTTCATCTCCAACAAGCATTGCAGAACTTGTGACATTGGAGTGCTGAATTTGATAAACTGTCTTCTACATCCCTTGTGTTGAGGTGGATTAACCTTACCATGTCTTTTTTCTTTAACTGAAGAACAATCAGTGGTAACTGGTTTCTTACCTTCTTTTATCCTCATCTTCCTTTCAACCAAATCAGCTTGTTTTAACGGAGGTTGATTGACAATTAGATCCCTGACTCTATTATTTTGAAGTTTGTGGACAAAGGTTCTTAGCTCTTCTTGCCCCTGAGCTAAACTTTGAATAAGAGCCACCTAGTCATTCATCTGGGTCCCTATTCCTGTCATCTCAGCTTGTAGTTGTTTCAGCTGATCATCCTTGTTGTCCTCAAGATTCTTCTTCTTAGCCAGCAGTGTCTTCAATTCATCCTGCCCCTTAGACAAGTTCAGGATCAGCTCTTGGAACTGCGCATTTTGTGCCTGGAGATCTTTAACTGTTTGTTCAAGAGCCATTGCTGAAATAAACAGCGAGAAGATAAGAACCATGTGCACAAGAAACCTGTGATGAAATGATATGATATGTAAATGTAGATGCAATGTTTTCAAAGACCGCAGGATTTAAATTTGCTTAAACAAACAAGAAGGTAAATTTTTTATTAGTAATAAATTTGTTTTGCCTCTTGGGCTTACAGAAGATGAAATGCATTAAATACAAGAGATGGGGTTTTAAGTCTCCCATGGACGTTTCCTTTTTATGTTGAGGTATGAGTTGAGATTCCGTTCCTCGTGAAGTTGCTTTGTTAGTTCCAGGATCCTTTCTTGGCTTGCTTTGTAATGAGCCTCGAAGGTATCCCTTTGCTCCTTCAACTGGATCCAGGACCTCTGTAAATCTTCCATGTCAGTTGGCATGTCTGGGTGAAGGACGGTATAAGAGGTGTCTCCTTCAGCAACAGGCTCCATAGTAACTGGCAGGATGGCAGGATATGGCATCATGAGAGTCTGAGCACGAGATCGTACCCATCTGAGATAAGCTTCCATAGGAATGGTGTACTTGGGCTCCAGAGTCTTGCTGTCAACCTTGTTCACTTTTCCCCATGCTCGTATGAACCTCTGACGGTAACCTTGAAGATCGTTGTCATAGTCAAACACAATACCCTGAATCAACATGTCATGTGGACCATCACTCCGAGCGTAACCAAACTGTCGTAAAGCTAAGGAAGGGTTGTAAGTGATGCCTCCTCTTATGCCTAGAAGTGGCACATTGGGGAACTCCCCACAACGGTCAATGATAGTGACATTCTCCATAGATCTGGAGCAACAATGGATATCTGAATGAGAGAGTGACATAATTCTTTTGGACCACCTGAACCCTTGCTCATTCTTCATCACTGAGCGAGGAAGGTGAGAAATAAACCACCTAGATAGCAAAGGTATGCAACACATCAAAGTTCCTCTTACCCTTGTAGTACGAGTATGAAGAGAATGTAGGATGTCTCCAAGCAAAGTAGGTACTGGATTGTGACTCAGGAATATGTTGATGGCATGAACGTCTATGAACTGATCAGAATTGGGGAACAACACTAAGCCATAAATCAATAAGGCTAAGATCTCCTCAAAAGCATCGTAGCTCATAGCCTTCAAGAACACTTGAGCTTTATCCATTAATACCTTAGCAAGAATACCTTTAACTCCGCTTCTCGTTTCTAGAACAATGTCAGACTTCTTCAGATGTAGAGCTGCAGCAATAACCTCTGGTTTAAGCTCCTTCTCCAAGCCTGTGAAGGGTCTTTGATCAAGAACAGGTATACCCAGAAGTTTAGAGAACTCTTCCATTGTAGGAACCAGCTGATAGTCAGGGAATGTGAAGCAATGGTGCTTAGGATCAAATAATTGAAATAGGACACTCATCATGTCTTCATTGAACCCTGAGGTGACTAGATCCAATAGGTGACCATGTCTCTTGATAAACTGGGAATGATCAGACACTTGAGAAACCAACTCTTTAAGCTTAGCAGGTATACCTACAAAGTTGATCCTGATAGTGTTTCTACAAACAGAAGCCATGACCTGCAACAAAGAACAAAGATAAATCCTTTGGTCCTTGAAATGGTTAGTGAAAATGCTATGCTTATGATGCATGATGATGTCATGATGTTATGTTCAATCACAAACATGTGGCACACACAAACAAGTCACACAATAGCCTTAGGTTTAAAGGCTTGCATGAAGTTCAAAGGTAAGTACCCTCCCCTGAAGTTAGTTGGTTCATCCTGTCCTACAAAAGTAACCAGGTTCTAAGGGATCTCAATATCATTGATCTTTCACAAGGGTGGTTGTTCAGTAGGCAACTTACTTGCCAACCAAAACCCTCCAAGTTTAAGATCTCAATGAGCGTAGTATCGAGTATCAACCAACTTCAGTCTGCACCAAAGCCGGTTATCTCACTACTTTTTTAAAGGCCAAGATGGGATAACTAGGGTTCTAAAAGTTAGTTAGTGCATTGACAACATATGGCAGCCTCATATTATCCTCAACTTGACTTAAGGAACATAAGCACCAACCAAGAAGTCACACTAACTATGGCCACCAGATCAACCATATCGGTATACGCCGTACAGTTTCCTTGGTCTATTGCCATTTACCTAAGGTACACTAGATCCGGGTTAGGATCTTTCACACATAAAGCCCAACAAGTAATATAAAGCAAACAAGGCAAACAATTTAAGTGATCTAATTCCTAAGGGTACCCCTCTTTAATATTAAATCCCCAGCAGAGTCGTCAGTTCTGTAACACGGTGGGAGAACTGACTTTAGTTATGTTGCGGATAGCAAGAGTCGCCACCGACTTTTATTTTATCCAAAGGAAAGGCATAAAAGAACAGGAAAGACCTTTTAAAAAGATTTTTGGGTCCGGGGGGTAGGTTATGTAAAGGGAAGGTGTTAGCACCCTTTACATCCATGGTTATCCATGGGCTCTTAGTTACTTAGCTCACTTTAAAATGTTTTTTGAAATGTGAAGTGTGTGAATAGAAATTTTCTTAAATGTTTATAATGATCCATGTACGGATGCGTATAAACCTTTGTTTTGAAAATTTGTTTAAAAATGTGAAGTGTTTGAAATTGTTTTGAAAAGTGAGCAAGTATCTAAGAGGAACCTACCCTAAGTTTTAAGTCTTTTCTGTTCTTGAATCCTTTAAATGGTAAGACTATCCCTATTATTAAGGAATAGGTAGTCATTACCTTGGATGTGAGGGACAAGTGAAGGGTCATCTGTTATTTAGGCAACTGTGGGGTGTATAAGCAATTCGAAGGGACTATCATCTTTATTCGAAAGGGACAAGATCATTATGAAGGCAACATTCGAAGGGGACTTGATCTTTTATCTGTTAAGGGACTAGATGATGTGAAATTGAGGGACTTTGCTTTATACACCCTACTTGACCTTTTGATTAGGCAACATAAGAGGTATCCCTAAGGAAGTGAGATGGCGATCAAAGATCGACTTACGTGTGTGAGTGTACAATTTTAATATTTATCTTTAAATTAGTGAGCTAAATTAATTTTAAATATACAAACATGTTTTACACTCCCTATTTACTAACCATAGCATAAAATATAAATAATAAACATTATTACTAAAATATTACATCAAAGGAAAAATTACATAATAATAATTAAAACAAATTAAATATAATAAGCAAAAATAATAAATAATAATAATAATTGGGTTAGTGAAATAATAATAATAAAAAATAATACAAAGTTAAATGGGGTTAGTAATAAATAAATATCATAAGAAAATAAACATAATAGATAATATAAACAAAAATATTAAAATAATTAAAAGATCAAATTTTTATATAAACAATTATTTAAGATTAATAAGAAACTATGATCAATTATATTAATTATTATAAAGTTTTAAATTATTTACACATTATTAAGTTAATTATAAACATATTATGAAAATAAAATTATAATTACAAAATTAAATTAACAATTTTTAACTATTTTTAAACATATAATAAAAATTATTTACATATAAAATTAAATTATAAACAATTAATAGAATATTTACATATTATGAAAATAGGATTAATTATAATTATATTTACAAAATTTTAATTATTTTAAACAATATTTAAATTATCAAAAATATGTACATGATTAGGTAAAATAGGATTAAACTTTAAAATAGAAGAAAATTAGGGTTTAATTATTAAGAAAAACATTAATATTTATTTATTATTTAAAATGCAAGCAAGGATTATAAAATTAAAATAAATAAATAAACTAATATTTACCATTAGGGTTTTAGAAAAATATTTTTTAGGTTAATCTTAGTTAATGAAAATACATTAGGATTTATCAAATTAGGATTATAGTTTTAATTTAAATTAATAATAATAAACAAATAAATAAAAACAAGAAAAATAATGAAGTAAAAGAAAAAAGGGGAGGCCTGGTTTTGAACCCAGGACCTCCCAATACCTGAAGAAAGCCTCCATCCACTGGGCTAGCCTGCGCGCGCTGGTAGTGAATCCACTCCAATTGGTTTTGTTGTTTAACCTGGTAAATCAAAGAAAAAGGAAACAAAACAAAAGGCCTGGGGGGGATCGAACCCAGGACCTTTGCATTGCACACAAACACACTTACCATTCCAGTCGGGAGGGCGCTTCTGATAATATAGTGACTATAATTCATAATATATTAAGACTAATCATTAAACAGAAAAATAAGAAAAAATTGGCTGAACCCAGGATTCGATCCCTGGACCTTAGCATCATACGCGCATCCCCTTACCACCAGACCAACTGTACGTTGGTGATACAAAACAGAAACAAACACAAAAAATATGATATCAAATATTTGAATTTCCAGACGCGCGCAAACTTCATCTTCTTCCTCAGGGTTCCTGCGAATTTTGTTGCGTTTTTAACTATGAATTTTCCTGCGAATTTCAAAACACAAGAACCTACGAAAATTGGAAGAGCATCAAGATAGTGAAATTTCTCAAAAATAATTAGTGCGTTATGATCCCCAAGGTCCATAGAATTGTTCTATGTTCTTAGAACTTATTTATGTTAGGTTTAGAGTAAAGCCCCAATCTCATGGCCGAAACCCTAGCCATGGTGATTCTTTAATCTTGCATCGAAAATCAAATTGAATTGCCCAGAAACATTCACAAGCTTGTCACAAACACAAAACCAGAATCAAATTCAATTTATATTGCATGTATATATAAGAACGAAAAAATCATAAAGATGTCAAAAGTTGGATTCAGTTTGAGTTGTTCATGAGGTTATGGATGCATATGAGTATTGGGAATGATTCAAAGATGTCCAATAAACATGTCTCAACCTTCAAATCTCTCCGAAACAGCCTCTATTGAAGAATCCGAATTTCAAATTTTGGATGATTTTTGAAAGTTGCAACTTACTCTTTGAGGCAGAATTTTCGTGTGCAATGCTTGTCTTCATGTTGTATATATACCACTTGATGAAATTAGGTCAAGACTTTAACAAATTTGTGGATATTTGGACTTTGGGAGATTGAAAAAGATGTGATCTTAAATTATGAATATTCTTGATCTAGCCTTGCCATGTTTGGATGATCTGAATTTAAATGGTATTAATCAAGTTTAAATGAGTGTTAAAACTTTCTAGAACCAAAAAATCAAATCAAATATATGACTTTTATATTTTATTTCAATTTAATTTGTATTTTAATGAATAAAATTCAAATAAATATGAAATAAAAAATAAAAAATCAGAAAATGAGTGGGTTGGGTCGTGCATGAAGTGTTGGTATGGATTGGATCATCATATGGCAAGCCCATTTAGAAAAAATTGGTTTTAAACCTCCATTTTCTTCATAAACCAACCAAAAATTTTCCAACTTTGCAAGGGCACACATCCTTCAATTTTAATGCTATGAGGGTGTTCTTGGACATTTTGGAAAGCTTGAAGAGTCCTCTAACCAAACCCACTGGTTTCATGTCCATATCATTTACCATTCTCAAGTTATGCCCTTTTGAAGTTGTTGACTTTTTGTTGACTTTCAAAAGGACCTATAATGTCTTAGCTCCTACCTTCCAAATGAAGCATTTTTGGGCTTGGCTTGTGAGACACAAAGTTGTAGAGAATTCAATTTCCTTCAAAATGATATTTGGATGGAAAATTGGTGATGAAACATGTGAAAGTTATGGCTGGTCAAAGTTCAGTTGACTTTTCCTGAGGAAACCCTAATTTAGAAACCCTTGATTCTTGATGATCTGAAATATCCTTGATGAATCATGATCAACCCTTGATCAAATGATGAATTTTACTTCATATACTTGATGTTGACAAAAAATCATGAAGTTTGACTTTGGTTTGACCCCAGTTGACCTCAGTTTGACTTTTTAACTGCTTTGACTGATTTTGACTTATCTGATCATCTGACTGAGCAAACCTTTGAGAAAAGTCTTGAAATTTGTCATGGGGATTCTTAAATACATATAAGATGTTATGAAGCTCACTTGAAGTCTTGGAAGTCCATTTAGCCTGATTAAAGTCGAAACCCTAGTTTTGGATGCACTACTTAGGAGAATGCATTGTCTGAGGGAATTGTCAAACTTTCTGACTATTTGTGAACTTTGTGAACCTTGTGAACCTCATAAGATGTCTTGTGAATCTTATGGAAAGTCTTGTGAACCTTGTGAACCTCATAAAGTGTCTTATAAACTTCATGAACCTCATGAAAGGTCTTGTGAACCTTGTGAACCTCATAAAGTGTCTTGTAAACTTCATGAACCTCATGAAAGGTCTTGTGAACCTTGTGAACCTCTTAGCAAACAAAGTCTTGTATTGTGAGGGCAAATTTTGGGGTGCAACAGCTACAACCTGGGAAGGTATTAGCACCCAGATTGTCCATCGTACTCGACGGGATCCACGCTTACAAGATTGTATTTAAAAGGAGTAGTGTATGTGTTGTCTGTGTGAGAACGCTGGAAAAGAATATACAAGTGTCAGTGCAAAAGGTGAATGCTCAGGAACTGAGGCTTAAAAGAGAATGCTGAAAGAGGGGGAAGACACAGAGACTTTTGTTCGATAACTGTTAAGTTATTCCTACGTATCCTCGCGTGCAATGAGGAAGTCAGAACATCGTAGTTCGACTCAAAGAGACTGAAAGATAAAATTGACTGATGAACTGCTTGTTTTCCTATGCTCAAGTGTATGACTCGTCTGGCTCGAGTGCTAACTGTCTTGCATTAGACAGAAGAAGCAAGTTCTCGTTTGTGAATGAGTGTGATGAGAAAAGAATCCCGAAGGAGACGTTTATTGTTTGTTTTTGTGTTTTCAGTTTTGTTATTGTTTTTTGGTGTTTTGCATAGGATTATGAGCTTAAGCCTAAATCAAGGGCTTGTAAACTCATTATATCTTCCTTGATTAGGGATAATGAGAATTCTTAAGTATGAGATAAACATCTCAACTTAATTGCCATGATGATGTAGGATTAAAACCATTAACCTACTTGTGATTATTTAGATGTTTTTGGGTTTTTTGTTTAGTGTTAAGTAATGAGTTTAATTTCTAATCACAGATTAGTGGGCTCATTACACCATCCTAATATAAGGATAATAGATGAGAACACTTAAGCTGAGGAAGATACCTCAACTTAATCCATGGTTAGGGACTAAACTCATTATATAACAAACCTTTATTAAGTGGATTTTAATTAAGGATGAGGTTAAGAAATGAGTTTTATGGTTTGTAAGACAACTTGAGGGGGACTTGTCCATTAAACACTAGGGTTGGTCCTTCTTAACCATAAAGGAAGAATTAGAACCCTAATGTAAGGCCCAAGTTAAGAGATGAAGTCTTAGTGATTATTAAGATGAATTGATTAAGAGGTTTAAACAAATTAAAGGTTTAACACTTAGGATTAAAGTTATACATTCCATCCTAAGAGAAGGATGCAGGCATAACCCTAATTCCAAAGTCCTAAAACTTTAAGAGTTTAGTCTCTGATTATGAAGATAAGAAGAGAGACTCAAGGAGACTCAAAGTTAAAAAAACTAGGGGGACTAATCACAACCCTAATTATTATCATGCTTGGATGTTCCTATGGTTTGTAAGGCTCAGGAGAAGTCTTCAAGATGGCCACCAAGGAAGAAGCAAATGAAAAGAGAAAAAAGGAGGATTAAGTTACTTACTTCATTTAAGAAGATAAGTAAACCTAAGAGAAAGAAAAGAAAGGAAGAGGAACAAGTGAATGAAATTCACTTCACACACAAGTATAGTGTACAAAAATAAGAGAGAAAGAGAAGTTAGTTGAGCATATAAAGAAAGAAATGAAATGAAAATGCAACAAGCAAAGGTGCCAAGACCAAATTCAGAAGTGCATATGCAATGCAAATGAGTTATGAGATGATGCAAAGTCACACATGATGCATATGCATGATCATACAAGAGATGGATGCAAATGAAGGCAAGTTAGAAGCTTGAAAACACATGTATGTTCATGAAATGTTATGAATGCAAAGCATACCAAATGGATGAATAAATTATCAAGCTATGTTCTAACATGTCCTAAGATGTCTAAGATGACATATGAATGCATGAAATATCATGGCAAGTTCATGTATGGATACATATGCAAGATGAATGCAAGTAAACATGATAAATTAGGGTTATATGGAAATATGAGATGCACATGACCAAAACAGAAGTAATGTACAAGATAAAAAATTTAAAATGCACTCAAAGGAACCCTAAACCTATACTAGGTTACCATCCAAAGGGGGAGGTCAGAAGCTAAACCTAGAAGGAGTTATGGATTTTCTAAGTTTGCTAGGGTTTTTGGGTGATCTTTAATGTAAAATGCAAAACAATTTGAAAATGCAAGATAAAAATGCAACAAAAATGTTTTCTGATGCTAGAAGACATGCATAGAACAATGAAAAAAGAACCATTCACAAAATCAACTTAGGTTTAGGGTTATGAATTTGTGAAGCTAGGGTTATAAAAATGAACTTTTTAAGAACCCTAATTCATTGAAAAATCTCAAAGTAAGATCAAAACCAAAAAGAAATTTGTAAGATGAGTTTGTAAATGTTTCTAAAAGTCTAAGGATGCTCTCTGATTTTTTGGTGATTTTTAAATACCTAAATGTAGTTTTAATTAATTAAAATGAATTAATTAATTAAATAAAACATTTAGATGATTTAAAATAATTTTTTAATGCAAAAAATAAAAATAAAAATATTTTTGGTTTCTGAAAATTAATAAAAGACATGACAAAAAATTTTAGATTTTTAAAATGATTTTTGCTATTTTTAGATAAATAAACAAAAGAAAATAGAAATAAATAAAAATAAAATGAAAAATATGCAGTTTGGATGGTCAGGATTGCAAGTTGACAAAATCAAGGGCGCAAGGAAGAAGTCAACTTGATTTGGGGTCAGCACAATCAAAGGTCCAGGTTTAAATGGGCAAAACGCGCGAGATCCAATGGTTGAGATTCAAACTCAGCTAATTCAAATTAATTAAATTAATTAATCAGGTTTAGGGTTAATTGGGCGCATCTGGACCCTCCAAACACGCGCGCAAACTCACATCCAAAGGTTGAGATTCAAACTTCCCTTAATCACACAATTAGGGCTAACAAAATTCAGATGACCGGAACAGTGGTTCCGGTCATCTTCTCCGGCGAGCTAAAACGCTATCTCTCTCTCTCTCTCTAAGCCTCTAAAACTCAATCTCTCTGCCCAGAATCAACCCCCAAACATCATACAACTAGAATCATCCAACAAAACACATTTATAACACGTGAACAGAGAGAATCGAATCAAAACAGTTCTAGGTCAAAAAATTTCAGAGCAAGCATACGTACTCATTTCTCAATCATTTTTAAAACTAAACACATCAGCATGATCAGTGAAGCACAAAGAATCATTTAGGAACTTAAAAATTTATTTCTGGAAAAAATGTTCTTGAGGTTACCTGAGTTGAAGCTTTTCAGTTAGCTGCTTTCTGACCACCTCTTTAGTGCTTTTTCACTCCAGTGAACCCCTTGGTGCTTCTGGAAAGCTTGAAACAAGTTTATGTAGGTTGTTTTATGAGTTTCAGTTCAGAGGAAGCTGAAATCGTGTTTTGGTTAGAGGGTGTTTCAGGCCAATGTGATGGGTGGGAAATGATCTATGAGTTATATGGAGATGATTGGTGAAAGAATTTTGGATTTTGGTTGGCTGAGTTGAGAGATTCGAAGAGATGAAGTTTTGAGGGGATTTTGTGTAATATAAACTATGGAGAGTTTCAGGCTTGTGTGATCTGTTCTTTGTGTTCCTTAGGGTTAATATAAGCAAGTGTGATTGGTCAGAGGAGTTGGTGTGGCTCAGTTTGATTGGTATGGTGTAAAATGCAAAAAGTCAACATTGGTTGTACCTCAAGCATGGGCACGAGTCAGAGCTGTATTTGGGCATGTCTGGCCTCAAATGAGTTCAAGGAGAGCCCTTGGATTGAAAGATTGCAGCTGGAACACTTGATGCTAGGGTTTACAAGGTTTTTGCATATTTTCCCTCTTTGATGTTTCTTGTGTTTCAAGGCATGAAATGACCTAATTCTTGGGCCAATTCTGAGTCTTTGATGTTGTTTGATCATGTTATGAAGTGTTTGTACACATTTGAAGTCATTTGAGGCCTTGGCATGTGGTTTTGCAAAAATCCCTCTTTGGTGCACTTTTGAAAATTATAGGATTTTTGCCAACTTTGAAGGATCATAACTTGAGTTCTATAATGAATTAGAAGGAGTTCTTGTACTTTTTGAAAATGGGAAGATCCATCCTACAACTTTCATGACCAAGAATTTTTCATTTGAAGCATTTTTGGTTGAGAAATAGGAGGTTGAAAAACATTCCCAAAATGGAAAGTTTCCATTACAAGTGATTTCCATTTTCGGCAACTTTGTAAATGGCTCAGAATTATTCAATCTTGTGAACTTCCAACTTCTTCTAAGATCAAATAAAGATCATATAACTTCAATTTGATGAAAATACCCCTTTGGTTCCATTGTTGGGGGTCTCATATGCCCTGATTTTGACTTAACTTGCTCAAGAAGTTACCCAGTGAACAGATGACTTCCACAATGAATTTCTTCATCAAACTTGGTACACATGATCCTTATAACATCTTAAGAACATTAGAAATTTCCCAAAAATTTGGAGTTGAGGCCTCTGAAACCAAAACCCTAATTTTGGTCATCTATGTAGTGAAAACCCTAGCTCTGCTTCCTTGCCTTGCCAGTTCTTGTGATCTCTTGACTTCCATGAACTTTGAGGGACACAATATTATGGTAGAACACACATGGACCCTCTTGGAAAGCTTAGAGGCCTTTGGGATGGCTCAGATGGAATCTTGGATTGCTCATATCACAAACCCTAGATGCAGATGAACTTGAACTTATGCAGTGAATCAAAAATGCAATATGAGGTGGTATGCTTATGCAAAAATGAAAGATCACAAGCCATGGTGTGATATGAAGTGAGGGAAAATTTGGGGTGTTTACAAGGGGGTCCGTGGAGGTTCATTTGTTCCAAAACAACTACATGTTATATTAGTCGAGGCTATTGGAACATTGTCATACCCTAAATTTTGGACTTAATATATACACCTCATCAGAGGAAATCCACTGACCAAAGGACTGTGTCAGACTGGTTTGTACAATATCCCCGTAATGAATCAGGATTTTTTAGTCCCTAAGAGGATTCATGCAATTGACCAATCATTAATACATAATATTTTCAATCACCAATCAAACGGTTAAGGAATCTCAAATAATGGAAAATATTTCAAGGACTGTACAAAAGTTTCAGTGATCTGGGCCTCAAGCCATTACAATCACCAATTAGGGTTTCAGTCAACTGATGCCCTCCAGATGAAATTTTTCATAGAGAAAGGAGCCAATACCTCCATACATCATCAAGAATGTTGACATGAATTTTACAAGCCATTTACAAGTACAAGAGGTGCAAAGATCAAAGGCTTCAAGATTAGGGTTTCATACGCAGATTAGGGTTTCTGACTAATCGGGGAACCAAAAGTCAAGATTTTCATATGGACAAGAGCCTATACCATAGGGAATGGTTTAAATATCTCATATACATCATGAAAGTCCATTCATTAGGTTAAAATACCTCAGAGGATGTTCAGTCAAAAATTCAAAAAACTAGGGGTATCTAGTGTAATTTCCATCTGGACCAAAAAGTCAAAGTTTGACTTTTTCACTCAAAATGATCCTCATGACCTATATTACAAGAATATATGGTTCATTAATACATTTGATAAAAAAAAACTAGAAATTTGATGATAACATGTAAAAGGGGCAACCTTTGAAACTTAAAAATATGGGTGTTTACGAGTTGAGTTTGTTCTAATTTGATTAAATCCAATACCCAACCCGATCAATATTCTTTGGATTGGGTTGAATGTTCAACCCTTACTTTTAAGACTAAACTCGAACCAAACCAATCTGCCCATCAATGGGTTGGGTTGGGTTGGGTTCGTGGGTCACCTGCTAAACATAATTTTCAAATTCTAAATAAAATATGTCAATTTAATTAACATATTTATATTACAAAAAAATTAAAAAAAAATCATAAGCTTTTAGTATTCAATTTAAATAAAATTTATTGGTTAATGCCTAAAAACTCTTTTATGATTCATATAAAGTTAGAAGAATATACAAATGGTGTAAAATATAATTTAAAAAGTAAGATATTTCTCTCTTTGAATAAATAAAATTGATCTCTCAAATTTGATTTAGACTTATGTTTTTAAAATTAATAAAAACTATAATTATATTAAACAAAATATATGCATTCTAAGAATTGTGCTAGATAGTTTATAAAAAAAATAATATAAAAATAGTGTGACATATCAATGGGTTGGGTTCGCGGGTTCGTGGATTTAAAACTTCGAACCCGTTACCCGAACAAAATACCAATGAGTTTGAATGGGTTGGATCGGGTTGGACCCGTACATGATTGGGTTGGGTAAAAATAAGGATTGGGTTGGGTCAATGGGTTCGCGGGTTGGCCCGTACCCATGAATACCCCTACTTTGAAAATTTTCTAAGTTATGGAAAAAAGTGTTCAAGTGGCCTACTTCCAAGCATCATAACTTTTGATCCAAGCATCATATTTGGTGAAACAAATCTCAAATGAAAGATCTCATCAGAAACTACAAATGATTCAACTACAAGAAACTCCAATTCTTCATGGATTTTAAATTGTGATTCAATCAAAATATAAAAAAATACTGATTTTCAACACAGACAAAATTTGTCTAAGTACAAAATCAGCAAAACACCAAAACTTGGAGGGATTTTTCACCAAGATCCAAGCTGATTCAGATCCTTCTCAAAACACCAATATTGTTGCAAATGTTGCCAACAATTCAAAGAATCAATTAGCATGAAAATATCTTGTTTGTACGTGAAGAAATCATGGATCAAAGAGACCATCCCAAATTGTTTTGCAAAAAACAGATTTTCACAAACTTTTGAAATCTAATTTTTTGAAACAAAGGACAATGTCAAGTGGGTTTAAGCATTTAAACAATCATTACAAACCTGAGCAAACCTGCAAATTCATGATTACACCATGGAATTCACCAAAATGACATTCATGAATTTCAACATTATGCATTTTGATCCAAGGGTCACCAAGATCCAAAATTACATATTCTTGGATCTCTTGTTCAACAAGTAATAGGTAGACACAATCCAAGTATAAAACTTTTAAGGAATGCGAAATATGTTGTTGCACAGCTGAGCTATTGGAAAAATCCATCATTTTATGTGTGAGAGATATTTTTACAAAGCATGACTCACAATTGTGACCTCATCTATTCAAGACTTAAGGGCTAAGTAATCTCAACATCTTTGCGTATAAATAGAGACTACATTTGATCATAAAAATTACACCAAAACCTCTGATCTCCAAGCTTTCTCTCTTTTGCTCCTAAAGACTCAAAACTTGATATTTTGAGCAATCACTACTGGTTTTTGAGTTGTGGCCACTATCAACTCAAACCAATTGTTCACACACATCACATATGATGTTTATGAGGTGTTCAAACTCTTAGATCAGCTATGGAACACTCCCAACCCAGAATCACTCTTCAAAACCTCAAAGAAGCTTGGTTTCAGCAACTTGAAGGTCAAAATTTATCCACCCATTTGCAATCAAGTCCAAGTATTCAAAATACTCCATATGGTGTAGGGAAGTTGTCCTAATCATCACAATTTCTCTAGAACACCTCCAGCTCGAAATCACAACTCCACTTGCAAGCTCAAGTTTAGGTAAGCCTCAAACTAGGTCAATTCATAATCTATGCATATTTCTTCGCACTATCTTTTTTCCATATGTGCATAATCATATTCTAAGTAATTCCCCTCAATAAATTTCACAAAATCATCATCATGTAGAATTTCATGAGACTCGGGCCAAATTAGGGTTCTTCAGTGTTCTTCACAAATTTTTCACTCTACACTAAAAATAAATGAAATTAATTGGCATCATAGTGTTTGTGAGTTAAAAACAAGCAAGATTGATGTTTATTTTATTTCATTTCATTTCATTACATATTCAGTGGGCTATAAGGGATTTTGCAAAATCCCCATTTCTGGGCAAGATGAAGAACACCACGCGTGTTCTTGGCGCCCTTTTTTGAATTTTCAAATATTTGAATTTTGTAATTTTATTTAATTCAATCCAAAATCAATTTCTCTCTGATTATTTTAAGTTTTTTAATGATTCTTTTAAACCTTGTTTTAGTTATAAAAAAATCCTAGGATTAGGAACATGTATATATACTACTTTTATATTGCTTTTGTACTGCCTTATGTTTATGTTTCCACAAAATATTTGTTCAAATGATATCCTTTGGGCGGTCTCTAAAAAATGGGAATGCCATTAATCCGCATCTGGGTGAGCATGAGTGCACTTTAAGATAGGTAAGGCATAATTAAGATAGCTTTTTGGGGGTCCAATCCTGATCAGGTGAAACCTCAAAAGTCTCTGGATCAGTCTAGGTAACCAGTGTGAAATCGATGTTTATAACGTACTCCACGAAAACTCGGCGATTTCCAATCGAATACTTGTAAGACTGAGGATTTAATAAACATTTACCCCTTGAACTTGACTTACATGATCTACAAGTACATAAATATTTTACCGTAGAATAAACCTCTGGGAACAGGTAGAGCTCTGGCCTCATGACACTGAACTATTGAACCCATGTTTTCACCGTGTTTTTGTGTGTTGGATTCATGCATTCATCAAAAGAAAACATTTTTCAAAAACAAATTCATATTATTTTCTCCTTTAAAATAACAAAACGAATGTTTGTTTCATATTATCAATCTTTTAAAAAAAATGAACTTTGGGCTACAGAAAACCCACAAGTTTACATTCAAGAATCCAAGATTAGATGATCTAAGAAAGCTACAAAAGCTTATCATAGATAGAGAATCATTTAGGGAAAAGTTTGGAGAACTTTTGTCCATACTAAAAGTCAACATGGTAGAAGGTGTTCTTGCTACACTGGTCCAGTTCTACGACCCGGTGTACCACTACTTCACATTTCCTGATTATCAGCTATGCCCAACATTGGAAGAGTATTCTCAGTTAATAGGAGTCGCTATTAATGAGAAAATACCATTCTCCGGATTAGAAGAAATGCCAAGAGAATTAACAATTTCCAATAATCTTGCTTTGAAAGAGTCAGAAGTTAAAGCTCATTGGACTACCAAAGGAGGAATCTAGGGTCTGCCCTCCAAATTTCTGATTGAGAGAGCATTATATTTTGCTAGTATCGAAAATATTGTTGCATTCAAAGTCATCTTCACATTGCTCATCTATGGGATTTTTTATTTCCCAATGTAGAAAACTTTGTCGACATCAATACGATAAAGATCGTTCTCATCATAAATCCAATTCCTACACTGCTCGCAGATGCTATCCACTTAGTTCACCTGAGGAATTTATGCAAATTCATGATTACACCATGGAATTCACCAAAATGACATTCATGAATTTCAACATTATGCATTTTGATCCAAGGGTCACCAAGCTCCAAAATAGCATATTCTTGGATCTCTTGTTCAACAAGTAATAGGTAGACACAATCCAAGCATAAAACTTTTAAGGAATGTGAAATTTGTTGCTGCACAACTGAGCTATTGGAAAAATTCATCATTTCATGTGTAAGAGATATTTTTACAAAGCATGACTCACAATTGTGACCTCATCTATTCAAGACTTAAGGGCTAAGTAATCTCAACATCTTTGCATATAAATAGAGACCACATTTGATCATAAAAATTACACCAAAACCTCTGATCTCCAAGCTTTCTCTCTTTTGCTCCTAAAGACTCAAAACTTGATATTTTGAGCAATCACTACTGGTTTTTGAGTTGTGGCCACTATCAACTCAAACCAATTGTTCACACACATCACATATGATGTTTATGAGTTGTTCAATCACTTAGATCACCTCTGGAACACTCCCAACCTAGAATCATTCTTCAAAACCTCAAAGAAGCTTGGTTTCAGCAACTTGAAGCTTGCAATCCAGTCCAAGTATTCAAAACACTCCATATGGTGTAGGGAAGTTGTCTCTATCATCACAATTTCTCTAGAACACCTCCAGCTCGAAATCACAACTCCAGTTGCAAGCTCAAGTTTAGGTAAGCCTCAAATTAGGTCAATTCATAATCTATGCATATTTCTTCGCACTATCTTTTTTCCATATGTGCGTAATCATATTCTAAGTAATTCCCCTCAATCAATTTCACAAAATCATCATCATGTAGAATTTCATGAGACTCAAGTCAAATTAGGGTTCTTCAGTGTTCTTCACAATTTTTTCACTCTACACTAAAAATAAATGAAATTAATTGGTACCATGGTGTTTGTGAGTTAAAAACAAGCAAGATTGATGTTTTTTTCATTTCATTTCATTACATATTCAGTGAGCTAAGAGGGATTTTGCAAAATCCCCATTTCTGGGCAAGATGAAGAACACCACACGTGTTCTTGGCGCCCTTTTTTGAATTTTCAAATATTTTAATTTTGTAATTTCATTTAATTCAATCCAAAATCAATTTATCTCTGATTATTTTAAGTTTTTAATGATTCTTTTTTCATTAATTCTCACAAATGTTTAAATATTTTATTCCATGAAAAATTCTCCAAAAAATATATTTTTTAATATATTTATTATTTTCATACAAAATTAATTTTATTTGTTTCTAAACATTTTAAAATTAATTTCTTTCACTTGATTTTTCAAACATAAATGATATTCAAGTTGTCTCATGGATAAACCATAATTTTTCAAACATCGATCCAAGGTTTCAACTTGTTTTTCAATTGTGTTTGAAATTTATTAAAGATTTTATATATTTTTATATTTAAAATATGAAGAAAAAAATTAGGGTTTTGATTTTAATCACCCTCAATTTGATTTTTTATCACTCATAGGTCTCTATTAGTGTGTAAGATCCACCCCTTTTTGAAAAAATGAACCATTATGGTTCATCTGATCCATTTTCAAAAACACAGCACGATCGTCGTTTTCACGGCATTAAGTTATCATATGTGAATCTTTTTCTGTGAATATATTTACACATAACTATTTATTTTCTAAACTGAATTGTCAAAATGTGTCATGAGGAATCCTTTGTGTTTATACTTATTTCTTCTCTTTTAAACTTTATCTGGTCTATTTTAAAACTTCGCTAGACTTCCGTATAAGTCCTGAACATCCCAACTATTTCTTAAACAGTTTTCAATCTCCTAATAGAGATTCATGAGCATTTGTTTAAAAATATTATTTCCTTTTCTTTTTTCATCTTTATGATAAAGATCTAATACACCAGCAACTAGACTGAGCTTCACTTCGGTGAACTGCTTTATAGGCTGTAGGCACCGTTTCTGCACCCAAGTCCTACTCTATGTATGAAATCATCAGATAATTAATCAACAAAACAAATTCCATAGACATCCTTATGTTTAAGCCCTACTATTGGCTTCTGAGCCACCTTTTCTCTTTCTAACTTCTCTCTATTTTCTTAAATTGTTGTGCTTGCTTATAATAGAATTGTTATCTTTCTTTACCTCATACTAAAGCAAATATAATAATAAACTTCTTAATGACAAAGAGAATACAATGTATAAAACACATATGTAATCTTTCTCCCTCGGGTTTTTGGGCTTCTTCTTTCCAGTGTACCCCCCCCCCCAACTTCATTCTTAATAAAACAACTTAAAAATATTCAAAACCATATAAATGACAAATTAAAAGTTGTTAAACACATTCACTGGAACCTTTTATCTGTTTGCATGCATCTTTATTGTATATGTTTGCATCTTTCTAGAATATCTAAGTAGTAGATTATCTTCATCCAACAAATATACCATTCAAAACACTTAGGATCTTTTCAACTTAATAGGGGTTTATAGAGATAAGTAGTTTCCCGATGAAGTGCTTATTTGTAAACCATCCCCAACCTCCTCTTGGGATTTAACCAAGGACACAGGGGCCTCATACATGTAACATAGCCTCCTCTTGGGCTTAAACATAAGGACCCTCTAAGGCTTCCTAAAAGCATAGGAATTCACCTTAGAATGAAAAACATACAGTAGTCTCCCTCTCCCCGATGGATGACCAAACTAGCCTCCTCTTGGGTTTTGTACAATTGAATTCCCCTCATACAAAGGAATGTCTGAGGACCACATCTTATAAATTTCCAACAGACAAAACACTCTTTATACAGAGTTCGTAAACCAACAATTTTCAGCCTCCCATCTTAGGCTTTATATAATATACATATAATCAAGAGTCAGTCTCTCACAAATAAACTACACACCTAGGCTTCCAAATCAGGACACAAATCATACTTTCCCATAGAGTCAGTTTTCTTTGTTTAGCTTCAACCTTAGGCTTCAATTAAGGCACAAATAAATAAAAATCTTCCCTCTTTAGAAATGACAAATTCTATCTATTGAGCACCTTTTAGCTTTAACCTTGGGCTTCAATCAAGGCACATACAGTCAAACATTATACAATCACTTAAAACCAATCATAGTCTTGGACTCTAACTAAGATAACACTAGTCATAGTCGTGGACTTTAACTAAGCTAACAACAACAATTCAATCATAGTATTGGACTTGAACTAAGATAATTTCCCAAAATATAATCATAGTCTTGGAATCTAACTAAGCTAAACATCTAACCTTTATTGAGCTATGTAAATTAAGATAACTCATTCAACTATCATGAACTACGCAATTCAGGTCAAATCATTCAATCCTCCTTGAACCATGCAATTTAGGGGACCCATTCAGCCTTTCTTAATTTATGCAAATCAAGATACCATTCAGCTTATGCCTTGAGCTATGTTATTTAAGCGACCAACCAACCAGTTACAAACAACTATATTTTCAGCTTCAACCATGGGCTTTGATCAGGAAACAAACAGACTTTTCAGCTTCAATCTTAGGCTTTGATCAAGACACAAATACAAACATTTGAGCATCAATATCTTGTGCTTTAACCAGGATACAAATCAACTTCTTTCCTCCTAGCTCTAGCCTTTTAGGAGGAACTACGATACTCTGATCCCTCAATTCTCTTTTTCGGGGAAACGTAGACAAAATGTCATAAGATCTTTGCGAGCACACCAAACAAAAAACAATAATTAGGTTTCTAAACCTAAGAAAAATATCAGAAAATTATGATGATACAAAAACACAAAAACATCAACATCACCCTATTAATCAACATTCATCACATACCTAGACCCATATCAAAGAAACCCCCATCAATATAAAAAAGAACAAATTTTGCACTAATACAAGAGGTGAAATAAGCTAAAGATGAACCCAAAACCATGTGGGCATTTGTTAAATAATAGTATGCAAAGCGGGGTAAGTTTAAGATATCTTTTCCCTTCCATAACCAGCTTCACCAGGAAAAAATAAGAAATCAGAAAGTAGCAAAAATGTGATAGTGATTAAAAACAACAAAAATCTAGCTACAGGAAAATGGCGTTGTCTGTGGGAAAACTTCTTTTACTGTTTTAAGATAGAATTTTCTTTTAAACCTTTTTTAGTTAGAAAAAAAATCCCAGGATTAGTAACATGTATAGATACAAATTTTATATTGCTTTTATACTACCTTATGTTTATGTTTCCGCAAAATATTTGTTCAAATGATATCCTTTGGGATGGTCTCTAAAAAATGGGAATGCGATTAATCTGCATCTGGGTGAGCTTGAGTGCACTTTAAGATAGGTAAGGCATAATTGAGATAGCTTTTTTGGAGTCCAATCCTGATCAGGTGAAACCTTAAAAGTCTCTGAATCAGTCTAGGTAACCAGTGTGAAATCGATGTTTATAACGTACTCCACGAAAACTCGGCAATTTCCAATCAAATACTTATAAGGCTGAGGATTTAGTAAGCATTTACCCCTTGAACTTGACTTACATGATCCACAGGTACATAAACCTTTTACCGTAGAATAAACCTCTAGGAACAGGTAGAGCTCTGGCCTCATGACACTGAACTCTTGAACCCATGTTTTCATCGTGTTTTTATGTGTTGGATTCATGCATTCATCAAAAGAAAACATTTTTCAAAAACAAATTCATCATATTTTCTCCTTTAAAAGAACTAAACGAACGTATGTTTCATATTATCAATATTTTAAAAAAATGGACTTTGAGCGACAGAAAACCCACAAGTTTACATTCAAGAATCCAAGATTGGATGATCTAAGAAAGCTACAAAAGCTTGTCACAGATAGAGAATCATTTAGGGCAAAGTTTGGAGAACTTTTGTCCATACTAAAAGTCAACATGGTAGAAGGTGTTCTTGCTACACTGGTCCAGTTCTACGACCCGGTGTACCAATACATCACATTTCCTTATTATCAGTTATGCCCAACATTGGAAGAGTATTCTCAGTTAATAGGAGTCGCTATTAATGAGAAAATACCATTCTCCTGATTGGAAGAAATGCCGAGAGAATTAACAATTTCCAGGAATCTTGCTTTGGAAGAGTCAGAAGTTAAAGCTCATTGGACTACCAAAGGAGGAATCTAGGGTCTGCCATCCAAATTTTTGATTGAGAGAGCATTATATCTTGTCAGTATCGAAAATATTGTTGCATTTGAAGTCATTTTCGCATTGCTCATCTATGGGATTTTTTATATTTCCCAATGTAGAAAACTTTCTCGACATCAATACGATAAAGATCTTTCTCATCATAAATCCAGTTCCTACACTGCTCGCAGATGCTATCCACTCAATTCACCTGAGGAATTTATGCGACTTATGAATGATTACTTGTTGTGTACCATTTCTCTACGAATGGTTCAATTCCCACTTTCCCAAGTCATCAGCATTTTGGGAAACTAAAAATGGAATGCACTGGTCTCAAGAGATTATGTGTTTGACCAATTCAGACATCAGTTGGTCCAATCCAGTCTACGATGGAATCAGGGTCATCACCAGTTGTGGTAAGTTCCCTAATGTACCTCTCATTGGTACCAATGGATGGATTAATTATCACCCAAAGTTAGTTCGACGTTAGATGGGATACCCGATGAGAGATATACCTGTCAACATTCAAAATGAAGGACTTTTCTTTGAAGGAGAGAAGCACAAGACTATCAGAGGAGACATTATGCATGCTTGGAAACTTGTACACAAGAAAGGAATAAAATCTTTGTGAAAACCAAACTATATCTCTTTGGATCCTTACCTCTAATGGGTACAAGCCAAAGCATTAAAATTGAGGATGCCTTACCCTCGACAAGGGGTGCTTCCACTGAAGGAAATTGTTCTCTACTTCATGAATGATACAAAGAAGCTTCAAATAGCTTTCAACAAAATGCAGAGGGAGAGAGACTCCTGGAAAAACAAATATTAGATTTTCAGTCTAGAGAATTCAAAATTAAGAGTCTCTTGAAAGAAAAGGTTGACCTTATTGAGGTACTTGAGTACTACATAACAAAGAAGGAGGAACATGTGCCTATTCAAGGCAACGCCAGAACCTTCTACTCCTGGAAAAGAACTGAAGATCTGGAAGAACTTCGGCTTAAGAGACAGAAAACAAATCGTCAAGAAACTGAAGTCCCAGTAAAGAAAGCGTTAGTTTTAAACTTTCTTTCCAACATTTGAATAATGTACTGTGACTTAATCAATCCCAATAGAGAGAGCTTTAGAGTTTTAAACTTTCTTTCCAACATTTGAATAATATACGGTGTCACATTTTCTTCACAAAACATATTAACAGCAAATCCTGCTTCGTAACACGGGTTTTCAAAGTATTTGAAATATATCATTTTCTTCAGTAATATCATCAAGTAAATAAAAACTTTGCAGCGGAAAATATAACTTCGTAATATCGTCTTTTATTTCACTAAAACATTAAGATCTTTTAATCATTGTCAACAATTGTCTTCCAAATAAAATCAACATCTAAAACTCATAAAATAACTCTAACTAAACATCATTAAATTTATTCAAGCGTTCCCCACCCGATGTTACATATCGGAGAAAGACACCCCCTAAAAAACAAAACGAACAGATGACTTCAATGCTAAATCTTTAGACATCTACGATGCTAATCTTGATCACCTGCAAGTTACCCACCATGGATGCAACATTTCCAAGCAGGCATGGTGAGTAAATTCACATTCAATACACATAATATAAAGAAGGAATTACAAGTTCACATGCATCAATAGATAACTCATTAAAGTTTCACCCATATACAACAAATTATATTAAGTCATCACATAAAACACAAATGCAATCATGTTAAGCCACCAAGAATGAAATGAAATCCTCATAGTATACATGTGGTACTTAATCATCATAACAAATGGACAACGGGCCATCAACCCTCCACAGGGGAGCATAACATAATCAACAACACCTCAATCCACAGAATGGGATTGAAGCCTCCAACATCATAAGTATGCCATGAATGCAAATATGCAATAACATCAACATAATCAACATCATTCTCAACTTGCATTTGCATTCATGTAATCATTATCCATAATTATCATAAAGCATATATACATCAATATGCACGTCATTAACTCCTTTATTATCACAACAACATACAATTAACATCGAAAAACATTAGCCAATAATTGTCATCATACAACCATTAACACCTCATCATTATTCCTAACTCAATAACAAATAATCGATATTCCTCTAAATCATCAACAAAAACATCATTAAACATGTTTCACATACTTATACCGTTATGCCTCCCATAATCATAGTCATCATGTTTCAACCAATACAACATAACATGTATTATAATCATTTCATCACTCGTTCTTACGTATTTAACCATTAAAATATGACAGAATAACTCAACCTCAACTTAGTACCCGAAGAAAATAGAGTCGGATACAACTCCCCATTGGATCTTCATGTCCCCAAGTTCAACACACAAACCATCAACAAATTTTTCAAAACTAGATACTCCTCTATGTCTGACCATTCGTCCGCGGATGATAAGCAGACCTCAACCTCAACTTAGTACCCAAATCATCTTGCAAATTCTTCCAAAACCACAACCTAAATCGCGAATCTCTATCTAATGCAATAATCGACGGTATCCCATGAAACTTCACAATTTTCTCAATGTACATCTCCTCTAATTTCTGCATAGAATAACTAATCTTCATCGGCAGGAAATGAGCTGACTTAGTCAATCCATATACGATCACCCGAATCGAATCATTACCTTTTACCATCTTCGAAAAACCTGACCCAAAATCCATAGAAATACTATCTTATTTCCATCATGGAATATTCAACGGTCGTATCAGACACAGAGGCCTCTGATGTTCCATCTTCGACCTTTGACAAATCAAACACGCATACACACACTCAACAATTCCTTCCTTATAACCATCCATCAAGTAACTTCTACAAATCCTGATACATCTTAGTAGCACCGGGATGAATGCTCAATATACTTCAACATTCTCCCTTTAAAATACTCTTCTTAATTTCCTATACATATGGAATACACACTCTATCATGGAACCTCATCACATCATTATCATCAATTCGGAATTCACATGTGTTACCTTGGTTAATCATGGTCAGTTGATCCACCAACTTCAAATCTGATTGTTGTCCTTCTTGAATTTCTTCCATAATCTCATTAGTCAATTTCAACATTCCCAACTACATACCATCAGAGGTCGTCTCACACACTAAGCCCATGTCTCTGAACTGATCAATCATTTCAAGTTCTCTCACCATAAGAATCGACATATGCAATGTCTTCCGCCTCAAAGCATCTTCAACTACATTTGCTTTACCCGAATGGTAACTCAAGTCAAATCAAAATTCTTTAACAATTCCATTTTTCTCCTCTGTCTCATATCCAACTCTTTCTAATCAATAAGTGCTTCAAACTCTTATAATCGTTGAACACCTCAATTCTAGATCCAAAAAGATAATGTCGCCAAATATTTAACACAAATACCACGGCTTCCAGTTCTAAATCATGGGTAGGATAATCCCTTCATGAACTCTTAATTGTCTGGAAGTATTAGCAACCACTTGTGTAATACCCATATATAAAATACATACATCAAAGCATATGTTTCATATATAAATTCAACATTTGGTACTGAAATACAATAAGTTCTTAGTACAACACATTGTATAATTTTAGCCAACTAAATACACAAGATGTTCAAAATAAAGAAACTAAGAACTAGATCTGAAGATCTCAAAAACATCCACAACGGAAGAAAAGCCATCGTTAGTAAGGATAATCAGACTGCCTTATCCTTACCCTTTGTGGAACCTGAAGTACCTGTAAAATATAACAACAACATGGGGTGAGATAACAACATCTCAGTGAGTTCTCTATCTTAGAGTTCTCCCGGCTGTCATACCCTAAATTTTGACCAGAATTTTCGAATTTTCGTTCATCTGGCGCATTTCATAGCATTATCAATAGCCGGTCATTTTAGCATTGTTTTTTTAGTTAGACGTGTCGCTAATCTAAATCATGCATATCCCATTTTAATTTATTCCATATCAATTCTTGTTTCATCATTTTTTTGTAGAACCAATGTTTTTAATATTAGTTTTAATTTTTAATTTGGGATTGGCAAATTTTAATGTAACTTAGAATTAGTCTCCTTTTAATTTATTTAAACATTAAGTGTTTTTTATAAGTTAGTTTAGATTTATTAAAAATCCATTTAGAGTTTTTCGCTAGTTTAAATCTTCTAGGTGAAGTCAGCTTGTAGAGTCATTAAAGTTCTAAAAAAAAAACCAATTGGTACATATCAAGTTATATGTAGATCTTGATTTTTGTTGTTCATGTGCTTAACATTAATTCAAGAGAGTCAAAGTGTGTTGTTCAAGATTGATTCACGTGTCGGAGAACAGTTGGTTGCAATTGAGATTCAATTTTTAACAAAATCTTATGGATTCAAAACAAATATTGCAAACATGTTTCACATAGGTGAAGAGTGGAAATAACAAGTGGTAGTCATTACAAAGGAGGCCATGATATTACAACTTCAAATGACAGAATAAAAAAGGCCTGTGACATTTTTTCTATGTAAAGTCCAATGGCAACAAATTCAAAATAATAAAAGATAGAGGAATGGAGCCAAGACCATGAAGACGAATTCAGCATATGAAGTACAGGGCACAAAGTCCAAAATAGCTGACGCCATCTACCATCCCCTTCCAAGAAGAAGACCCCGCAATGCATAATATGCCAAAGTGTGTAAGCCTGCCTCAGCCACATTAACAAGCAAATGTACAAATACCTGTTGAAAAACAAAAGGAAACAGACATCATAAAAGGTTATATCAGAACCTGCAAAAGCAAAAGTTAAGAAGGGATGAAGTGACTTATCAAAGCATAGCAAGCCAAGGTTTGGAGATCTGCCTCTATCCCTACACACAGACCTAAAGGGTACCCTACGCCACTGTCTTTATGAACAGGAAGCTATTCACCAAAATAGAATCACCTTATACTTCAGACTAGCCTCAAAAACTTCACAAAAAGGATTCAGTCCAAAACAAACGGAGGGAGTCATAACCCAACTAATTCATTTCAATTCGAATAAGAACCTTTCAATTTGCAAACCATAAGGTTTTTGGATATAAAAGAAAGGCCAGAAGTTCATACAAAGGGGGGGGGGGTGTGGCCACAAAAAAAAAAAAAAACTTCATCATACCTAAGCCATACAACCAACCAAAAGCAAAAAGTTTCATAGAAAATCTTTAGGAAAACTCAGCAGCCATAACAACATACAACACAACAAACTCAGCAATACAAAACTCAGCAACCATATAGAACTTCATACTCACAAAACTTACATTTCTCACACAAAAACTACACCAAAAAACACCAACTTCATATCAAAAGAAAACCACCAACAGCAAAAAACATCTACCAAAGCTTTAAAACCAAACACTCGAAATCACAAAAAAAAACCAGCATCCAATACACACAAAAACTTCAAGAAAACCGTAAAGAAGAAGACAGTGACTTTCTTTTTTTTTTCTTCCTTTTCTAAAACCAGTAAGTCAAATGAAAAGAGGAAGGAGACAACAAGATCAGTTTGTGAAAAAAAACTTAGCAGACAAGAACTTCACATAAACATAACGTCTGTAAGAGCTGATTCAAACAAAAAGCTTACCAAGTTATCTTCATCAACATCATCATCCACCGCCTTCAACCAAAGCGAAAGCCGCTTCTGAAACCTTCCAGTACCATCATCACCATCACATAAACTTCATCACAAAACCTTCATACTCAGATTTGTAACCCACCCACAACAACCTTTCAATTCATCTTAACCTAAACACAAAAAGAAAGCAGAGTTTAGAGGATGAGAGACTTCCAACACAAAATCGCTGTCAAACCAGAACCATAAAACCAAGCCAAACCGTGACCATCATTTCAAAATCCCAGCCATCACTTTCATCTTCAACAACCTTCCATCACCTCCACCTGAGAAACTCGAACTCACCGTGAGGAATTCAGACAACACCACAGAAAACCTGCGTCAAAACATTTTGTTACCATCACCGGATTCGGAGTGGAAACAATGAAAATCAAAGTAAATCGCACGAAAACAAGAAACACTTACTCTGAATTTCTCGCTTCGTAATCCTTCATTTTCTCGACATTGATTCTTCATCCTCGCCGCCACTACCAAAACCGTGAAATACGAACATCTTCATCATCGCCACGCATCCTCCCTTCACCAACATCACATGATTAACTGTTAGCCACCCCTTGTCGTTTCAAAAACGCAACAGCAAAGACACAGATAAAAACGGAATGAGAAGAGGAAGTAGAAGAGGAAGATACGAACGTCAAAAGGTAAAACGCGGATCCTAAAGGGAAGAATCGAGTTCACCTGATACTCGCCGGAAACACGTCGGACTTGCTCCGTTTAGGTAAACTTCGAACCCTTGTCACCTTCACGTGAGCTTTACTGCTTAGAATTCTTTGTAACCTCGTAATCCCTTTTTGATTACCCGGTTGTGACGTGTTGTTCCGATTAGGTTTTCTATAAGGTTTCAATTGGGGATTTGGCCCAATTTGAAGGTTTTGTTGAGTATTTTTCCATGAAATTTAGTTTGGGATTTAGATTTAGGGCGAGATTTTGAGAGGGGTTAGTGTTCAACCTTTCGAGGTATGGTTTTGTTTTCTCCGGTAAGGGGGTTTTATCCCCGATGGTTTCGTTTTTGAAGGAATTTGAGAGCTGTTGAGCGTCTGAGAGAGAGAATCCCGAGTGAGAAATTGTGAGGTCGTGAGGGACGATTTGAAGAGGGAAGGTCTCGAGAGAGGTTTTGTGAAAATGAGCTTATTGTTGTTTGTTTGTGTTGAAGGAGATGACGAACGAGAGCGAGAGAGAGTTCTGAGTGAATTTGTGAGTTCTGAGAGAAGGAGGCTTTGAGCGTGAGAGGGAGGCGACGCGAAGCTTGTGTTTGTTTCCCATTTTGGAAAGGTCAGCGCCGTTTCCATGTTAGGGTTTCCATTTGTTTTAGTGTTAACATGAACCGGGTCGCGGGTTTGGACCCGACCCGCTCCTACCTTCAACAGCATGGGCCTTTGCCCTGTAGGCCTAACCCATCCGCCAGCACCACTTTTTTCCTTTGGTTTATCATTTTTTTTCTCTCTTATATATAGTTTATTCCCTTTAGTTATTTCTTATTTTTATTTTCTTATTTTTAAAAAGATAAAACAAATATTTTGTACTAACTAATTATTTAGATATTTGATTAGATAAATTGTCAAATTTTTTTTATTTTTATTTTTATTTTTTTTTCATTTCATTAGATAATTCTATTTAATTTAGTTAGTTTGTTACCTTGTGATCGTTTTTGTTTATTTATGGAGTATGATTATGTCTTGGCTCATTATTTAGTTATATGTTTGTCTTGCGAAGACTTGTATGGTTTCGTTCTCATTTTTCGACTATAATTCAAGACATTAACAATACCTCAAATAAGAAATTAGATCGTTTCAAAGTAATAAAATTCCTTGGTCCAATGCAAAATAAAATTCATACGCCTACACTTCGCACACACGTAAGTCGGTCACTATGTGATCGCCGTCTGCACGACTTATCGTGTAATTTAAATTTAATTAACAAGGAATAGAGCTCCGTAGTCTAGCACTCCGCACGTTCTAGAACGAACGGTAACTGGGCTAGCCCCACGCGTTTTTTTCGTTCAATCCTTCGTTATTAATTACACATCGGTTCTAAAACGTCTAAAAACAATTAATCATTTATTTAAATTAAATTACGAAAAAAAGGAACTCCGAAGTCTAGCATTCCACACGTTCTGGATTGAACCGCAAATGGGCTAGCCTCACGCGATGGTTCAATCACCATTCGTATAAAAAATAATTCAATTCATTTAAATTAACGTACGAAAAAGGAACCCCGGAATCTAGCATTCCGCACGTTCTGGATTGAACCGCAACTGGGCTAGCGTCACGCGATGGTTCAATCACCATTCGTATTCAAAACAATTCAACAATCTTAAAGGATCGGGCATGATTCATCTCCATAGGAAAGGTGTTCCTCTTATTCTCAAAGAAAGGTGTTCCGATTTTATTTATTCTCAAAGAAAGAATGTGGCATTGCTTGTCGATCTTATATCCAAGTTTAAAGCTTCTTTCGATTTCTCATTTCTCAAACGTTTGTGGTGGAATAGGTGAGATACTTCTCTTAAAAATGACGACTTGTCTCTTTCTTTCAAATACAATTTAAAACTTACCAACCAATACAAACTATTTTAAATTAAATCACGAAAGACAGAACTCCGGAGTCTAGCATTCCGCACCTTCTGGATTGGACCGCAATTGGGCTAGCCCCACGCGATGGTTCATTCGCCCTTTCGTTTAAAACATCTTTAACAAAGATCAAACATCTTTTCTCAAAACGAACATTGTTTAGATCATTCTATCTCTTAAACAAGCTAGCGCTTCAGCCTCCTATCGTGAGCAGATAAGCCAACGCTTAGCAGTAGAATGCATTTTCAAACAATCGTTCAATTAAAAAACACAAATCGTAGTAGCACGAACTACGAAGCTCTGACTTTCCCATTGCACAAGGGAATACGTAGGCACGGGGATTTTAATCCTTCGCGAGCATAATAATAAAAAACTTAATATTTTCTCCGTCATAAAGCACAATAATAATTTTCTTTTCCCTTTATTAAAAGCAATCTTAATCAGTAAAAGAAGACAATAATACAAGTTAACATTTTTAAACGCAAACTAGACTAAGAGGTTCCCGTTGAGTACAACGGACGTGAGGGGTGCTTAATACCTTCCCCTTGCGTAACTGACTCCCGAACTTAGATTAGTGGTTTCGTTGACCATTCTTATCCTTTATTTAGGTTGTGTCTATATCTCCCTTTTCTCTCGTAGAATAAATAGAATTAGGTGGCGACTCTGTTGTTTGTTTTAGGATCGTATTTTTCGAGGTGCGACAGCTGGCGACTCTGCTGGGGACTTTTGCCTTGAGCATAAGAGAGTCGAGCCTAGCTTAGGATAGTTCGCGTTTGTTTGCTGACTTGTTTGATTGTCTTCTTTGTTTGTTGTTGATATTCTATCTATTGCTTCCTTCTTTATTATTTGCTTATTATGTCTGCCTGTTGGATCTCGGGATATCACGGGTATGAATTTGTACTTGAGTTTTTGAAAAAGAAGAGGGAACACCTAAGTTAGAATTGGATGTTATTAGTGTTAGTCTCCAAGTACTCGCTCCTTGCACGCCTAGCATGAAAGCTCCCCCAGATAGTTAGACTTTTCGTAGATCTTGTCACAACGCAGCTGGCCTGTCGCGTGACCTGATTCACGAAAAGGCTGTGATTCTGGGACCCCCTAGAACCTGTTTCAATTTTGGTAGTTGTGTAATGTTAGGTTCCAAGGACTTGCTCCTTGCACGCCTAGCATGAGAACTCCACTCAAGGTAGACCTTATCGTTATTATCGTCACAATGCAGCTAGCCTGCGGCGGGGCGTTAGTACGATAAACGTCTGTGACCTTGAGTATCCTTATACCATCACCATAGAAGCTACCCTGTGAGTGGGCTTTATGGGTAAAAGAATTTAGAACTCTCCACTTAAGGCTTACTAGTTAGGAGATTCCGAGTTACTTGTACCTTGGATCCAACACCTTGCCTTTATATTCAATTCTGGAGCTGTTTATGTTTGTGATTTTGAGTATTCTGAGTATTGCATTCATTCGCATCTCATTTGCATTTGCATTTGCATTGCATATCATCTTCCAACAATCCAACTCACCCATGTCTTGTTCTCCGTTAGTCAACTGTACTCGACCAGTCACCAGAGAAAGATGGACCAACTTGAGCGGGAAAACAGAGAGCTTAGAAATGAAGCCACGACTTTGAGAAATCATATGGGAATATTCTCAACTACAATGAAGACTCTAGTAGACAACCTTGTGCAGGAGAACACTGAACTCCAGGAAGAGATTCACAACTTGAAGATTGATAGAGGGCGACTGATTTCTTTGGCCAAAAATATGGTCATTTCTCAGCGTCGGTCAAATTCTACTTCTACTCGTCAGCGCCGTCAGAATCAGCGGAGGTCTCCAAACAGTCCTGAAGGAGCAGCCCATCAGTTTGACCCAATCCCAATGACTTACAGTCAATTGTGGTCTCATTTTGCCCGGAACTCAATAATGACACCCAGAAAGACCAGAGCCACGAGGTCTCGGCCCCGCGGGATCAATCTAAATACCAGTTGTGAGTTTCACAATGGAGTACTGGGGCATCCGATTGAAGAGTGCAAAGTCTTCCAGGAAAAGGTTCAAGAGATGATCGACTACGGGGTGTTGACCTTCAATGGAGGAATCCCATCTGTGGACGGAGTGCCTTTGTGCTGATAAAAAATTCAAGAAAGTCCTTTCCAAATCAGTTTGTTACTGGAGCCTAGGACCAGTTCCTCAATGCATATGATCGTTTGATGCTCTGAAGTTTATCTTCTCAGATGATTAGCTCGTTTACTGCTTTTCATATGTATTTTGCTATGTTTTGTTAATGCATTTGTTTTGGCATGTAAGAACTTATTTGTTTTGAATGATTAATGCAATGAATATGTTTGTCTTGAAGTAATCCATTCGTATTCACTCATAATGCTTTTCCAACTTTATAATGCCAATATTATCCCATCTCTTGCCTAGGCAGAGAATTGGAGGGAGGATGACAAAATTAAAACACAAATTCTCTAGCTGAATGCTTTTAATTAAAACCCTACTGATGATGTACAGGCATTGTTTCAAATTCCCAAACACTGGAGAAATAAGGAGTTAATCCCTAGTCAACCACTTCGAGCCTAGAAGTAGGAGTTTCTTTCAGATATTTCAAAACCCTTACGCTTAACCTGGGGCAGGGTAGTGTTCAGTTAATCTGGTTACACATTCAAATCATAAGATGAAACATCCCATCAGGAAATCCACTACAATTAATGACTTGACAGTCACAACTTCCAACCTTCCATTGATTTAAAAAAAAAAAGAGAAAATAAAATCCCGCTAAGTCAAGCACCCAAAAAGAGACTTAGGCAAAAATCAGGGACCAAAGAGAAATTCGAGTTAGAAGAGGCCTTTCAATCCTCAACCTAAAAGCTTACGATTTAGTGACTGCCATACCAAAATCAAAGGGTCACCAATATCCACGAAGAATAAATAAGATGACTGTCATTTCAAGCGGACCTTGGAGCATCATCTCTACGCTATAAAGACAGATGTATGTGTCAATTTAGCTGAACCTAGGATTGGAGAACATCACGGAGAGTGGGTGGGCACCAAATAAACTTTGAGCCTTTATCCTTTGATTCTAAAACCGTGAACCAAACCACATTACAACCCTCAAAAGTCCTAATTGAAGTAGGGTTTATTTCGAAAGCACACTCAATGAGAAAGTGTTTCCCGACTCCCATGAGCTTGGCTCAAAAATTTGTGTTGGCTTTATAAAAAAATGAATATCACCTCCTAGCTAGTGATTTGGTCACAGGCTATTGTGCAAATCTGTTCAAAAACAAAAAAAAAACTTCGAGACAAACACGTGTGTTGCATTAGCAGTCTTAACATTAACCTGTTTGCTTGTTAGCATTTGCTTGATATCATAGAAACCTATGTATGAGCATCAGTGATGAGCTTAATCTCTTGAGATTTGAAACTCTGATGAGTAGTTGAACAACCATTTCAGAGAATGATCACCCCCAGGGGCAAATTTCTTGAAGACTTTGCCAGACAGGGGCATGTTGTTTGAAGACCTTGCCAGACGGGGGAAAATTTCTTAAAGACCTTGCCAGACGGGGGCAAATTTCTTAAAGACCTTGCCAGACAGGGGCAAATTTGCCTTAAGACTCTGCTAGACAGGGACATGTTGCTTGAAGACCTTGCCAGACGGGGGAAAATTTCTTAAAGACCTTGCCAGATAGGGGCAAATTTGCCTAAAGACTCTACTAGACAGGGACATGTTGCTTGAAGACCTTGCCAGACGGGGGCAAATTTCTTGAAGACCTTGCCAGACAGGGGCAAATTTCTTGAAGAGTTTGCCAGACAGGGGCATGTTGTTTGGAGACTCTGCTAGACAGGGACATGTTGCTTGAAGACCTTGCCAAACGGGGGCAAATTTGCCTGAAGACTCTGCTAGACAGGGGCATGTTGTTGGAATACTTTGCCAAATAGGGGCATGCTGCTTGAAGACTTTGCTAAACAGGGGCAAGTCGTTTCTCAATTTGTGCTTACACATTCTTATCATCCCTAAAAGGATAAGTATTGAAGACTCATTTGTGCCAAGTACAGTTAATATGAGGCAGTGACGTCGAGATTCGACGAATCTCTACAAGAGTTTGAAGACACTGGGGCATCTTGAATGACAGGTCTTCTATAAAATCCTCTTGAGACGATCTCTTCTCATAAATCATTTTGTGGGCGAATGACCACGTGTTCCCCAAAGCAAGATGCTCTTAGGATGTACCTTGCAAGTACCTCCAGATAACGGGGTCCTCGCGCTAAGTTGCTATGGTATGTCAGGGGCATGACTCATTATTTTCTGGTGAATTTTTTAGTGCTTCCAGTGATATACTAAGTCTAGTATCCCCGATTGAGCCTTGATTCAAGTTTCTCAAGCTGAATGTGATTTTCTCCCCCCCCCCAACGGAGTACAAATTTACTTCATCCTAAGCAAACGTAGTTTGTATGGTTGCTTCCTCCTGATAGATGTTGAAGTTAGAAGACTTGCCTGGGTTTATTTCCCAAATGAAGTATATTTCTCTCCTCAAAGAGATTTGAGCTCTATAGCAGGACTTGTTCCATGGATGGCTCTTTACCCTATCCTCAGTGATTGCGTACACTTTGATGGGATTGGTCGAGTATCCGTTTGTTGTGATGTTTATTTCATCACCAGTTCACTTCTTGTGTCTGTTTTGCCTGTCTGTCAACATAAACATGACGCATATACATACATGTAAATCATATTTGAATTCATATCCATATTCATGTTGCATTCATTGATGCATACTACCTTCACCTTGGTCGTGTTTATCCCCAAGTGATGTGTCTCTCTCCAAACAGAGTTGTCAGCCTTAGGCAGAAAATGTACATTCTTTCTAATTCCCCACTGAGTTCTTACCCTCGTGGAAGATTTTTGCTTTAGTTCCCCTTTCTACACTTGGATAGGGTTAATCTCCAATTGAGTTTATTCCTCATGGGTTAGTGTCTTGCTTGACAGTTTCTTTCCAGCTCGCTCCTGGATTGAATTTTGGTCGTTGGCAATTTTTGATGATTGAACTACCAGATGGAAAGTGGATTCATTTTGCACCTTTGGATGCTTAGTTTCCCAGGAGGAATTTGTTGGAGGCTTCCATTGAGAACAAATTTTACTCTCCAGCAGTGTTACTACAACATTCTCTTGGATTACTTATGCCTGACAACAAGTGGTCGTCTCTTTATTTGAGAAGCTTGTTTTGTCTTCGAACTTTTGAGTAAATCAACAGATGGCGGTCTCTTTCCGAGCAGTCGTTCCACCACCAGCAATTCTAGATGGAAAGTGGATTCATTTTGCACCTGCGAATGCTTAGTTTCCCAGAAGAAATTTATTGAAGGCTTCCATTGAAGACAGACTTTGTCTTCCAGCAGTGTTACTACAACATTCCCTTGGAATACCTATACCTGACAACAAGTGACAGTCTCTTTATTGGAGAAGCTTGTTCTTATCCCCGGATCTCTAATCGGAATCAACAATTGGCCGTCTCCTTATTTGAGAAGTTTGTTTCTTGTCCGTAGATTCCCCAGTAAATCAATAGATGGCATTCTCTTTTCGAGCAGTTTGTTCATCCTCAGCAAGGTTTATGTTCTATCAAATGGCATATCCCCTGTTCAGTGGAGAAGTTTGGTATGAATTTATTTTTCAACAAATGGCATCTCATCCAGACAAGGTGAGAAGTTTGTTCGGCAAATGGCATCTCATCCAGACAAGGTGGGAAGTTTGTCGTGATTCCAATTTTCAACAAATGGCATCTCATCCAGACAAGGTGAGAAGTTTGTTCGGCAAATGGCATCTCATCCAGACAAGGTGGGAAGTTTGTCGTGATTCCAATTTTCAACAAATGGCATCTCATCCAGACAAGGTGAGAAGTTTGTTCGGCAAATGGCATCTCATCCAGACAAGGTGGGAAGTTTGTCGTGATTCCAATTTTCAACAAATGGCATCTCATCCAGACAAGGTGAGAAGTTTGTTCGATAAATGGCATCTCATCCAGACAAGGTGGGAAGTTTGTCGTGATTCCAATTTTCAACAAATGGCATCTCATCCAGACAAGGTGAGAAGTTTGTTCGGCAAATGGCATCTCATCCAGACAAGGTGGGAAGTTTGTCGTGATTCCAATTTTCAACAAATGGCATCTCATCCAGACAAGGTGAGAAGTTTGTTCGGCAAATGGCATCTCATCCAGACAAGGTGGGAAGTTTGTCGTGATTCCAATTTTCAACAAATGGCATCTCATCCAGACAAGGTGAGAAGTTTGTTCGGCAAATGGCATCTCATCCAGACAAGGTGGGAAGTTTGTCGTGATTCCAATTTTCAACAAATGGCATCTCATCCAGACAAGGTGAGAAGTTTGTTCGATAAATGGAATCTCATCCAGACAAGGTGGGAAGTTTGTCGTGATTCCAATTTTCAACAAATGGCATCTCATCCAGACAAGGTGAGAAGTTTGTTCGGCAAATGGCATCTCATCCAGACAAGGTGGGAAGTTTGTCGTGATTCCAATTTTCAACAAATGGCATCTCATCCAGACAAGGTGAGAAGTTTTTTCGGCAAATGGCGTCTCATCCAGATAAGGTGAGAAGTTTGTCGTGATTCTTCATCTTTCCAACAAATGGCTATCTCTTCCAGACAAGTTGAGAAGTTTGTTGAGATTTTCCAATTTCCGTCAAATGGCTATATTTTCCATACAAGTTGAGAAGTTTGAACGTGAAGTTGTTCTTCATCATATGGCTGTCTCTTTCAGAAGAAGGGAAGTATGATGAATGTTCTATCAAATGGCTATCTCTTCCATACAAGTTGAGAAGTTTGATATGAATCTCTTTTATTTTTTCCAACAAATGGCTATCTCTTCCCGACAAGTTGAGAAGTTTGTTGTGAATTTTCCAATTTCCGTCAAATGGCTATCTCTTCCATACAAGTTGAGAAGTTTGAACGTGAAGTTGTTCTTCATCATATGGCTGTCTCTTTCAGAAGAAGGGAAGTATGATGAATGTTCTATCAAATGGCTATCTCTTCCATACAAGTTGAGAAGTTTGATATGAATCTCTTTTATTTTTTCCAACAAATGGCTATCTCTTCCAGACAAGTTGAGAAGTTTGTTGTGAATTTTCCAATTTCCGTCAAATGGCTATCTCTTCCATACAAGTTGAGAAGTTTGAGCGTGAAGTTGTTCTTCATCATATGGCTGTCTCTTTCAGAAGAAGGGAAGTATGATGAGAATTCTATTCAATGGTATCCTTAGTTTAAATATCGGCAGAAGATTTGACAACAGGTGATTCCTTTTATTTCTGGCAAATCTCGGCAGAAGATTTCCAGTCTACCTCGGCAGAAGGTATTTACTTTTATAAGCTCGACGATAACATCCTTAGTTAAATCTCGGCAGAAGATTTGGTGACAGGTGTATCCTCAGTTAATCCTCGGCAGTAGGAATTTTATCTTGATACCTCGGCAGAAGGTATCTCTTAGATTTCTCTGGTAATCTCGGCAGTAGACTTCCAGCAGATTTCGACAAATTTCTTTTTCTTTCCAAGATCTCAGCAGTAGATTTTTGGTTCATTTGGTATACCTCAGCAGAAGGTATTCCATTTTTGGATTCTTTGGTCATCTCGGCAGTTAGATCTCCAGTAGACTTCGTAGGAATCGATTTTCATTTCAGAATCTCGGCAGTAGATTTCTGTTCGTTATTGATACACCAACGAAAGGTTTTTTCCAAATGAGGTTTGAAATCTCGGTAGTAGATTTCCTCAAAGTGGAATTTTGTTCAAAGATCTCGAGTCATCTTAGGACCGGTAGATAGTTGTCGTCTGGCTCCACTCAAGAGAAAATTCCTCGTGTGGATTGTACCCCAGTCATGTGTGTCTAATCCCCAATGGGGTCAGCTTTTCTTCCCAGCGGCGTTATAGACTTTGTCTTGCATCTTTGCATCGCATATCATTTCATTGTCATCTGCATTTTCGGTCAAAATTTTAGGTATTCTGATATTTAATCCTCTTCCACCTTGAATGTCCAAAAATCTTTGTTGCTCGTACATTCAAGTTCAAGATGATTAAATAGGGGCAGCTGTCATACCCTAAATTTTGACCAGAATTTTCGAATTTTCGTTCATCTGGCGCATTTCATAGCATTATCAATAGCCGGTCATTTTAGCATTGTTTTTTTAGTTAGACGTGTCGCTAATCTAAATCATGCATATCACATTTTTATTTATTCCATATCAATTCTTGTTTCATCATTTTTTTTGTAGAACCAATGTTTTTAATCTTAGTTTTAATTTTTAATTTGGGATTGGCAAATTTTAATATAACTTAGAATTAGTCTCCTTTTAATTTAATTTCACTTAAGTTCAAGATTAATTTAGTTTAATAATTTAATCCATTTTGTTTTATTTAAACATTAAGTGTTTTTTATAAGTTAGTTTAGATTTATTAAAAATCCATTTAGAGTTTTTCACTAGTTTAAATCTTCTAGGTGAAGTCAGCTTGTAGAGTCATTAAAGTTCTAAAAAAAACCAATTGGTACATATCAAGTTATATATAGATCTTGATTTTTGTTGTTCATGTGCTTGACATTAATTCAAGAGAGTCAAAGTGTGTTGTTCAAGATTGATTCACGTGTCGGAGAACAGTTGGTTGCAATTGAGATTCAATTTTTAACAAAATCTTATGGATTCAAAACAAATATTGCAAACATGTTTCACATAGGTGAAGAGTGGAAATAACAAGTGGTAGTCATTACAAAGGAGGCCATGATATTACAACTTCAAATGACAGAATAAAAAAGGCCTGTGACATTTTTTCTATGTAAAGTCCAATGGCAACAAATTCAAAATAATAAAAGATAGAGGAATGGAGCCAAGACCATGAAGACGAATTCAGCATATGAAGTACAGGGCACAAAGTCCAAAATAGCTGACGCCATCTACCATCCCCTTCCAAGAAGAAGACCCCGCAATGCATAATATGCCAAAGTGTGTAAGCCTGCCTCAGCCACATTAACAAGCAAATGTACAAATACCTGTTGAAAAACAAAAGGAAACAGACATCATAAAAGGTTATATCAGAACCTGCAAAAGCAAAAGTTAAGAAGGGATGAAGTGACTTATCAAAGCATAGCAAGCCAAGGTTTGGAGATCTGCCTCTATCCCTACACACAGACCTAAAGGGTACCCTACGCCACTGTCTTTATGAACAGGAAGCTATTCACCAAAATAGAATCACCTTATACTTCAGACTAGCCTCAAAAACTTCACAAAAAGGATTCAGTCCAAAACAAACGGAGGGAGTCATAACCCAACTAATTCATTTCAATTCGAATAAGAACCTTTCAATTTGCAAACCCTAAGGTTTTTGGATATAAAAGAAAGGCCATAAGTTCATACAAAGGGGGGGGGGTGGCCACAAAATAAAAAAACTTCATTATACCTAAGCCATACAACCAACCAAAAGCAAAAAGTTTCATAGAAAATCTTTAGGAAAACTCAGCAGCCATAACAACATACAACACAACAAACTCAGCAATACAAAACTCAGCAACCATATAGAACTTCATACTCACAAAACATACATTTCTCACACCAAAACTACACCAAAAAACACCAACTTCATATCAAAAGAAAACCACCAACAGCAAAAAACATCTACCAAAGCTTTAAAACCAAACACACGAAATCACAAAAAAAAACCAGCATCCAATACACACAAAAACTTCAAGAAAATCGTAAAGAAGAAGACAGTGACTTTCTTTTTTTTTCTTCCTTTTCTAAAACCAGTAAGTCAAATGAAAAGAGGAAGGAGACAACAAGATCAGTTTGTGAAAAAAAAACTTAGCAGACAAGAACTTCACATAAACATAACGTCTGTAAGAGCTGATTCAAACAAAAAGCTTACCAAGTTATCTTCATCAACATCATCATCCCCCACCTTCAACCAAAGCGAAAGCCGCTTCTGAAACCTTCCAGTACCATCATCACCATCACATAAAATTCATCGTAAAACCTTCATACTCAGATTTGTAACCCACCCACAACAACCTTTCAATTCATCTTAACCTAAACACAAAAAGAAAGCAGAGTTTAGAGGATGAGAGACTTCCAACACAAAATCGCTGTCAAACCAGAACCGTAAAACCAAGCCAAACCGTGACCATCATTTCAAAATCCCAGCCATCACTTTCATCTTCAACAACCTTCCATCACCTCCACCTGAGAAACTCGAACTCACCGTGAGGAATTCAGACAACACCACAGAAAACCTGCGTCAAAACATTTTGTTACCATCACCGGATTCGGAGTGGAAACAATGAAAATCAAAGTAAATCGCACGAAAACAAGAAACACTTACTTTGAATTTCTCGCTTCGTAATCCTTCATTTTCTCGACATTGATTCTTCATCCTCGCCGCCACTACCAAAACCGTGAAATACGAACATCTTCATCATCGCCACGCATCCTCCCTTCACCAACATCACATGATTAACTGTTAGCCACCCCTTGTCGTTTCAAAAACGCAACAACAAAGACACAGATAAAAACGGAATGAGAAGAGGAAGTAGAAGAGGAAGATACGAACGTCAAAAGGTAAAACGCGGATCCTAAAGGGAAGAATCGAGTTCACCTGATACTCGTCGGAAACACGTCGGACTTGCTCCGTTTAGGTAAACTTCGAACCCTTGTCACCTTCACGTGAGCTTTACTGCTTAGAATTCTTTGTAACCTCGTAATCCCTTTTTGATTACCCAGTTGTGACGTGTTGTTCCGATTAGGTTTTCTATAGGGTTTCAATTGGGGATTTGGCCCAATTTGAAGGTTTGGTTGAGTTTTTTTCCATGAAATTTAGTTTGGGATTTAGATTTAGGGCGAGATTTTGAGAGGGGTTAGTGTTCAACCTTTCGAGGTATGGTTTTGTTTTCTCCGGTAAGGGGGTTTTATCCCCGATGGTTTCGTTTTTGAAGGAATTTGAGAGCAGTTGAGCGTCTGAGAGAGAGAATCCCGAGTGAGAATTTGTGAGGTCGTGAGGGACGATTTGAAGAGGGAAGGTCTCGAGAGAGGTTTTGTGAAAATGAGCTTATTGTTGTTTGTTTGTGTTGAAGGAGATGACGAACGAGAGCGAGAGAGAGTTCTGAGTGAATTTGTGAGTTCTGAGAGAAGGAGGCTTTGAGCGTGAGAGGGAGGCGACGCGAAGCTTGAGTTTGTTTCCCGTTTTGGAAAGGTCAGCGCCGTTTCCATGTTAGGGTTTCCATTTGTTTTGGTGTTAACATGAACCGGGTCACGGGTTTGGACCCGACCCGCTCCTACCTTCAACAGCATGGGCCTTTGCCCTGTAGGCCTAACCCATCCGCCAGCACCACTTTTTTCCTTTGGTTTATCATTTTTTTTCTCTCTTATATATAGTTTATTCCCTTTAGTTATTTCTTATTTTTATTTTCTTATTTTTAAAAAGATAAAACAAATATTTTGTACTAACTAATTATTTAGATATTTGATTAGATAAATTGTCAATTTTTTTTTTTTCATTTTATTAGATAATTCTATTTAATTTAGTTAGTTTGTTACCTTGTGATCGTTTTTGTTTATTTATGGAGTATGATTATGTCTTGGCTCATTATTTAGTTATATGTTTGTCTTGCGAAGACTTGTATGGTTTCGTTCTCATTTTTCGACTATAATTCAAGACATTAACAATACCTCAAATAAGAAATTAGATCGTTTCAAAGTAATAAAATTCCTTGGTCCAATGCAAAATAAAATTCATACGCCTACACTTCGCACACACCTAAGTCGGTCACTATGTGATCGTCGTCTGCACGACTTATCGCGTAATTTAAATTTAATTAACAAGAAATAGAGCTCCGGAGTCTAGCACTCCGCACGTTCTAGAACGAACGGCAACTGGGCTAGCCCCACGCGTTTTGTTCGTTCAATCCTTCGTTATTAATTACACATCGGTTCTAAAACGTCTAAAAACAATTAATCATTTATTTAAATTAAATTACGAAAAAAAGGAACTTCGGAGTCTAGCATTCCGCACGTTCTGGATTGAACCGCAAATGGGCTAGCCTCACGCGATGGTTCAATCACCATTCGTATAAAAATTAATTCAATTCATTTAAATTAACTTACGAAAAAGGAACCCCGAAGTCTAGCATTCCGCACGTTCTGGATTGAACCGCAACTGGGCTAGCGTCACGCGATGGTTCAATCACCATTCGTATTCAAAACAATTCAACAATCTTAAAGGATCAGGCATGATTCATCTCCATAGGAAAGGTGTTCCTCTTATCCCCACAAACACAAACAAAAATCTTACAAACAATTACTTTCAAAGGAAGAACGTGGCATTGCTTGTCGATACTTATATCCAAGTTTAAAGCTTCTTCCGATTTTATTTATTCTCAAAGAAAGAATGTGGCATTGCTTGTCGATCTTATATCCAAGTTTAAAGCTTCTTTCGATTTCTCATTTCTCAAACGTTTGTGGTGGAATAGGTGAGATACTTCTCTTAAAAATGACGACTTGTCTCTTTCTTTCAAATACAATTTAAAACTTACCAACCAATACAAACTATTTTAAATTAAATCACGAAAGACAGAACTCCGGAGTCTAGCATTCCGCACCTTCTGGATTGGACCGCAATTGGGCTAGCCCCACGCGATGGTTCATTCGCCCTTTCGTTTAAAACATCTTTAACAAAGATCAAACATCTTTTCTCAAAACGAACATTGTTTAGATCATTCTATCTCTCAAACAAGCTAGCGCTTCAGCCTCCTATCGTGAGCAGATAAGCCAACGCTTAGCAGTAGAATGCATTTTCAAACAATCGTTCAATTAAAAAACACAAATCGTAGTAGCACGAACTACGAAGCTCTGACTTTCCCATTGCACAAGGGAATACGTAGGCACGGGGATTTTAATCCTTCGCGAGCATAATAATAAAAAACTTAATATTTTCTCCGTCATAAAGCACAATAATAATTTTCTTTTCCCTTTATTAAAAGCAATCTTAATCAGTAAAAGAAGACAATAATACAAGTTAACATTTTTAAGCGCAAACTAGACTAAGAGGTTCCCGTTGAGTACAACGGACGTGAGGGGTGTTTAATACCTTCCCCTTGCGTAACTGACTCCCGAACTTAGATTAGTGGTTTCGTTGACCATTCTTATCCTTTATTTAGGTTGTGTCTATATCTCCCTTTTCTCTCGTAGAATAAATAGAATTAGGTGGCGACTCTGTTGTTTGTTTTAGGATCGTATTTTTCGAGGTGCGACACCGGCTCTAAAGGTTCAATCTAAAACATAGCTCGAGTCTTTAGTAACTACCTCACAAGAAACCAAAGCAAGATGGAATAAAATCCATAAAACACTCTCGATGCTAAACGAGTATAACATCTACCTCAAGAATATACAGACGCTTCCCGTGGGACCAAGATCTACCCACCTTAAGACTTACACTAGACTTTATGGAGGACTCGATGCGATACTCACCTTAAGTCTTTACAGACGTTTCCCGTGGGACCAAGATCCACCCACCTCAAGACTTACACAAGATTTCCCAAATAACCCTGTGTAGTACTCCCTCAAGCCTTTACGGATGCTTCCTATGGGACCTAGATCCACCCACCTCAAGACTTACTCAGACTTCCCGGAGGGATAATATACATACACGCCTCAAGTCTTACGGACGCTTCCCGTGGGATCCAAATCTACCCACCTTAAGACTTACATCAGACTCACGGAGGCCTTCTCATGAAATACACACCTCTAGCCTTTATAGGCGCTTCTGTGGGACCCAAATCTACCCACCTCAAGACTTACTCAGGCTATTATGAAGGCCTAGTGTATAGCACGCTAACAGTTCGTAATAACCTAGGGTAATCCTAATCATCTCACAAGTTATTTCTTTTTATTCCTGATAGCTCACAAAATTCCTAACTAACATAATTATGGTTAATTAGAAAATTCAGTTAAAATTCGGGTTAAAATAACATTTCTTGGGATCATAATATAATACATATTTTTAGCTTCAAAATGATATAAAGAACAACTAAAACGGATAAGAGATGAAAAAGTTATGAATTTCTAAAGTTGGAACAAAAATAATATTTTCCAACACTTACAGTGTGAACCGGTTAACGCTCTGGGTTAACCAGTTAACCACACCAGTTCCAGAAACCAATAGCCTATCTCAGTTCCGTTAACTGGTTAACACCCTGGGTTAACCAGATAACCATCAATCAGTGGCAGGAAATACACGTTTTTCACATATGAAACTTTTCCAAAACTCAACCAAAAACATCATCAAACACTAACACAATCACAACAAAGGTTCCTACACCTAATGTCATTATACTCATGCATTTTAATTTATATTTAACCGTTCAAACTACTTATTCTACAATTTTTCTACCAAAACCCTAAAACTCATAAACTCATAAACTCATAACTCAACCAAAAACTAAAACTAAAGTTTCTATCTAAGAACCCACCTCTACCAAAAAAGATTGAGAAGATTGAGAGATGAATGGATGATGGAGCTTCAAGAATCAAGAGCTTCTTCTTCTTCTTCACCAAGCTTTTCTTCTTTCTCCTTTTTCTCTTCTTCCTTTTCCTTTTTCTCTTGTTACTATGTTTCTAAGTTATGAAACATAAAGAAAGAAAAACTTAGGTTATACGGGAAAACCTATTTTCCCCCACAATGGGTCCAAATAGAGAATATCCAAAAATGTCTCTTAATCCACAATTTAATAAAACCTCTGAGTCAGATAATATTAGTTAATAAAAATAAGTCCCGCTGATTGCTCTAATTATTTTTGTTAAAATCTCTCAGAGCAACCCGGAACTCTATTGATATCAAATAATATTATTTAGAGCATTAAATAATTTACGAGGTATTACATCCTCCCCCCTTAAATAGAAATTCGTCCTTGAATTTAAAGATTACCTGAACAAGTGAGAAAATGCTTCCCGCATCTCCGATTCTAGCTCCCACGTAGCATCTCCCGGATGCGTCACATCCCATTGTACCTTAACAAGTAGAATTTCTTTGTTTCTTAACACCTTGGTTTGTCTTCCAACAATATGACTCGGTTGGGGTTCAAAACTCAAGTCCGCTTCTATCTCGATAGAATTCGGCAGAATAGGCTGAAGAGGATCAGGAACAAACCTACGAAGTTGAGATACATGAAAAACATCATGCATTTCAGATAGAGATGGTGGCAAGGCTAATCTGTAAGCAACTTCACCAATCCTTTCTAAGATCTGATACGGTCCTACGTATCTCGAACTTAACTTGTGCGACTTAAACGGTCCTTTCAATCTCAATCTCGGGGTAACTTTCATGTAAAGATGGTCACCTTCATCAAATTCCAAAGGTCTCCTTCGATTTTCATCATAACTCTTCTGACGGTCTTGGGCTTGCTTAATTTTCTCTTGAATCATTCTAGTCTTTTCCGTAGTCTCTTGAATAACTTGGGGTCCTAAAATTCTATCTTCACCCACTTTCGACCAACATAAAGGTGTTCTACATTTTCTTCCATATAAAGCCTCATATGGAGCCACACCAATGCTCGCATGGTAACTATTATTGTAAGAAAACTCGATCAAAGGAAAAAGCTCCTTCCAATTTCTTTTACTTCCAACACACAAACCCTTAACATATCTTCCATCGTTTGAATTGTATGTTCCGTCTGACCATCCATTTAAGGATGATTAGAAGTGCTCAAACGTAAATTCGTACCCATAGCTTGCTGGAACACTTTCCAAAACCTCGAAGTAAACTTTGGATCTCTATCAGACACAATACTAGACGGAACACCATGCAACCTTACAATCTCAGCAATAAACAACCTCGCAAGATGACTTTCCTGGTACGTAGTCTTAACGGCTAAGAAATGCACAAATTTCGTTAGTTGATCCACAATTATTTAATAGAATCATAACGACCTTGAGTACTAGGTAAGCCCACTGCGAAATCCATAGAAATACTATCCCACTTCCAAATTGGAATATCCAAAGGTTGTAACAAACCACTTGGTCTTTGGTTCTCAATCTTCACTTGTTGGCACACCGCATATTCAGACACAAACACCTCAATATCCTTCTTTATACCGGTCCACCAATACTCTTTCCTTATGTCTTGATACATCTTCAAAGAACCCAGATGTATCGTAAAAGTACCTTTATGGGCTTCCTCCAAAATCTTTCTTTTTAACACATCATCATCCGGAACACAAATCCTTTAGTTAAATAGGATAATCCCATCCAACGCTCTTACAAAACCCGGTTGGAGTAACATCTCTTGTAATTTCTCATCTTGAACCTATGCTTGTTGAATTTCGTTCCTTAAGGTAGAATTGATATTCAAATTTTCCATAATCACACCATTTGGAGTCCATACAAATTGAAGATTAAGATCTCAAAACTTCTCCAATAATGCATATTCCAACACCATCAATTCGACACCATGAATCACTTTTTGACTTAAAGCATTCACCACTTTGTTCGCTTTTCACGAATGGTACTTCAATTCTAGATCATAATCCTTCAAGTACTCCATCCACCTCCTTTGTCTCATTTTCAATTCCTTCTGATAAAAAAGATACTTCAAACTCTTATGGTCGCTGAACATCTCAAAGCGCACACCATACAGATAATGCCGCCACACTTTTAGAGTAAATACCATGACCGCTAATTCTAAATCATGAGTTAGATAATTCTTCTCATGAACTTTCAAATGTCGAGTAGCATAAGCTACAACTTGACCTTCTTGCATAAGAACACCTCTTAATCCCATCTTAGAAGCATCGCAAAACACTTCGTAAGACTTGTTAGGATCGGGAATGATAAAAAACGGAGCAGTTGTCAATCTTTCTTTCAAACACAAGAAACTTTGTTCGCAAACAGAATCCCATTCGTAAGCAAAGTCCTTTCTAGTAAGCTTAGTCAACGGTAACGCCAACTGAGAAAAACCCTTGATGAACCGTCTGTAGTAACCTGCCAAACCTAAGAAACTTCTCACTTCCGAAGCATTCCTCGGTCTCTCCCAATTAATCACGACTTCAATCTTTGACGGATCAACTGCTACACCTCCTTGAGATATAACATGTCCAAGAAAATTGACTTTTGACATCCAAAACTCACACTTGCTAAACTTTGCAAAAAGTTGCTCTCTCGCAATATCGATAGAAAAATCCTCATATGTTCTCCGTGCTCTTGTGGAGTACGAGAATAAATAAGAATGTCATCAATAAAGATCATAACAAACTGATCCAAATAAGCTTGAAATATCTGGTTCATGTAATCCATAAAAATAGCTGGAGCATTCGTCACATCGAAAGGCATCACTAGAAATTCATAATGACCATAATGGGTTCTGAACATAGTCTTCGGTACATCAAAACTCTTTACACGAATCTGATGATAGCTCGACCTCATATCAATCTTCGAGAACACACAGGCTCCTTTCAATTGATCCAAAAGGTCATCTATCCTCGTTAAGGGATATTTGTTCTTAATAGTAACCTTGTTCAACTTACGGTAATCAATACACAACCGTATACCACCGTCCTTCTTCTTTACCAATAAAACAGGAGCTCCCCACGGTGAAACACTCGGTCTAACAAAATTATTCACCATCAAATCCTCTAACTGGTCCTTTAATTCTCTTAATAAGCGGTGCCATCTGATAAGGGGAGATGGATATAGGAGCCATCCCCGGTATCAGATCAACTGAGAATTTAACTTCCCTCACCGGAGGTAAGGAAGTCACATCCTCAGGAAAGACTTCAGGAAATTCACAGACTATAGGAATATTCAGAACTTGCTGACCATTACTCTCCTCTTTAGTAAGGACCAGTAAAACAAATTTATCTTTTTCAAACATAAAGTTTACCATTCCAACCGTACCTTCTAAGATTGTTGTCAACACATCTTTCGGAGGAACTTCCACGGATAGAATGAGGATCAACTTCTTATCACATCCAATTAACACAGATTTAGCAGATAACCAATCCATTCCCAGGATAACATCGACCTTCTTAAGGGGTAGACAAATAAGATCAATATGGAAGACTCTACCGTCCACATACAAGGTACAATTTTCACACATAAGAGGTGTCTCAACAGTTTCATCCATAGTGGTAGTAACCATTATAGGAGGAGACAAGGGAAAAACTCGTAACCTAAGTTGCTTCATACAACTAGTAGACACAAAAGAATGTGTTGCTCCACAATCAAATAAAACAAGACAAGGATGAGCATTAACAGGACATGTACCCGCAATAAGAGAGTTGTCGGCTTTAGTCTTTCTTGCATCCATGGTATAAACCCTTCCTTGAACTTTTTCCTTTCTCAGTGGACATTCTTTAGCAAGATGTCCCTCCTTATGACAATTATAACAAACCACTCCACTTGGACTACACATTCCATAATGATTCTTACTGCACACGGGGCATGAAAGAGGAGTGTTAGGTCTATCACTCACCACTTTCCTTCCCTTGAAAGGTTGGGGCTTTGGCCTAAAAGGTTGATTATCCCTTCCACGATCACTTTGAACAACTTTACTAGTATTCACTTCAGCTTGTACTTTCTTCAAACTATGCTCAGCAACATAGAACTGTCTCAACAATTCAGAATAAGTAGTGAACTCCCTCTGAGAGACACTATGAGAAATTTCGGCTCGTAGTCCAAACAAAAACTGATCAATTTTCCACTTCTCATTCCACAACCAAAGAAACCCCTTTTCGACTAGCATACGAAACTGAGGTTATCTTCCCCCGTCGATATGCACTTACCGTCTAGATGAATAAAAGCTCATATAGACGAGGATACCAATTCTGAATCACTGCGCGAGGAGCTCGACCTGGTCAAAGAAGTTCGGTCGGGGGTAGCCCTACGCGAGGCAACACTTAAATAGAAAATCTCTATCAGACATGACTCCAAGGTCATAAAGCAAGCATTCAAAGTCGGAAGTCTCGTCTTGAGGAGAAACTATAAAGACTCTAGAGAGGGCAAGCTGGTCGCAAATTGGAAGGCCCTTGCCGCGTCCGAGCAAAAATAGAAAACGAGGCTTACAACTTAGAAAATCTGAATGGGGAAGAACTTGCTCATCCTTGGAACACTGAGAAACTAAAACAATATTACAGTTAAGGCGTCTGTCGACTTGCTCAAATTCCAGCGATGGAGCATAAGTACCAAGCTAACATGCATGACTAGGTACAAGCATTGCATACCAACATCTTGAACTAACAGGGTCATCCTCGTGAACGAGGAAGTCCATTGTTACACAACTGGATCCTCAATCGAGTATGTCGTCGTCATTTTACCACGAACATGGAGAACACCCATGTCACGATGGGACATTCACGCTACAAAACTCGGACCATCAACATGAATCGAGTATCGCTCCTCGACCAAAACTACTCTGGAATTCTTCCCGGTCCCCCAAACCGTCAGACATATACATACAGAGCATAATTTTCCCCAAAAAACCAAGTGCGCCTTAAGACTCTTAGTGGGAACATGTAACGAACATCGCACGAAGACTAAGCGAAAATCTCAACGGTCGAACACCACACAAAACACTTAGTGAAAATAAACAAAATAAAGTGTGTCCTCCGACGGGCACACACGCAAGCATATAATAACAAGATAAAAACGACCACCAAGGTCGAAAACATTACAACAAAATGTGACCATGAGGGACGACTTGTTATGACATTACATAAAAGGGGGAATATTCCCCCGAACATCATACGGTGCGGGCACGTAGGCCGACCATAAAGAAAACTTAACAAAATTATCAAACATTTCCCTGTGCGGTAACATCTTTGGCAGTCTGGTTTGCGGTAGGTGTCACCTGGGTAGGATTATCCTTTTCAATAGTCACATTTCCCTGGTCATTCTCCCCAAAGAAATCGGGCACGAAGATCTTCCCATCCACCACCTTGTACATGCAGTTCGTTCCCTCCTCAGTTAACTCAACTTCGGGATTAACTATCCTCAGCTGAGCCACAACATTTACAAAGGCTACAACTGCCATCTACTCGAGGTCATCGTCCCCATGGTCGATCCTGGATATCAGGTCCGCCCAGGTCAACAACATGTTTTGGTCATCGGTTTCATCTTTAGAGGGAGCCATGGCTAACTTGAGCTGAGCATTTTGATCCTCCGTTGTTTTCCTTTGGGTCTCAGCAGTGGCCAGGGCCTCCCCTAGTTCTTTAATCTTCTTGATTGCTTCTTTCCTATCCTATGAAGCTTTGTAGGCCTTATCCTCGGCGATAGACAATGAGTTTTTTAGCTTTAATAACTCCTGCTCCTGAGTAGTTATCCCCTTCATGATCTAGAGCTAGCCTCCTTCTTGGCATGTCTAGTTCCTCTAAGTGCAATGTTTCGGCCCGATGAATTTGGAGGGAAGTTTCCTCAAAGAATTTTGGTCGGAGGAAGCAGGTGGGAAGCTCGAACTTAGGTTTTGAAGGATCCTCGGTCAGATTCACATCTTCCTCGACCCTCTGTCTCTTTCCGAGTCTGGAACCTGTACCTGGCGACCCCTGGGGATCTGAAAAATAATTTCTCGACCCTGTACCGGTCGTAGCTAAACATTCGACCAACCGAGTTTGTTTCAGCTTCTTTACTCCCCTCTTTTTGACAACATTCGACATAACTTTGTCTTATACGTCCGACATTGAATCTGAAAAAAGGAAAAAGAAGCAAGTTAGAACATATATATACAAAGCGAGCATACACAATTAACTCTAAAACTACTAAGATAAGCTGAGACTTCCTCGTCCATCTCACAGGTGACGAGCTTCGCGGCATCTATGTAACGATATTCCATCATTGCTCCCCCTTCCTTATCCAGAATTGGACGAACTTGCTCATCTACCTATAGGATTAGAGAAAATCTCGAAACAAACTTCATAAGGGCATAATAGCTGGCCACATCCTCAACGCTCATTTCGAAGGCAACAGTCAGATATGCGTTTGTACCGTTAAGAAAGTGGTCGCAGGACCATGAAAATTGAAACTTCAACATCCGGCGGGGATAGGTCTCCCCTGATCGTCGAGCAATGTTCTCCCCTTGTTGTCGGTATCATTCCCCCAGAAGTATACAGAATCCCGAGCACGCTCTGACAGTGACTCCATCGGGTAGTACTTATCCTTAAAAGTCCTTATCGACTCCGAGTATGCCTTGAAAATCTTCCTCTTCTGCTTGAGGGAGACCCAGCCATATTGTCCCTGGACGACTTGCCTCTGGAGGTGGAAGAATGGAAAAACAGGGGAAGAGTCACCCCAATCTTCAAGTAATCGCATGTCAGCTCGAAAGCCTTCAGAAACACAAAAGAATTCGGATGAAGTTGTGAGGGAGATAGCTCCAGATGAACGAAGACAAGCTTTTGAAAAGTTGAGAACGAGAGCCTAAACTTGAGATCCTTGAACATGTAGTCATACATGGTAAAACAGTTTGGCCCGTACGACGAGCAAATTCGATCTCCTTCATCAGGGTACCTAACATACCAATCAGCGGGATCCCCAACTAACATGGTAGGACCCTCATGAGGTACAGAGTAAACAGATTGAATATGAAATGACTCCTCTATAGCCCAGTCTTCGACAATGATGACCTGCTCGACGGAGTTCTCCTCAGGAGTATCCTCTTCATTTGGAGCAGAGGTAGTTGCCTCCAAACTACTAAGAGATGAGGTCGTCTCCTCGGAAACATCTTTCTCAAACATATGTTCATAGTCTTCATCAGCCATCTTTGCACTTGAAAAGTAGCGAAAGAAAACGTGAATTCGATGCTTTAAATAAAATCCACCCTTCCACTACTAATCAAGTGAAAGGGTGTGCTGAGGAACGAGGACAATGTCCTCAACCAAAGCCCTTGATCAAAGAGACTCATACAGTCTTCCCCAAAGATATGCCTGAAACTCACATGAGGAGAGAAATTCACGAACGAAAAACTCTCAACTCACTTCGAGCAGATCATCCTTACAAAATGGAACCCATAACTCCGGTTGAACTTCAACCGGAGCCACCACAAAAAACAAAGACGGCACTACTCCCCTCATGGACTCAACTCGTCGCAACGACGACGGGTGAAGGCTGGCATCCAGTGGATGAACCCGACGACGCCGCGTCAGAAACTAGAAATTTCGTCGGAGAATACTAATGGTTCACTAAAAAGGTTATCTAAACCCTAAAATCAGCCCCAACTGCATACATTTCTACTGAGGGAAGACGAAAATCTATTTTAAAATAGAAAAAGTAGCATAAACTTACAAGTTTTTAGGTTATAGATGTGGTCGGTTGGTCCACCTCGGAAGTTGCGGTGGAGGACGGCGGAATGTCAAGAACTGGAATGCGTAATCATCGTCGAGCTGAAAGACAGTAAGCGAAAAAGTATGAAAAATGTTTGCTTCGTCCTATTTATAGGCGTCCTTAGCACGTGTGCGAGCATGTGCGACCTGGGATCTATTAACGACAATCATGACCTAAGGCCAGACCTAGGCTAGCCATCATTACACATTATTTATGCACGCTTCCCAAGGCACTTGCATGAGGTGACTCTTCTGCATGCATTCAACTATTGATCTTCTCGTCTGTCGACGAGCACGCAACGGTCAGGATTGTTCGAACAGGTCCCTAGTCGGGCCGTCGATGAACTCTTACAGAACACATAATTCATCCCCTAAGTGACGAGTTTCCCTTAAGTCATCACTTCTGCGACCAGAAGCAATGACTTGGGGGCTCCTGTTCTGGACTGACCCAATGACTAGGCAATACCCAATCCACTCCTGCATCCAGGATGGCCCAATAACCCAATATCAAAGGTACCCACTGGATTTATGCCCATCAGCCAAGGAGGCTTCATCGACCAAGGTTACTTGTGGTCGAACTCCTATACTCCTTTTAGACTTTTGTCAGACACCTAGGGGAAGTCACCCATATTCAGTCAAGGATAACTCCTGCTCGAATATTCTTTTGCCTGACTGATACCACATCCGAGCAGGTATTCCCGTTCCAACGGCTAGTTTTTTGCAGTTACCTATTTTTGGGGAATCCATGATCTAGGCCCAAAATAGGGACCAATAGCCAAGCGTTGGGGGCATTATATAAACCCTTACATGAGAGGGCCAAATATCAAATATTCACTATAATAACACGATTTCTCGTACTTGCTCATTCTTTTGACCCTTTATTACTTTGGCATCAGAGTGTCTTGCAGGTCCGCCCCCTTCTCTCCTCGACGACCAAACATCATCATCACCGTCTGTGGCCAACCTTAGGTTCTGATCACTAGGAATGATCAGATGAAATATATAAGTAGTATTTGAGTTTGAGTGATGAAATATATAGGTCTTTTTCACAATAATTTTGAGTAGCTGGTATGAGTTGCTTCAATTGATGTTTTTGTTATAGCAATTTTGAGTAATTCTGTTATGGTATATAAGTAGCTGGTATGAGTAATTTTAAGTAGCTGGTATGAGTATAACTTCTATTGAGTGATGAAATATTGGTTAAAAAATGGAAAAATTCTAAAATTCATGAATATAATTTAAAAACAAAACATATAATTTAATGACAGTTGTCTTTTAAGACCGTGGTTGTAAAGTGATAATATATAATATAACGATGGTTGTTAAAGATGACCATGGTTATATACCTAAAATGCACACTTTCAGGTGCTGAGAATCGAAATTGGGACCTTTAATAAATTACAATGGTTAGTGAAAGCAATTGTTATAATATATGGCGCGCTTTCAGGTTTTCTACAACGGCCATAGGTCTGTGATTATAAGTAGCGCATATACAACCACACCATATGTAACAAAGGCAGGTCACACGTGATGTTATCCATTTTCCAACCATTGTTATACATTTATTTTCCGTAGTAGTGAATGCCTAATGCAGAAGGCGCAAACAACAAGTATAAAGCATCTTTTTAATAAATTTAACTTAAAAAAATATTGTATATATTTTAAATAAATATATGAAATAGAACCATCAATAAGTATTACAAAATTATAGTATAATTTTTAACTTTCAACCAACCAAAATAAATATTTTGAGTGCTTGATAATTTAAGTTGATGGATTGGAGGTCAATCTGCCTCTTTTCTAGCGAGTATAAGACGAGACAGACTTAAGGAGGGACAAGCAAAGTAGGTTGGCAGGTACAAAATTTAAACCTTATCCGCCATATTATTGTGAATGTTCGTCCCGACCTGGCGGACCACGGCCAGTGTTGCTACTGTAACACCCCCTTTCTATACCCCCAAATAATCAATTAAATCATTTAGGCACATATTAAATATTTCATCAGAGTGTATTTTGAAACATGGTATAAAAGGAGCATGCCACATTATACTTGAAATTAAAACATGCAATGTCTGCTCATACAAAGATATGCAACAAACGGGGTAACTTGCAACAAAAGGATTTCATCCTTACACCCGTATTCAATAAATTCAAATAACAGCAGAAAATAACATAACAACTTCAAACTTATATACTTATCATAAATATATCAATGAGTTTGATTCACCAAATATTTCATGTTTACATAAAACATTCATCACCAAAATACATATACAAAATGTATCATAAAAGGCATCAAGCCGACCCTAGCTACCCGGTGCTACATATCAGAGTCAACCGACCAAAAGAATGAAGACAAGTTTCACAAAAAGACCTCCAGCAACCTACTCTGCAATGCCTTATAGAGCATCATAAAACAACAGAAGGGTGAGAAACATTATCATAATAACATTGCATACAATTATATATCTCAACATATAAAATACCCATAAATCATGTTCTCACCACAAATCATTTCTCTTCGCCCATATACATCAAAAATGGATACATATATATATATATATATATATATATATATATATATATATATATATATATATATATATATATATATATATATATAAATAAGCATGTTTTCATCAATACATACTTTCATCTCCATATAAACATATATACATTCATGTTTATTTCGTCATTTCACAATTCAGATGATAAATGCAAATCATAGAGACCGACTCACGACTCTATGCAAATGCAATGCGGTACCGACTCAATTATCATCAAGTTCACTCAGGAACTAATTGGAACCATCGCTCGTTACCTAAAGTAACTCCCCGTCAGACATACGATGTTCACCCATTGCTCACACCCCACATGGGCACACAATGTTTATGGATTGCTCACACCCCACACGGGCACACAATCCGATTGCTCACACCCCACACAGGCACACAATCAATGTGAATAAATCACCCATTGCTCACACCCCACACGGGCACACAATGTTTATGGATTGCTCACACCCCACACGGGCACACAATCCGATCGCTCACACCCCACATGGGCACACGATCGTGTTGTAGTCATCGCTCACACTCCACATGAGCACACGATGCTACAAAGGATTCACAAAGAATCCCACAACACAAGAATGCATACATTATGCTTCACATGCAAAATGACACACAACAATCTTGAAAATGGATACATTATTCACAATATAATTATGCAATCAACTCATTCAATTTGCATACATTGACATTCAATTCAAGCAATGTAATCATTTTCCAAACTGCCACAACATCACATCAAACCCACATTTCCATAATTAACCCCTTTACGTTTTATCAGAAAGGCCGGGCAAAAGTCGGCTAAGAATTTCATTTCTTAGCATTATTAGGTTCTACACGTTTCTAGCTTCGAATCAATATAAAGAACGCCTAAAACGGATAACCGAAACTAGAGTTACGAATTAAAACACAAAACCTCCCAAAAACCTCCAGGCTCGCTGAGCGCCCTTCTCGCTCGCTGAGCGAGAAAATCCCTAGAAAGCTCGCTGAGCGAGGACAACTCACTGAGCGACAACAACGATTCCAAAATTTCTCAGTTGCGCATCAGTCATATCTAACCACCCAAAACTCAACCAAAACTCCCATAAACATGATCAATAACATGCATTTAACACCATACTTCGATTATAACAACTTCTAACCGATTAATCTACCAATTTCTCACAATTTCACCGAAACCCTGACTATTCATTTTCTCTAAACTTCACCAAAACAAAAACCCAATCATTCTCATACATACATAATCATATACAAGATTAAGATAACAATGCTTATCACCATTACCCGATTATTCCGATTCCTAGGAGCAATCTTGATGAATTTCCAACTTTTCCTTCTTTTCTCTTCTCTTCTTTTTCTTTCTACTCTTTTTCTTTCTATACTTCTTTCTTTTTATTTCTCACAACTTATATACTTTTCTTTCTATCTTTCTATTTTTCTCTCTTACTAACTATTTCTACACTTAACTCATTTTCTTCTCTTTTCCACTAAATATCATTTTCTCACAAAAATATAATTCTACACAAATTCTAACTTATCCTTAATTAGTAAATATCTAAAATACCCTCCAATCTAATTTTACCCGAAGATTCACAAAATGGTAAAATCACATATCATACCAACATACCACATTAACACATTAACATATCATATTACCATGTCAATTTCACAAATAAGATAATTATCACTCAAATAAAATAAAAGACTCAACAAAATTGGGAAATATCGAATCGGGGCGTTACAGCTACCCCTAGTATAAATCATGTCTCTTATTTATACAAATATAGTATTTTAAAGAGAGATGTCATCCTTCTCTCAAGAAACTTCCCCCCGCACTTTAAGGTTTAATGGCTCCCTTCCACTTCCATGGTGGCCCTTTCCTTCTACTTTTATGGTGGTCATCTTCCTGTCTAATGGAAGTATTCTTCCATGCATCCATTTTTGTTTCCATCTCTTCACCATTATTAAGCCTCTCACTAGACATTATCCCACTCCACCCTAAGTATCTGGAGAGCCTCCCTTTCTTTTTTGAATCCATTATTTTATTAGATTAATAGGTAGGGTCGGTCCTATGTAAGAGCAACAAGCTCTATAGCACAGGGTCCCAAATATTGGAGGGCCTCAATTTTTAAAATGTTCAATTTTTTCCATTAATATTAATAGATATAAAAAATGGTATGATAAGAACTCAATACATAAAAAAATGAGAGGAATCAAATTTAAAATAATTATAATTAAATTTATTTTAAATTAATATATAATTATATTTTTTTGTAAGCAAGTGATATATTGAAAAACTGAGTACAAATGGTACTCCACCTAAATACAAAAAGAAAGGCCGAGACAACCCTCGCCAGAACAAAAGATATAACAAACCAAATTGTTCCTAAGACATGAAGAACAAGGGATCCTTATCACAATTGTATAAGTTGCAACTGAGATGTGTAATTTCCCCCATCATAGAACATTTCCATATCGATGTCTTCACCCTCCATAACCAACCAAATATTTCAAATCACCGCCAACCAAACATTACCTTCTCTACCTTTCAAAACTTTTTCGACATTACAAAAATCGACCCACTCCAAAAAAACTACTCTTTAAATCAATGAATATGGGTTCCTTGAAATTAATCCAATCCAAAATTTCCTTCCACACCATTTTCGCTACGATACAACCAATAAAAATATTATTTAATGACGCCATGGACGCATTATAAAAAGAACAAGAAGATACATTTGAATCTATTGAAACCGATCTTCCTACCAAATCTTTTTTCGTGGGCAATCTATTTAAAAAAATACGCCAACCAAAAGCTTTGATTTTATAGGGAACTATCTTCTTCCAAACCAAACCAAGAGTCGAATCATTCCATTTTCCTCCTTCGTCCATATCACTATATCTTTGGATTCACAATTAGGCTGAATGGAATTCAGCAATTGGCGCAACTGATCCAATTCACAAGTTGAATCCGGAACATATTTTACGACATGCTCCCTGACCAGACTCAAATCACTGTCCAACTGAGAAACCGACTCCAGTAGCATGTTTACACCACTATTCGACTGGATGCCAGCCTTCACCCGTCCTCGTTGCCAGCCTTAGAAACAAAGTATAATAGGTTTCTTTATGATCAAGAAACCCACAAGGGTTAGGGTTTAGGGTTACCAAAGATAACAACAGAGATTGGTTATAAACTGATATTCTTTCCTTTCTCTTTTCAATAAGATTACAAGTATACAAGAATAACAAATAACCTCTCTCACTATTGAATTAGAGTTTTATCTTCCTATTTTCCCTTATATAAAATATGAGAGACTAGTATGTTATTTATAATAAAATTAACATACTAACCAAATGGACTTTTTAACAATTACTCATTACAAGCTAACTTAGGGTACAAACTAACTTAAATAATTGGATCCATAACACAAGACTCAATTAAACAATAGCATGTGAGCAGATTTCGACGATATGTTATTCAAACAAGACTTTGTTTCAATATTTCACATTATCAAAGATTCGATTTAATCATTCATTTTCTTTCATATTTTTTTATTTACAAAAATTCGAACTGAATGCTCCATTTAAAGATAGTGAGTTATCTTTCCATTCGTACTAATGTGTACTTTTTTCTAAAGTTGACTCACTTAGAGTAAAAATTATCAAAATAATTATCCAAAAGTATATGACCCTATCAATTTTTATTAGAAAGTCTTACTAAATACACCAACTAGAGAAATAAGTTAATAGTATTTATAAGACTACTAGATTATTAATTGTTTTGCATAAATTTGGCTAATGGTTTGTGGAGGCAGGTAGGAAACACATCATTAAATTTGAAGCATCAAAGTATATAATCTATTTTAAAAAATTTTAACGTCTCTCTCATGTCTTCACAAATATTTACCTTTTTTGTGTTTGAGTGAATTTGAACGTGGTTTTTACATTATGCATGAATGAGGAAACGCATGGCATGGAAAGTGTAATAGGCAGCTGCAAAATTAACTTTGACCTGTTATGGTTGAAGAAAACTACGTTAACTAAGATATGTGATGGTTGGTATGAGTCGAAAACAACACATGATGTAATCCATTTAGAAATTTAATGACATAATTAATCTCTCCGTAATCTTTGTTAGAATTTGAAAGTGAATAATAGAGAAAATATGTGTGGAGAGGGAGAGAATGAGAGAGAATTGTAATTAGAGAGAGAAAATACGAGGGTCGGAATATTTTCACATTATCATTGATAACAATACGTTTAAAGTATTTAAGCAATTACAAATGAATTGGGATACAAGTTATAACATCAAATAACTGGAAAAAAAATTAAATTCTCAGACATGTAATAATCAGTTACGTAAAATCTATAATCAGTTACAACTCCTAAAAACTCTAAAAATAGAAACAGTGGTAATCGATTAATACGACTGCGTAACCAATTACACCAACACCAGAGTAACTTTTTTCCGACTTATTTGACCTTTTGATATGTCTGTAATCGGCTACACACACACGTGGTAACCGATTACAGCACTTGAATTATCAAAATTCTCTTAACACACCACCTTAATTCAATTGCTCCAAGTCTTCCATGCCCATGTTTATCTTCAACCTCTTGAACACTTCAATTGTGACTCCCTTGAACAACAAATTAACAACTAGTTCTTTATTTCGACAATATCCCAATCTCAACCTTCATTCACTAACAAGTTCCCTCAAGTAGTGAAACATCATTTCAATGTGCTTGCTCATCCCATGTGTAATTGGCTTTTTGTAAGAATAATCGCAAAAATGTTATCAATCATTAGTGTAACAACATTACCCTCATTGCTGCCTAGCTTATTTAATAGATTCATTAACCACACATTTGGGCACACACATAACGAAGAGGTAATGTACGTGGTATCAAAAGTGGAGAGTGCTACTACCGGTTCCTTCTTCGAACACCATGAGATCGGTGTTCCGCAGAACATGAAGATGTATCCAAATGTAGACTTTCAATCATCTTTATCTCCACACCAATCAAAATCGAGAAAATTTGATTTTTACCCATATCAGTTGCGTGAAAGAGAATTCTGCAACTAATCGATCATTTAATGCATCTTAGGACACTCTTAACTGCTACCAAGTGAGACACCTTCCATCTCTCCATGAATCTACTCACAATAAAAACACTAAACGCCAAGCGTGGTCATGTATTGCACAAGTAACATAAGGATTCAACCAGCCTCTTATACTTAGTTGGATCAACATCTTGCTTATCCTCACTTTTCAAAAATTATAGTCTCAATTCAGCTAGAGTAATGGCAGCATTAGAATGCTCCATTTCAAAATTCTTCAATATCTCAAGCACATACCTTCTTTGGTGCATGAGTAGTCCCTTTTTGGACTTGTGAAACTCAATGCCAGGGAAGTATGTCATGAGACCGAGGTGAGTCATCTTAAAATTTTTCATAAGTTCACTCCTGAACATATAAAAATACACTTTTTGTAGCTACCTGTTATCAACAAATGGTCTACGTATAAACAAAGGGTAATCATTCATTCATTTGTATCTGTTTTCACATACATGTCATGTTCGGATACACATTTCTTGAAGTCAATCTCTTTCAAGAAACCATATATTGTTCCAAGCTCTTGGAGTTTGCTTCAAACAATACAACACTTTCTTCAACTTGTAGAACTTTAACTCCTAGTTTCTCACAACAAAACATGGAGTTGTTATACATAAACCTCTTCTTCAAGTGGTTAATTCAAGAACACATATTTGACTTGCATTTGATAGATGAACCAATTATTTTTATTTGCAATACCAACAACTAGCCTTATGGTTTCAATCCTTGCAGCCGGTGTGAATATCTCTTCAAAGTTTATGCCTTCTCTATGCAATAATACCTTTGCAACTAATCAAGCCTTATGTTTGATTATTTCATCATTGCGATTTTTCTTCACTTTGAACACCCATCTCACACCAATTAACTTATTCTCACCCGATAGATCAACCTACTCCCACGTCTTATTCTTTTTAGTGGATTTCAGTTCCTCCTTCATAGCATAAATCCCTTTTAGATCACTTAAAGTCTCTTCCATTTTAACGGGTTCAGATTTATCCATAAGAGCAAAATGGACGAAATCACCATCATCATTAACTTTTCTGTCTCAAAACAATTCACAATCTTGTAGTCTTTGAGGAAAATCTCTTTGACTTGTTGATCTTCTCACATTATCTTGAATTAAGGCTTCTGCGACGAGCGTTTATGCACTCTCAAATTCGGCCAAAATTGAATTTTCAATGTTGTAACCGATTATAGCTTTAACCTAACTAGTTATAGGTTGTTGAATCTCTTTATCTCGTCAATAATGATGTCTCGTATTATCACAATCCACATATTTGATGCATCATACAACTTGTAACCACTGGTATAATGATACCCTACAAGTATCAACAACTCTCCCTTATCATCCAATTCTTTCTAAGTTGTCCCGGAACATGTTAATATGCTACATAACCAAAAAATCTCAAATGGTTTAGATTCGGTTTGAATCTTGACCTTTTCAAGATTATTTTTTGGACACATATTCAACAAATAGGCAGTTGTGGATATCGTTTCTTCCCATAACTCTTTCGACAAGTTCTTCCCCTTTAACATGATTATTACCATGTTTGTAATCGATCAATTCTTTCTTTCGACAATATTGTTTCTATTGTGATGTATAAGGTGGTACAACCCCATGTATTATCACTGTTTTAGGTGGTATAACCCTCATGTACAAACTCATTGTAGAGCGGAGAACAATTTTAACAGATATTGACCAAAGTAATAGTTGTAATTGTTTAGAAAATAAGAAACAATAACAATGTTAGGATTATCATTAGGGTGCATGAAGAAGAAATCTGACATATCTTTTTGATGAGTGAGAGGATTGTAGCAATTTAAAAGATGTTAGAATTGAGTCTTCATCAATGACACAATCATTGGTCATCATTGTTGAAGTTTTTTACACTCTCGTCAAAAAAAAGAAATAAGGATTTTCTTTTTAAAATAAGAAAAAACTTTGGTAAAAAAGGGTGAATGGCTAAAAAGACAATTTATAAAGCAAATAAGAAAATATGAAATTATATATGAGTAATTACTCTATCTAATACCATATTGAATCGTTGGTAACAAAAGGGTATTGTGCACTTCACATTAAGAGAAGAAAGAAAAAATTAAAATACTATAAATCTTTACAAATTGGATTACACCTTTAAAAATAGGCCGAAACAAAAAAGTTTCTCTCAAACTATTCATGAAACTAAGTCTATAAGCTTAAGAAGTAATTACAATTAAATACTTATATTAACTCATAAACGATCCTACTTAATAAAAGAACAAAATGGAAATTCGTGTGAATTATAGAGATGTGTTTATATTTGTTAGGGTAAGTAAATAAATGTATAATTGTTATGGTGTAGATTTACTACGTAGCAATCTTTTGTTTCAGAAAATCTTAATCATTACATGTGACAAATTGAAGAGCTGTGAGTTAGTATTCCATGTAAATGTTTACTTTACCGTAACAATATAACAGAAAAATATTAAAGTTAGTTATTCCCTAAAAAATAAAATCCAAATGTCTAATTGTGGATCAGATGGTAGTTAGTTCTTACCGAACGACAAAGATCTTAATTGGATTGAATAAGAAATAATGAATATTATAAATTCTTTGACCATAAATAATTGAAATTTGTAGCAATGATGCAACGATATTCATTACTTCCTCCGTCTTGTAAATGTTTAACTTGAGTTTTTGTGAGATTTCTAATTTTTTCTAATATATTAAAAAACAGAAAGAGTAGTTAAATTTACATAATTAATTTCACCGATTTTATTGTCATTTTTTTTTATAATACTAACTGGCTCGAAGTCCAATGCATTATGCATCGTAATTGAGGGCGGCGGGAATGACCTAAGCTTGTTGTCACGCGCGATCTGCAATCTCTCTCGATCCACGCGCTTTCTTGCCTTTTTCAATTTCTTCCTATTTTTTCTTAATAAAATAAAAACAAAGTAAATTTTGAGCAAAATTGTGAGACTCACTTTTTAACCGCACCTTTAATTTTTACCCAAAAAAGGTCAACCTATACCATATGGAAAAAGACATCGGTTCAAAACGTTTGAACCGGTCGGTTCAGCCCTGTCTATCAATTTTCAAAATCAATCAATTAAAACAATAAGTATGTCATTCATCTGTAATGAGTTTTTGTGTTGTCTTACCACCTTTCAATCTCATTTTTTTAATGATTTTTTTATATTTTTTAATTCAAGATATCACATGGGTTTCATAAGAGCAACACCGGACACGAAAGCACCACCGTGACGGCCACCACAAATGGTTCTAAGAATACCAAAATGGTCTCAACAACCTCTGCAAGTAATAACAACAGTATAATTCATGCCCATAACGCCGCTGCTTGCACCACCGCATTCAGCGGCGGTCTAATGTGTTCTCCACTTCATCAATTTGCAAGTGGAATTACTCTCTCACTACTAATTTATACTGTAAACAAAAATTTAATATTTCACTTAAGCTTTTGTGATATTTTTTAAATATGTTTTATGAAATTGTAACAGTAATATTCATTCATTGTTACTAAAAAATGAGAGAAATTTAATTTAAATGCAATTTATATTTAATTTTATATTGAAAAATATAAAATCTTAAAATAAAATAATTAAATGAAATAAAATTGTTTATATTTTTTAATAATTTCTAATAAAAAAATGAATGTTTTTTTTTTTTGTTATAAGTTGGTATAGAGTAATATTAATTAAGGGTTTTAGATCAATTAAGAATCATAATGATTAATAGACTTAATTATTAGTATTATTAGGATTTAACTTTTCCGAAATTGACTTGTTTGGAATGTACTAGATTCTTGTTGTTACTACTACTAGATTATGGTGTGTAAGGATATTTTTGGAATTATATGTTTTGCTAATGTGTTAGGGAGCCATATCATTAGAGTATCTTTAGGGATATTTATAATTTAATACTGTAATATGTTATTTGAATTGTGTATTTTTCAAATGGTTTAAATAGTGTAACTTTTATTGGATTAAATCTTTAGATGAATACATTTAGAAGAAAAAAAACCTAAGAAAATGTGCAAGTGTTCAAGATTAATTTAGTTTGCTTATAATATGTAAATGATACATATAGAACACGATCTTCCAACATTTTGGTAGGACATCAGAGTCTTGTTCAACAGGCGTCAAATTACCGTGTTTTGAATGAATTCTAAGAAAAGATTCAGTTCTATTTTATTATTTTTATTTAACAATATGTTTAAGTGATTTGTTTGACAATTGGATGAAGATTAATTCCTATTTAAATGAAGATTTAAATTTGAATTTAAATCAAAACAAATCAAATCTTTTGGAGATATTCAAAGAACAAATCAAATGTCCAACAATTTTGCATTAATTCTAGATGAAAATCCATGATTATTATGTTATATAAGGAGCTCAAAACCTACATTGAAAGTCAAACAATACATTAAAGGATCGAGCATTGGATGCAAAACCGAGTCGAAGCGAGAAAGCAGAAGAAAAATATAAGAATTGACATGACTACTGCCCATACACTTAACACCCTAACTGTTACGCGTATGGCCATTTGCCTTACGCATCCACTACGCAGATGAGTAGAAAGGTGCAAAAGCAATGCATCTGCCCGTACGCATAAAGGTTTGTGCATTACATGTATGGGGTTAAATGTTTGGCTGCCCATGATTCCTTACACGTAGAGAGAATGGCTTGTGAATAAGGCATTGCGCATAATAGGTAAGGCATTACGCGTATGAGGCTCAAAATGTTGAAAGCGCGGAACTTGACTATTTATTGTCAGAACGCGATTTTTCAAGGGTTGGGCGATTTTTCAGAGGAAAATTAGGTCTTGAAGGCTGGAGAACTCAACATTTCGCAAGGGTTTTGTATTTTCAAGAGTGATTCACAATTTAAGATTGATTCCTCTAAGATTTAAGTAATGACAACATTCTTTATTTCGTTTTTAATTTCTGTTATGAGTAGCTAAACCACCCATTGCTAGAGGGTGACCCTGGTTCTGATTGTAATGATTTGGTTTTTATTGATGCAATGACAATTTAATTTCCACAATAGATGATTTGTTCTTATCTTTGTTTTTAATGTTTTAACCGTCGAAAAAACGGATTTTGAATTTATATGAATAATTTGAGTTGGACAACGATTGTTTGTTGATTTGAATAAGAACATAAGATAATAAATATCACTTAGGACTAGAGATACTTTATCTTAACAAAAAATTCTTGTAATCTGAATGCTTGATCATAACCGTGAATGCTTATGGACATAGTAATTAGGTTATGTTTTCAAGGATCTTTTCACTAAAGACTTAGGATTAGATGCTCTAGAGAACTGATAATTCACCGTGTGAATTTTATTATTGCATTGATAAATCAAAGTTGTTACAGGAAGAATCATTCACCAAACCATAGTAATCTTCTCATCTTTGTTAATCGTTTAACTATTTTATTCGCTTTCTTTTATTGCAAGTCTAACTATGATAATACCAAACAAAAATAAACCCCCAAAGCTTTTGTATAATTGAAATTGTCTTGGAATTTTGTATCGTCAATCGGTCCTTGAGATTCGATACTCGAGATTTTTCCCTTTATTACTACAATAGGTAAAATAATACACTTGCTATTTTTCTTATCAAGTTTTTGGTGTCGTTGTCGTGGACTGCCAAAGATGATAGAGTTTATAGATTTATTTCAATTAGAATTTTGTTGCTCTGCAACTAAAATTTTATTTTCTGTTTTTTATTTTATTTTATTACTATTGTTATTGATCTTTGTCTAATCTTTTTATGTGAGGTAAGCCCTCAACTGACCTTAATTTTGACGTAGAACCTGAGAGATCTTTGCACGCAAGGCTCAGAGAAGCTAAAAAAGAAAGATTGGCAGCTTCAGAGACAAAACCTGTGATTTTAGAACCCGAAGAAGAAGAAGTATTTGTTCATTCTGAAGATTCTAACTCAGGTGAAGGTTCAAATATAGAGAAAGAACCAGAGACAGTAATGGCTAACCCTCAAGAAAGACTTCTTGGGGATTATGGAGGTGTAAATGCTACGGTGGGAAGATTGACTATAGTAAATCAACCAGTGAATGTTCCAAATTTTCAGTTACATCCTACAACTATCAGACAACTAGAGAAGAGAACTTTCACAAGAAAGATTAACAAAGATGCAAACAAGCATTTACAAAGGTTTCCGACCATGAGTATAACACTGAAAATTGAGGGACACTCTGAAGAGGCAAAGAAAATGAGAATGTTGCCATTTACATTGCTAAAGAGAATGAAGAGTGGATTTACTTATTACCAGTTGGGAGTATAACTACTAGGGAAAAAGTGGAGAATACCTTTCTGAACGAATATTTTCCAGGTTCTGTTTATATTTGTGTTCTGGACTGGGCCAACATTCTGCATCGGGCAGAGGCCCAGTTCGTCGGGCACGACCCATGGCCTAGTACAGAGACGTGGGGAGAGCGTCTCCCCCGCGTGATCCACGTCACCCAACTACCCACTCATCTCCTGATATGTAAGGGCAGTTGGACTAAGGGCAAGACCACATGCTAGGTTTTACTTGCTCCTACGCATTCCTTGACAGTTCTTCCTTGGGCCTCGCTAATCCAGCCCATGGAAGAACCTTGGCCTAGCGCTGGGGGAACACTATAAATACCCTTTCCCATCAAAGGGTCAGGTATTCTGAATCTTTATCTCTTCTACCTTTCTGTACTTACATTCATACTTTGATATCGGAGCACCTTGTAGGTACATCCCCCAATCTCCCATCAAAACTGCTCATCACTAGAAGGTTCCTTATGAGCAGGTCAAATCAGTGGTGTCGTCTGTGGGAACATAAAAGTTTTCTCTGTCTTCCACAACAGAAGACCCAAACTTCAACTCATCTCCTTCAACCATCTAGAATGACTAGCGAACACGGCGATAACCGCGCCCTAGGCCTCGTCGACTACACCACCGGTACGGAAGACGACCAACATGTTGTCCATGAGTCTGATGTAAGAGACGAACACCCCGCCACCTGAGCCCGAGAAAAATGGTGTTCCAGAACCTCAGCTTGCGGCTCCTTTTCAACCCATCTTGGTACCAGTCGAAGGGGACACCACACTGATAGCTATTGTGGACGCACTCAACCAGACGAACCTCATGTTCTTTCAACAACAAGAGATGATCATGGCACTAGTGACAGAAAGCCAAACTAATCCTTCTCGACATGGGCGCAAACCTCAACCCGAGAAACGTCAACCAGAGGCGACCAAGAAGCGAGGACGCTCACCTCCTCGACGGTGACGAAGCTCCCATGAACCAAAGAAAAACAAGTCCAGGGGGCGCCCCAAGCAGTCGAATGACCAACCAAGGAGATCTCCTTGACATGACCAGAGCCCCAGGAATGAGGATTACTCACCCCTGAGGAGCGATGAGGATGACCCTCGCTGCCCACTTTCTCGGGCCATCATGGAAACTCCACTCCTAACGGGCATGGAGAAGCCCCTGCACCTCGCGACGTATGATGGGACAATTGACCCCGATGACCACGTCGACAACATTAACGCCATGCTCGACTACCGCAACGACATTGGCGAGAACGTCAAATGCAGACTATTCTTAACGAATCTCGGGAAGGGATTCATGGCATGGTACAAAAGTTTGGCCCCCGAATTCATCACCTCTTGGAGAAGCATGAGATCGGCGTTCACAAGGAACTTCACAGCCTCGCGACGCCGCCCAAAAAAAGAAGCTACCATTGAATCCATCATATAAGGAAAAAAACAAAACATTGCACTCATAGATCGAGCAGTTTAACCAAAAAGCCGTCGAGGTATATACGACCGACTACATGAAGAAGTATCTCCTCGAGAAGGGACTTCTCTCTGATCTCGACTTTCCGAGTCTAAATATTCTAACTGCAAGTATACAGCCTAATCGCGTAGTAATAAAAGATATCGATCCCACAGAGACTCGATAATCAACCTAGCGCTATCGGGTGTTACTATGTTTAGCTAAGGTGAGTGGTATTTTAGTTTTAAGGTGAGAGAAGGTAAGAATTTTGGATTGAATTAAATTATAATAAGGATATCGGTATGTAATTGGTACGCCTTCGCGAATTCAATAAAAGGTCGGCTTATTAAGATTCGTCAAGTTATCTTTCCGTAGAAACTGTCGGTTTAAAAGTCGATGACTCACACTATCTGGTCTTGCCTATTATTATACTCCTAAGTTCAATTGAGTGCTCTCACTATGTCAATTCAAGTTAGAAATACTTTTTGGAATCATAAAGATTCTAATTAGTTTTAAAGCGTTTCCGCTGTATTTAAAAGCAATGCTCGATTTCAGTTATCCGATTACAATCTCATACTCCTGTGGTATTAATTATAACCTTTTATACTTTCTTACTCTCGTAACAAAACGTTGTTTTTTAAATAAGAAATCGAAACCAAAAAGTAACTCGAGTTAAGGTTTTTGCCTAGGTCTATTGAATTCGTTCCGGTTATACAATCACATACCGATTAAACGGTTTAGCCAGACATATTAAATAAATACGAAGAAAGGTAGAAGAAGAAGTGCATAAAATAAATGACATAATAATTAAATGGTAAAGCATTAAATTAGGAAACCTGATTGAATTACTCTTGATCAAGCAATCTTGTAGAAACTTAAACTAAAGCAAAATGCAGTGGCTAGAAAGAAAATAAATGGTGATAACTTCCCAAGGAAGAAGGCTATCACTTTGGTTCGGGAAATAGAAAATAAAGTAATACTGAAAAGAAATACTAAAGAAAGATCTAAACATAAATAATCGGCTTCGAACAGAAATTTGGCAGCAATTCAATATGGTAAACGAAGCTCTCTTTGGAACTTGTAACAGCTACTATATATAGCTTCTGTGAATTAAGTTTGTTGAGAATAAATAGGAGTCACATTTGTTGGGCCTTGACTAGTAGGGTTAGACTGAGACTGGAACGACTGAGGGATTTTCTCTGTTGAACGAGAAGAATATGTTAACGACTATCTTTCATTTGACTGAATTGAGGCGTATTTTAGGTTTCTGATATAAGCTTTGGGACGATCGTCCTGGGTTCATGATGTTCGTCTGGAATGTGAGACGGTCGTCACCTTTTTGTGACGGTCATCATACAGTAAAAATGCAGAATTTTCATTTCTTCAGCTGTCTACTTCATTACTTGTGCTAAAAGTCTTGTTTTTGTCTTATTTTCATTCTTTTCTTCCACAAGTCAAGTATAACTAAATATCTGCAGAATAAACACAAACTTCGCATAATATTGTTTGAAATAAAGAAAATAATAACTTAAATAAATGGAAACCATGCTAATAAATCGATACAAAATCATGTTATCAAACTCCTCTAGACTTGAATCTTTGATTGTCCTTAAGCAAACAATCAAGTAGGATTTGAAAAATATCCTTCAAACACAGACACAAAACACATTGCCTATTCATACGTGGTTGTGCGACATTTTGCTAAGTTAACTAATAGTGACTCGAACACTAATGATACACTAATGACACTAAAACATATAATGTTCATAAACCCTTTATACAAACCAATCTAAATCATTCTATTATAGCTCAACCTAATGCTTTTGTTTCTATTTCACTCGATTTAATTCTGATGCAATCACATTAAGCCATTTACCTTTACACGCGCATAATGGAGTATCATGTTGGTGAATTTTGATTTTTTTCTAAGACGGGGTCTGGTACACAAGTGCGGTAACCCTTTAACATACTGAGTGCAAGTTGCAGGGGATCGAATCGTAATTCTCTCTACCGAGTTTAGAACCAGATTCCTCTGAACCAATTAACATCAGACTTTACTTTGCCTTTCTCTCATATTTTTTTGCATTCTTTAGAATATGTGCAGCTTGATTGTCTTACCAATGGATTTTAATATCTTAAGATTCTTCTTTTTCTTTTTTGCATATTTAAGATCAATCACTTATTTGCATCGGCTCTCCACATAGCTTGTGCCTCTGACGGTGTTGACTGCTAATATAAACTACTTGAGGCTAATTTAGAACTAAAGCTTTAGATTTCGGTATAAAAGGTATCCAAACCGATATCGCATATCTAAGGGTCTAAGGTGTCAAGACTGTATCAATCTTGTTAGGTATTTTCTTAGTTTTCTAATAAAGCCTATCAACCTATATACTCGTAGGGTATGTTGAGTGAAAGCATTCTAAAAGGAATATTTTTTTTATAGCTAAAAATACTAGAGAATTTAAATAACGAAATATTTTGATTAATAATTAGGTTTTGTACAAGGAACTGAAATACTAATTACCCTTCTCCCACACTATCTCAGACATTGTCCTCAATATTGCGAGATATAGGTAAACTACAAAAGAAAAAGCAACAAGGAAAAATAATAAAATAAATAACTAGACTACTACTGCGGTGACTGTGGTCCTCTTCCTTTAGCTCTGCCTTGCAGGTTCCTTTGCCTATACATTGCTACATGATCAGGTAATACCCACATGATGGATATACTCTTGCAGTTAATGCACTTGCCTTTGCACAACACCTAATCCTTCAATAGCACCGGTGATCTTTTGCCTTGTGCTATTTGTTCAAGTTGGATTTGTCCCATCTGCTCCATCATCGCAGTGTATTGCCTCTGGTTTCGTTCATCACTTTGAACGATTTCCGCAAAGATGTCATCCATAGACGCAGGTTATTGATTCCTAAATCGGCGTCTAGTAAAGGTATTGGTGCTGGTGAAATCAATAGCCAACATATGTGCAGCTTCTTCATTATCCATTGCCTGCTACATCTCATCAATTCTTTCCTCCTGTTGTGCTTCTGGTGCAACAACATTTGGTGAAGGGGCATCGAGATCGTAATGCCAATTGGATCTGGTATGTGCACTTGTGCAGGCTGGACAAGGTAAAATGATACTCTGAACATCTCGGTTATGAATTACAAAGTTGTACCTTCCATCTCTCTGCTGCTTAATGATGTGACTATTCTTGCAGTACTCCATGTCGAGAAATAAGGCGAGAGTGGCTCGCAAATGACCGAGACGATCACCTAAACTGAGCTTCAGCGTAATATCAGTGACAATCCCGCCAAAATAAAGCGGGGCCTTCTCTCTTGTACAGGAAAGCTAGATGTTGGACAGCAAGAAGGCTAATGGGTTTACAGGGATGGATTCAAAAGCACATTGGAGTAGAAAGAGTTCCCTCTGATTCACCTTAAGATTGTTAAATATCCCGAATACGGTGTTGCTCAACACCCTCTAAAAGTAGCAAATGACGGGGTTGTGAATGTGAGTATCGTAGAGCTCGTCCCACGCTGAAACTCTTGTACCTGTTAGATTCTTCCACAACTCAAAAGCATCTGCCTGCCAGTTTGCATCACCTGGAAGGTGGTAGACACACCGTCACCTTGTTGAAATCAAAACACTCGTTGAAAGTCTCCTGCATAACGGTATACTCCGTTCCGAGTAGCCAAAACATAGAATTACTGACCAGGTGCTTGGTTGCGTCGTTTGGAGTGTTATAAGCATATGAGCTTAGGAACTCCAGCGTCAGTGTCACATAAGTGGACGGTTTCTTTTGCAAAGTGATGTCAAGCCGGTATTCGAGAGTAACCAGTTAACACTATCGAGGAGCCCAAGTTTGGTTAGACTCTCCTCGTCAATATAACGAGTCACTTCAACCTTTCTTTCGGTATAAGCGATGAATCAAGCGCATTGGAGTTTGCCGGCTTCTCCATCACGAGAAGGGATATTGATTGGAACAGGGTTTGCCATAATTCAGAAGGTAAAAAAAAGAAAGGAGATGAAAAGAAAATAAGGTGTTAGTTCTGTGAATAAGAGGGTGGTGTGGTGAAACCGAATTGCTCGTACTAGTGTTGAATATAAACAAAGTGGTGAAAATGATTACATAAGTACTACAAAAGTGGGTGGTTATGGAGTTGGTGAGAAAGTGGGTGTGAAGGCAGCTATAAATAGGGGTGGAATACGACCGTTGAGAGTGTGGTGGACAATTTTCTTCTGAACGTTGCAAACATAACTATTACGAGTTATAACAGTGTGACGATCGTCTGGCTGAGCCGACGGTTGTCGGGATGCCAGGAAGATTGTCCTAAACTTGAGACAGTCGTCACCCTCTAAGAACGCGTGACGAATGTCACGCCTTGGGGACGGTGGTAACGACTCTTTTTCTTTGGTTTTCTTCCCACTTTAATTCAATTAATATTATTTTTCTCACAAATATTTTTTGTAGCACATTTTAAAATTATATAGCAGTAGCAGAAATATTAATAGCAGCGCAATTTTCATGTAACACAAAAGAATAAAAAATTACAGTAGAAATACTAATGCATATAAGTAACAAATAGTGATTAAAATGCATTCGAAGCAAAAATATTTGTAACACTGTAATTAAATAAAACACTATTGAACACTTATAATCTCAGGAACAAATAAATAAAACAAAACCGAAAATTTCATTGAAACTTAGAGTAATGCAGTAGTAAAAAAAAATTAAACAAACTGAAAATTGAGAACAACTGAAAATCAAATCAAACTAAAATTAAATATTGAATTTAAACAAAAATGTTGGAAAATTCTGATTAGTGTTGGAATCGGATATTAGCCACGATGTTTGCAGATGGACTATAATGCTTGACTCAGATGGTTGAATTGTTCTACGGCCATATCTCTCAAAGTAATGATGTCTATACGCAAATCGCGTATGTCATATTGCATAATTTGCATCTCGATACGGAAAGTCTCTAAGGTAATCTCAGGATTGACTGAAGCAGGAGTAGGTGTAGGTACGACAACTGGTTTAGGTTTTTCCTCTTCTTCTTCTTCTTCTTCAATCTTATCCTCAGGGTAGTCTGAATCATAATAATTCGAAGGAGTCTTATGATCAATCTCAATCTCAGACCAAGCATCTCCTGGTTTATAAATTGGCTCATCCAGATCATATAGTCATTTGTGCTTATTATGCATACTCGTGCGATCATGGTCAGGTAAAGTAAAATGTGGAACAACTACGCCATTGATCAGATCCTTAAAATGATGTGGTCCACGGTCCTACAACACAGCTATCTCAAAACAGAAGGTGATGTTCATTGGTTTGAATTCTCCAAGCGGGTTAATATGAGAAAGACGAGTCCTAAATCCCATTGCTTCAACAATCTTGGTAACTAGGCCACCTATTAGGATTAGATGGTGTTCATTTTGAATAATCCTACAGAAATTGGCAAACATGAAAGTTGCCCCATTAACCCTTCTGGATGTAAAAACACAAAACATGATGAATAATTCATCTCTCGAGACATTATTATCACTTTTGGTTTTTCCAAACAATGTGTAGGCCAGAGTCATATGGAGATACCTAATAGATGGTTTGTGGATCTCAGTGGATAACATAGGGTATAAATCATGGTTGGGTAGTCCTGAGATACTACTCCAAAAGCGGTCTAGCTCATCCTGCGCAAGCACGTTTTCCTGTGCTTCTGAGAAAACTGTAGGGCCATCTGGGAAATCTAAAAGGTTAGCCATCTCATGAATGTTAAACTAACAGGGATATCCAAATAGTCTGAATGATATCTGTCGCTCCCGGGATTTTCATCCTAGTACAAACGCGAAAGTGGCGCGGAAAAGGTAGAGTCGCCAGCCAGACATTTTTATCCCGAATGAATGGGAAAGGTAATGTTGCACAAACCTAAGGAAGAAGGAAAGGACAAGGCCTTGCGAACCAAAGATCTGAGTTCGGGAGTCGGTTACGAACTGGGAAGGTATTAGCACCCCAGATTGTCCGCCGTACCCGACGGGATCCACGCTTGCTTGTTTTGTTTCAAAGGGTGAGAAGAATAATTGCTGCTGAATAAAACCTCTGACTGGAAATTGGAATGAAATGAGAAAAGAACTTAAATAAGAAAATGGAAAGAAAGAATGGGGAAAATGTAGGGAAAATAAAGAATGTGCTCGAACGGGCCCTACCCCGCTGCCTACGTACCTCATCGGGATAATGAGGATCAGAGTCGACGTAGTTCGCCTAACCTAGGCGGGAACTATTTGTTTGTGTTTTTTACAGCTGGAACTGCATATGTCTATGCTCAGGTGTTGCAGGCTCGTCTGGTACGAGTGCGTTTACCGTCTTGCATGTGTGACAAGTCGTCGCGAGTTCGCGTTGTGAGTGAATGAGATGAGAAAAGAAGTTCCCGCAGGATAGTCGCTTGTTATTTGTTTTTGTCTTTTATGAGAAGTATTTTGAATTTGTTTGTGAACTGTCTTGTACTAAGACCTATCCATCGCGGGAAGTATTTACACCTCGCCCCGAAACAGGACGCGTATAAACACTCCGCAACAAAGTCTCGTGTCGTACAAGATTGTTCAGTTTTTATTAAGTGATTTATTGCTTTTCTTTTGAAGGGAGAAAGAAAGACTCAAGTTGGAAAAGGAAAAATCTAAGGGACTAAGACTCAATCCTAATTGTTTATTTATTTACAAGGTGGTCCTAATGGTTAGTGAAGTTTTCTATTCCTAATGGAAACTTAAAACTACTAGAATTCAACTTACTTCTTAATGAAGTTAAGTTGATTCTAAGATCAAATGGGGGAAGCCTATTAAAGTTGTAAAATCAAAATGAAACAAAAAATAATGAAATTTACCATAAGGAATAAAATTCTAAAAGGCATTCAATGACATGAATTAAAAAATAGTCTACTTTATTTATTCTAATTCTAAGTGACAAATGAAATTTCAAGCCTAAGTACTAAATCTAAGCTAATCTTAATATTCATTATGAAAAAAATCAAACTAAACTAAACCTAAGTCTAATATTAAATTCTATGACTAAATTTAATCTAGACTATTATTATTTTTTTGTATTGAACTATATTATATTTTTTAATGGCCTAAATTAAAGGGAATTATGCCTAACTAGGCCTAAAACTAATATTCTAAAAAAATATATTAAATCTTCTAAAAAAATTATGAAAATTAAACTATGGGATCCTAACATTATCTCTAATCTTATACTAAGAGGGATCCTAAAAATTACTTATTTTTCCTATGCCTAAAAATTATTTAATTTCAGCTAAGATTAACCATCATTTCCTAAAGATTATATCACTAAAACCTAAGATAAAAGCATCTAAAAATTCCCTAAAAAATATCCTAAGAACTATTATGGGTCCTTTAACTACAGAAAAAAGAATGGCTCAAAAAAGTTACTGGAAGCTACTTAAATAAAATCAACAAAATTCAGCATAACTAAAAGAAATTTAATAAAGCTAATTAAAAGAATAATTCAGAATTAATTCAAAAATAACCAAATTCCAGAAAATAAAAATGTCAAAAATTCCTAAAATGACTTATTAGGCTACTTTAATTTTTAGGGAATTTTCTTAAGCACTTACCTATTTTTTATGCATTTAATTTGAAACTATAATTAAACTAAAAATAAAATTCTAACAAGAGCAAAAATGGGGTGCTCTTAGTAATTTTTATTTGTTTTTGTGAGCTGGGCCCCAAAAGGAGGGTGCTAATAGTAGTGAGCATCAAGCCCATGCGCTGGAACCAGGGGGGCGTGTTTAGCAATTATTTACAGTTCATTTTTTATGGGCTTAAGGAAGAGGGTGAGAATAGCAAATAGTTAGGTCCAAAACGCAGGCCCTTTTGGGGGTACATTCAGTATGCTTTTCTTAGTGTTTTCTTTATGGGCTCGGAAAAGGGGAGTGTGAGTAGCAACATTTTTAATTAAACATACTTTTTTTTTTAACATATTCTAAAAATTAAACATATTTCTTAATTAACTTAAAGAAATGAACTAATTAATAAAACAAAATGAATTAGCCTAATCTTAAACTAAACTATTATTATTTCTAAAATCTTAATTAAAGAATGAGAATTAAACTAAGCCTATTATAATATTTTTCAAAAGTCTTAATCTAAAAACTATTAAACTAATCTTATAAAAATATTTTCTAAAAATCTTAATTTAAGCTCATATTAAAACAAATTACCTTTAATCTAAACAAAAGAATTACCTACTAATCCTAACTAAACTATAGTTATCAGAAAATTTAATTAAAATTTGAATTAAACAATGAATTAAACTAATCCTGATAATAATATTTTTTCCCTAAAATCTGCATTAACACTACAGAATTATCTTTAATCTAAAAAGGAAAATGAATTACCTAATAATTTTAACTAAAATCATAGTCTTATTACTAGCTTTAATTAAAATCTGAAACAAACTATACAAAATTCAATTGAACAAAATAAGCTGAAGACAAAACCCTAGTTCATCTTCTCCTCTTCCCCTTGACGCCGTGACCCCTCCCTCTTCCTCTCTCATCCTTCGGCCGCCACGGCCTCTCCCCGCCCCCTTCTCCCTTTCGAAACCACCACCATATCATCTTTTCCTTCTTAGGCATCAACTCTCCCTGACCTATTTCACGCTCTCAATCTCACTCTCAATCTCAACCGTCATCTTCTTCAACAAAATTACCTAACTTAAACACTAGCCGCCGTCGCGAACTTTTAACCGGCACAATCGACAAGACCCGAACTGAATCATGCATAACGAAACGTACCTTGCTCTTCTGACGCCGACGGAGGTTCCAATGGAGGACCTCGGCCTATCGACGAGGAGCCCACGAAAAGACACGTAACACTGATGCTAACGGACGGACGACGCCGCCTCTGAGTGACACGATGTTCAGGTAAGGTTCCGTCTTGCTGCACCTTCTTCAACCCTTGCTCATGACTTTTCTTGATTTGCTATCGAATCTGAAATTTTGACGAAGAATTCTCGCAAACCTCTCAATCGGATTGCTGTGTAGATAATGATTCATATTTGTTGATACACTTTTCTTTCTCACAGGTGAATTACAGATGAAGATGGAGGAGGTTTTTGTTGATTGTATTTGGTGGAAGCGGGAGCAGTGCCTTTGCAATTCGTAGAACAAAACCAGTGATGACGAAGATAGTCGAATTGATGAAGATCGACACTATTCGCGGCCTCCAAGGTATCGTTTCTTGCTTGATCTTCTTATTCAATTTCCGATGTCACGAATTTTTTGCAAGCTATTCTCATTTCTGTTACAAATTGAATGCATCGTTGTTGTTGCTTTTGGACGTTCTGCGAATCCGAAGTTGATGCAGATTCTTGATGAACTTGCAAATTGTTGTTGTTGGTGACTTGCAGGTTACAACTGATGCGATTCTATTGTTGTTGAAATCGGATGCAGGTTGTTGATTCATGAAGATGATGAAGATTATTGAGGTTACCAAAATGTGAAGAAGAGAAGGATTGAAAAGAGAATTCCCATTTGGAAAAGGTTCAGAGATTGTGAATGAAAGTTCTGAAAAAATGGCAGAAGATTGAAAGATGATGAATGAAGTGTTTAGAAAATTGTCAGCAGAAAAAATGATTGAATGAGGATCTATTTGATTTATAGCAAATGCCTTGAGGATGGTTCTAGAAGTTTCAGGTAGATTCATCTAGAATTCTGTTATTTTTTCTGTTAATTTTCTGTTAGAAACTCTGTTAGGGCAACTTTATGAATTCTGTTGTGAATTGATTTGATGAGATTCTATTATGCAGGTTGGATTCTGTTTTGACATTCCTTAGCTTCCCAAGGGCATAAACAAAATAAGAAACACCCGCAACTGATGAAGCCAATCCAGCTGCGGTGGGAAAGTTGTTGTATGAAGTAATATATACGTGCAATTTGCTCCAATCCTCTTTGCTGATCTGAACACCCTTTTTATCATTCTCAACATCACAAGCGCGAGCGAGAAATATCCTTGCCATTGAGCCGCATACGATCTTGTAGAAAAGAGGGACTGACAGAGACAGTGGTGGTAGTGCAAAGGCGAACGGGATCAAGAGTAACATTGATACTATCATTGACAGGTAAGATTAAAGTTTCACCTCCCTTCCCCCCAATACTTAATGACAGCAATGTTTGTGAATGTCTGAGCCGTAACCATCGGTACCCAATTCTGCTGAGAATCATCCGCTATTCTCAATCAATTGAAGTAATTTGAAATCCAGCAAACGAGAAAAGGGATTAGATCCATGATATGATCTATTGAATATTAGTTAGTTTTTTTTTATTCATTTTTGTCCTTGTAATGATATATATGTGGTTCTGAATTTTTCCTTACTAGCAGGTTGGTTAAAGGGGAATGCATGATGTTTGATACAAATGGAATTTGGAACAATTGAATTAATGAAGGTATTGATAGGAGGCTACGGATTCTTAATGATGATGGAGGAATGTAGAAGAATAGAAAGGTGGCAGCTTGAAGATTGGAGATGGTTGATGGAGAATTAAGTTTTGTCTCCTTTTTTTTTTTGTATAAATTTGATATGTAAATTCTAAATTTGTAACTGGATCATGCCTTCATAATTTATTTGTTTTTATGTGAATTTCTCATGGCTAATTGGTTTTGGAGAGGCTAAAAAAATGAGATTGAATTCTGCACGAAACATGAATTTGGTCTTAGATTCAAAAATGGTTAATTGGACAAAACATGAATTAAATACTAATTTTGGACTTGACAACAACAAAAAACAAGGATAGAAGATATGCTGTAATAATGGAATGGAACTAGCACTAATGTGAATAATTTCGGATAAGAGGCTTTGAGACAAAGATGTGGCTAACGGACTTTGGCAATTAGAAATTAGAAATGATTTAACTGGACTTAAAAAGGGTTAAGAGGAATTAGAAACGATGACATAAATATGATTAATCGACTTGGAAGCAAGAACGTGGATATGGGCTAAGAATGACCCATAAATGTCAATGGATACAAATCTCGAATATTGACTTTGATTTTGAAGTGGGTATGACATAATTGTTTTGACCAGATGCGGTTTCAATGAGCTTGTTTCTTCGAATTCCGCTTAATCCAGGCGATTCGACTCAACGTGTTTAAATCACATAAAATGTTCAATCCACACCAAACTAGTATTTTCGACGAATCCCCAAATTTCAATCAACTTCCGTCTTCAATCCTCATGAGCTTGAATCCCCGTCAAAGGACAAATAAGAGACATAACGACCTGATTATCACAGAAGTCTGCCACTTGATCCCTTGTACCATGAATATTACAACACTTTTTATATGAACCAACTGAAACATCCTTGGATAAGTTCAGCCATCACAAATTCTTGGATCACATGCCCTAGGAGCCAATGTATGATTATGAACCTTATGACCTAATGAGAAATGCAGAGGGATGCGAAGCGGGCCAGTTACGGTAAAAAGAATGAGGGCAAATTTTGAGGTATTACAGCTTCCCCTATTCAATCATCTGCAGACCTGAATGGATAATTGCAACGACTTTTAGACGTTCAAGGTATGGAGTGATTGAATACTCGAATAAGACCTGAAAATTTGCACACTGAGGGCAACAGAAATGCCATCTGCCAATTTATTTATTTATGTTTTTTTTTATTTTGACCTCTGAATAGGTAACGAAAATAGAACCAGGTGGAATAGAATCAATGCAATCACTGCGACTGCTGAACGAACCGAAACCACAAGGAGAGTGCCTGTTGGCGACACAGGGCTTAACGCAACATCAACCGATTTGCGACTCAAATAAGATCAACCGATCTAACACGGAGATGGTATCAACCGATCCATCCCGGAAAGCGAGAATGCAATATCATCCGATTTACAACTCGATGAGAAATGATATCAACCGATTCATGACTCAAATAAGATCAACCGATCTAACATGGAGATGGTATCAACCGATCCATAACCAAGAAAACGAGAATGTAATATCATCCGATTTACAACTCGATGAGAATTGATATCAAGCGATTCATGACTCAAATAAGATCAACCGATCTAACATGGAGATGGTATCAACCGATCCATAACCAAGAAAACGAGAATGTAATATCATCCGATTTACAACTCAAAGAGAAATGATATCAACCGATTCATGACTCAAATAAGATCAACCGATCTAACATGGAGATGGTATCAACCGATCCATAACCAAGAAAACGAGAATTTAATATCATCCGATTTACAACTCAAAGAGAAATGATATCAACCGATTCATAACTCAGATAAGATCAACCGATCTAACATGGAGATGGTATCAACCGATCCATAACCAAGAAACGCGAGAATGTAATATCATCCGATTTACAACTCAATGAGAAATGATATCAACCGATTCATGACTCAAATAAGATCAACCGATCTAACATGGAGATGGTATCAACCGATCCATAACCAAGAAAAACAGGATCATTGTACTTAAATGATAACCCGAGACGTGACCGTTGTACTTAAGGAGACGAGAAAAAATGAGACTGTTGTACTGAAACAAAACTCAAAGACGAGACCATTGTACTTAAATGGAGACTCGAACAAAATGAGACTGTTGTACTAAAACGGAGACGCGAACAAAATGAGACTGTTGTACTAAAACAAGACTCAAAGACGAGACCATTGTACTTAAATGGAGACTCGAAAGGAACGGGATCGTTGTACTTAAACGAGAGCCCAAGACGCGACCATTGTACTGAAACGGAGACGCGAACAAAATGAGACTGTTGTACTAAAACAAGACTCAAAGACGAGACCATTGTACTTAAATGGAGACGCGAACAAATGAGACTGTTGTACGGAAACAAGACTCCATTGGGGATAACAACAAGACTTGGTGGAAGCATCCATCCTGGGAGATGAAGTTGCATTTTATGGGGAACACTTCAATCTGATTGGAGATGTAACAGGTCTTATGTAATATACCTCAAAACTGGCCCATGCTGGTATGCATATGTGTGGATTTATGGCGTAATGCTCCATGACGATGGAAATGCTACGCTTTGGAGGATGCAAATGTGATGATGATTACTGGATGCAAATGCAAATGCAAAGGGGTCTCCTGATGGGGAGATAATAGATATCCCAGATGGCTTGACTGGGAGGAACTGATGATCACTGCATTGATCTGATTGATCTTGATGAGGGGGAAACAACTCCGCGGGGAAAGCTGTCAATGATATACCGGCTCTGAACTGCCGCCATTGCCAAAAATAAATTGGACTTTGAGATTGGGGTACCAAGACCCTGCTGGAGATGAACTCTTCTCGAACTCTGGTGGGAAACCAAAGGCATGATATTGCTGAGGAAATAACTGTTGGGGAGGCAAAACACTCCTTATATTGCTGAGAATTGCCCCTGTCTGAAGGGAAACTTCTGCTTGGGGACGACACCCACTCTCTGCTACCTTGCTGGGTGAAATTTCAACTTCCACATGGCTAGGGATGACGGGTGATATCAATGATAAAGTTTCCTGCTGAAGATAAAAGCTCAAGCTGCCACTTGCTGGGGATAAGAGATAAATCCTCTCATGTTGGGAACGAGATGTAAGGCATCTCATGCTGGGGATGAGAGACGATGATATCCTTCTGCTCAAGAAGTAACCTTCCATTTACCGCACTACTGAAAAATGAATTGTCTAATGAGACTTGCTAAGTAATTTTGATCAATGAAGTCTTCTGATGTAACAACTCTGACAATGGCTTTGCTTCCAGCCTCTGGGTTGATAGGTTGCCAACTAATCATGATCGAACAATGGTTCTCTGAAATTTTCCACTCGCCTCAAACTAAGGTCCATCAAGAAAAAATGTCCCAAGAGGATTTTACAGAAAACATGACATACGAAATGCCTCAGTGTCTTCAAACTCTTGGAGAGATTCATCGGATCTCGAAATAACTGCCTCAGACTGCATGGTCTGTGAAAGAAATTGTCTCGCAAGGATTCAGGAAGAACTTCATATCACTGTGAGATAGTGTGTCCTAGTGTTTTGAACCTTGGGTAGGTGCTTCTGATTAACTGTCTTCAGGAGAAAGTAACTTCCAGTGCTTTTGGGGTGGCCTGCCCCAGTACAAGTCCTGAAGTGATCACCTCTGAATGACTGCTTTGAAGAAAACACCCAGATCAGCTATTCTTTGAGAGATTGGCTCTCGAAGTAATTGCCCCAGTTTGGCTGAATTTTGAAGAGATTGCTCGACATGATTGCCCCGGATTGGCTAGCTCTTACTGTGACTAAATTGGGAAAGCCCCCACTCAACGGAGCTTCTTGGAAAAGTGCATCTCGACAGATTGTCCTTCGGAAGTTTCAGACTTCTCAACTTGGCAAGATTAAGCTTCTGGACTAAGGTTTCATATGTGAACTTTTATGATGCCAAGCAAATGTATGCAAGCAGAAAATGTTTATTTTAAGAATGAAAATTCTAATGCAACATACATGTAAATCTTGAAGTTTTACTGAAAAAGATGTCGCAAACCTTTGTGAGTGAATCACTGGTTAAGATACGACATTAATTTTTTTGAATAATAGAAAACATGCACATGCAACACCAACAAAGATTTTTCAACACCACTCATAGGAGTCAGGAACGCGGTCTCATGGTAGTACGCTCTCAAAAATAACCCTGTTTCAGTTAGGACTTTTGAGGGTTGTATCGTGGCCTGGTTCACGGTTATAGAAACAAAGGATATAGGCTCGAAATTTATTTGTGCCCACCCGTCTTCGTGATGTTCTCCCTTCCTATGTTCAGCTAGCTTTCACAAGCGCTCACCTCTCAAAAAGGGTTTTGTGATGGTTGAGGAACCAATTACACTAACGGTTTAAGCACCAATCAAGTTGTTTGGAGTCAGTCACCCCTATTGTCTTTTGTGTCTGTATCACACGACTTTTTTCTTATTCGAGGATCTTTCTTGTGTAATCCTTTTCGTCTTTCGCTTTTGCATTATTTTGCTTATCCCTAACTTTTGCCTGGACCGATTCTTGTGAATCTTTGATTGTGAAGTCCAGCGGGATGCCCTAATTTTTGCCTAAGTCGCTTGTTTTCAAGTTTCGACTTAGCGGGCTTTTTTTTCATTTCTTTTTTCCAATTTTTTTTGAACAAATCGTGTGACACTGCTTGTCTTGATTGCTTTGAAAGGGTCGTGACTGTCTCATTTCTTGGTTGATGAGTAATAACCAATGTGGTTTCCGGTCTTTGGACCACTTACTTGGGATAACCATTGTGGTTTCTAGTCATTGGACCTCTTGATTTGGTAAAACGAAAGGTAATGGATCCTCATATGTACACTCCTTTTTTGAAATTTGAACGCTCGGTCAAACTAACTGACGCCTACCCTGCCCCTGGGTTAAGCAAGGGTTTTTTATGCGAAAAGAAACTCCTACTTCAAGGCTCAAATGGGTTGGTGAAGGTCTATCTCCCTTATATCTCCGGTGTTTAGGATTTGAAACAATGCCTGTACATCATCAAAAAGGTCTTTCTCAAAAGCGCACAATTAGAGATTTTTGCGTTTTCATTTCGTCATCCTCCCTGATAGAGTTTAAGCACGACAGTTGGTATTGCAATGCACATATACAAAATCATGAGTGAATACGAATGGATTACTTCAAGAAAAACATGAGCATTTTATTATGGTTAACATTCAAAAACAAATAAATTTCATACAAGTAAACAAATGTTTAGCATATAAAAGAAACTACAAATGGAAATGCAGTAAAGAAACTGAATATAGCCGTAGTTGAGGAGGCTTGGCTCTGTCTGGACCCGTCAGTCTTGGATACTTTCAACGATCAACAACTCTTTCACGGACTTGTAGTCTTCAATTCGCAGTGGTATAATTACCCACGACAATCATACCTCTTCTTCTAGTTGTTCTGACTCCGACACGAGACATCTGAAAAGGGAAGTGAAGCTGAGGAGTAAAGTTTCCCCATAAGGTTGCTCGGAAAGACCTGACGATCTTCTGCCTACGTATCTCCATTGACCCAAGACCAATGAAGAATCAGAGCGACGTAGTTCCCCCCAATAGGGATGAAACTGCACTACAAAGACACACCATTACCAAAAACAAAAGTATCTGAATTATTTCTGGCTTCAAAACTTCAAATCAAAGAAAGTGTTCTTTCTCTTATATGTTTGGTGCGAAGTTGATAGCTTTCGAGTCGATTAAGTCCTGCACTGTATGGTGAAAAGCTTTACATCCATCAATATGATGCCCTGGTGCCCCAGAATGAAAATCACAGTTGACATTGGCATCCCATCCCTCCGGTAGTGGAAAAGGAGGTGGAGACAGCTTGCGAAGCCCCACCAACTTCAATTGAAGCAAATGCTGGAGAAGATCAGTGTAAGACATTGGCAAAGGGTCAAAAAATCTTTCTCTCCTTTGTCGCCGACCCTGTTGAGGATTATGCTGACGACGATTTTGCTGTTGTGAACGTGTGGCACTTTGGATGATCATGGATGCTGTCTGATAACGCGAACCTTGATTTCTCTTCTTTCGCTGGACACAAACTGCCCCTGCTTCTTCGTACTGTTTCTTTTGCTCATTGGATAACAACTTTTTATTCCCAGAAGTGGAGGCACCGTTGACTTGAATCTTTCCTTGCTTCATCCAATTTTCAATTCTTTCACCAGTCAAGACAATATCAGAAAAACCGTTAGCTGAACAGCCTGCCAAACGTTCTATGAAGTGCCCCGGGAGGGTATCCATGAATAGGTCTACCATTTCTCTCTCCTGCAATGATGGTTGTACTCTGGCTGCAACCTCGCGCCACCTCTGCGCGTACTCCATAAAGCTCTCGGAGTTCTTTTGTGACATGCTCTGAAGCTGGGTTCGGTTGGGAGCCATGTCAATATTATACTGGTACTGCTTGAGAAAGGCTTCCCCAAGTTCCTTCCAATTGCGGACATGGTTCTTTTCCAGCTTTATGTACCATTCTAGCGAACCCCCGGAAAGGCTGTCTTGGAAGTGGTACATCCAAAGCTTCTCATCTTTCGTATGTGCAGCGATTTTGCGATGGAAGGCCTGCAAGTGCATTTTCGGGCAAGATCTACCACTGTACTTGTCGAAAACGGGAGGTCTGAACTTTGGAGGGATCACCAACCCTGAAACCAGCCCCATATCAGCAACATCAATGCCAAGGGTGTCTTTGCATTCTAAAGCCTTTACCTTCTCGGTTAGCATCTGAAAGTCCTGGTTACTGGCCCCAGAACCAACTCCCACATCTTCATTGAGAAAAGTAAATTGACCCTCCTGTCGGTCTGCTACACGAACAGGAATTGGACCAATGCCTTCAGGGATAGGAGGCCTATTATCCGTAGATGGGATGACTGTATTGATCGGATTGTCTTCGGCGTCCAAGGTAATCATTGGAGGATCAACCTGTGGACGATTAAGCCTCAGCATGGCGGCTCTCATTTCTTGTTGTCCCTGCACTATACTCTGCATTGCCACCATGAACTCCCCCATCTGAGTGCGAAAATCGTTCAACTCGGCTTGTACTGTATTCATGATTTAACTCAGGCAGCGTACTGGTATGGCCGATACTTCCCCTGAAATGGTCAAATAAATTAGGAAATCCAGATAACACATTAGTATGCAAAAATGATATGCGTGCAAATGCCATGTCACTGATCCCACTTCATTCAGATCAGGGGACAGATACCCACGGAGTGCCACATCATAAGATAAACTCTGTGAGTGTGCGGGGAGAAAGTGCTGTGTATCGAGAATTCAAAATAAAATTGCCAGGATAAAAGAGTTGCAACAATGGTACCGACACACTTCCATAAAGCAAAGAATACACCAACATGCGAAACCTTATACAATTATTTTCCAACAATACTGAAATACAGGAAAATGTCACAATCCACAACAGAAAAACAAAAGATTCCTTCAACAGCTCTGAAGGTAATCTAGAAACACAATAAAGCAAAATACATGCATCAAAGAAATCTACATCTCCTGATTTGAGCTTCGTGCAGTCTGGATAGCCAACTGGATCAAAGGCTTCAGCTCCTGAGGTACCCTTCTGGTGTAATGATCCCTGAATCAATTAGATATTGGACATTTTGCTTGAAGGCTTTGCACTCATCGATGGTATGTCCAAATGTTCCGGAGTGGAACTCACATCTGACATCTATATTGTAATATGGGTGAATAGGGTAGGGTATTGGCAAGGCATTCCTTGGCTGAATCAAAGAATTCTCGAGCAAACGGGCAAACACTTGACTAGGAGTAAACACTTCTTCAACCTGCTTGAACTTGAGTCTCCCCTGTTGTTGATAATTTTGATGATGAGATGAATTTGAACATCTAAAGTTCTTCTGCACTTTCTTCTTTATGTCGGATTGGTGAATGGGTAAAGGTGACTGGCACGATGTCTTCAAAACCCAGATCGGAGGCACACACCCCTGATTGGGGATAATTCTTGTGGTAAGGAAAGGAGAAGTTCCTCCTAGTGATATGAAATCTTTTGACACATCCCCGCTGATCGGTGCGAACTCGATTACTTTGGCATCAATGAGCTCTTGAACTTGATGCTTAAGCCTTTTGCAATTTTCCACATGGTGACCAGGTGCCCCAGAATGGAAAACACATCTGGCATTGGCATCAAAATCTGGGGGAAGCTTTTTGGATGTGGCTGCTACGGTGACAAGTTCAACCAAATTAAGCTCGAGCAAACAAACAAGCAACTGTGCATATGATACCGGGATCAAATCAAACTTGGCTTCAGACGTCTTGGGCACTTGTCTGCAGCTTTTTCCTTTACCTTCCCTTTGATGAACTGGAAGAGTCTGCAAATTGAGAGGCTTAGGATCCCAAAGTTGAGGAGAATTTCTGTGAAACGCTTCCTGATCTTGGAACAAAATCACTGGACTGGGATGACCACTAACTTCTGCAGTAATAAAGGGGAGATGATGCCCTTCTTGGAGCTTTGGGGCTTCCCTGGTCTGGTTCTCTTGTTTCTTCAGTTGGTAGACCTCCTTCATCAATAACGTGTGGTCATGGCGCAAGGTCTGCATGTCCTCCGAGAGTTGATCCATTCGGACTTTCATTTCAGCTATTTCTGCTCAGCATTGTTCCATACCCACCTCTTGATGACTGTGATTCACATTGGCCATTCTGAAGAGTAAACGAATCAGGATGAGAATCTGTCCCCGGACACCTGTAATGAGAGTAAGGATGCATGCAAATGCCATGTTTGATTATTTCCAAGGGATCCATCTGCTTTGATTCTAATAACGACATGGTTCAAACATAGGATCTTTGGAAATAGCCGAACATGTATGATAGAATGCTATGATGTTATGTATGCAACAGGCATGTGATCAGTGAAGTGTCTGCGATGTGCCAATCATATAATCAGGTGTCGGTGCACGGTCTCAAAATCCAAATATCACAATAATCATCCCTCTGATCCGGGGTCCATAACTTAAGAACAAAAATCCAGATCACAAAACTGAACCAAAGGCAAAGTGGGTATGCTGAAGGTACCAGGGTTCCTGCAAACCTGTAAACCCCTCCCAATCTCACGGGTGTGCTACTCGGGTCAACATCACGGACTCTCAAAGCCGAATAGCAATAATACGTTCACCATCTCCGAGAAATGGCTCATGACCAAATCAGGGAATCGGTTTGGTATTATGTACTACGCAGGGAGGTCTGAGTTGAGTCCGGAAAAACAAGCATCCCTCACAAGTCTCCAGCTTCAAGCACTGAATCGAGAAACAATAGTACATTCATCCCGAAGGGTACAATACTATCGTCATACGAACAGTTTGCTTTAACTGAATTCCTCTGAGAGAACCAGGCCATCCTATGCGAGTTCCCAATGGACCCTCGGATGCGAGTGGGTTTGCCAACAAATGTGGTCTGCCACTGTCATCACTGGAGAGGGGTGTTTCCATTAAGGTCCTCGAAGATCGGTCACCAGATGCACATAACTATCAAGGTCGTACCCTGAAGTGAGGTAATCCCCACACATAATAGTTCCAAGACGGTCGCAGTCTGGGTGTGAAACACATCGCCACCCATCATGGTGAGATACCATAAGAGTACAATGTCTGTCCACGCTAGTCCTATAGTGCACTCAAGCCGGGTAGTTGGCTTATCTCACAGTAACTCCCATCCCACAGAAAAAATGAAAACCAGCACAGCCAGACAGTCCAGTATAATATGATGCATGGAAAATAAAATACTGAAAGCGATAAATAAATGCGATAAAGTAAAGCTGTAAAGTAAAACTGTAAATAAACAGTAAAGCTAAACTAAAGCACACAACAACAAACAGATATACACCCAAAGAAACAAAACCAAACAGGCGCTAGGATTGACTCTACAAGGGAAACCGGAAGAATCAGGTTAATCCCCAGCAGAGTCGCCAGCTGTCGCGGATTTTCATCCTAGTACAAACGCGAAAGTGGCGCGGAAAAGGTAGAGTCGCCAGCCAGACATTTTTATCCCGAATGAATGGGAAAGGTAATGTTGCACAAACCTAAGGAAGAAGGAAAGGACAAGGCCTTGCGAACCAAAGATTTGAGTTCGGGAGTCGGTTACGAACTGGGAAGGTATTAGCACCCCAGATCGTCCGCCGTACCCGACGGGATCCACGCTTGCTTGTTTTGTTTCAAAGGGTGAGAAGAATAACTGCTGCTGAATAAAACCTCTGACTGGAAATTGGAATGAAATGAGAAAAGAACTTAAATAATAAAATGGAAAGAAAGAATGGGGAAAATGTAGGGAAAATAAAGAATGTGCTCGAACGGGCCCTACCCCGCTGCCTACGTACCTCATCGGGATAATGAGGATCAGAGTCGACGTAGTTCGCCTAACCTAGGCGGGAACTATTTGTTTGTGTTTTTTACAGCTGGAACTGCATATGTCTATGCTCAGGTGTTGCAGGCTCGTCTAGTACGAGTGCGTTTACCGTCTTGCATGTGTGACAAGTCGTCGCGAGTTCGCGTTGTGAGTGAATGAGATGAGAAAAGAAGTTCCCGCAGGATAGTCGCTTGTTATTTGTTTTTGTCTTTTATGAGAAGTATTTTGAATTTGTTTGTGAACTGTCTTGTACTAAGACCTATCCATCGCGGGAAGTATTTACACCTCGCCCCGAAACAGGACGCGTATAAACACTCCGCAACAAAGTCTCGTGTCGTACAAGATTGTTCAGTTTTTATTAAGTGTTTTATTGTTTTTCTTTTGAAGGGAGAAAGAAAGACTCAAGTTGGAAAAGGAAAAATCTAAGGGACTAAGACTCAATCCTAATTGTTTATTTATTTACAAGGTGGTCCTAATGGTTAGTGAAGTTTTCTATTCCTAATGGAAACTTAAAACTACTAGAATTCAACTTAGTTCTTAATGAAGTTAAGTTGATTCTAAGATCAAATGGGGGAAGCCTATTAAAGTTGTAAAATCAAAATGAAACAAAAAATAATGAAATTTACCATAAGGAATAAAATTCTAAAAGGCATTCAATGACATGAATTAAAAAATAGTCTACTTTATTTATTCTAATTCTAAGTGACAAATGAAATTTCAAGCCTAAGTACTAAATCTAAGCTAATCTTAATATTCATTATGAAAAAAATCAAACTAAACTAAACCTAAGTCTAATATTAAATTCTATGACTAAATTTAATCTAGACTATTATTATTTTTTTGTATTGAACTATATTATATTTTTTAATGGCCTAAATTAAAGGGAATTATGCCTAACTAGGCCTAAAACTAATATTCTAAAAAAATATATTAAATCTTCTAAAAAAATTATGAAAATTAAACTATGGGATCCTAACATTATCTCTAATCTTATACTAAGAGGGATCCTAAAAATTACTTATTTTTCCTATGCCTAAAAATTATTTAATTTCAGCTAAGATTAACCATCATTTCCTAAAGATTATATCACTAAAACCTAAGATAAAAGCATCTAAAAATTCCCTAAAAAATATCCTAAGAACTATTATGGGTCCTTTAACTACAGAAAAAAGAATGGCTCAAAAAAGTTACTGGAAGCTACTTAAATAAAATCAACAAAATTCAGCATAACTAAAAGAAATTTAATAAAGCTAATTAAAAGAATAATTCAGAATTAATTCAAAAATAACCAAATTCCAGAAAATAAAAATGTCAAAAATTCCTAAAATGACTTATTAGGCTACTTTAATTTTTAGGGAATTTTCTTAAGCACTTACCTATTTTTTATGCATTTAATTTGAAACTATAATTAAACTAAAAATAAAATTCTAACAAGAGCAAAAATGGGGTGCTCTTAGTAATTTTTATTTGTTTTTGTGAGCTGGGCCCCAAAAGGAGGGTGCTAATAGTAGTGAGCATCAAGCCCATGCGCTGGAACCAGGGGGGCGTGTTTAGCAATTATTTACAGTTCGTTTTTTATGGGCTTAAGGAAGAGGGTGAGAATAGCAAATAGTTAGGTCCAAAACGCAGGCCCTTTTGGGGGTACATTCAGTATGCTTTTCTTAGTGTTTTCTTTATGGGCTCGGAAAAGGGGAGTGTGAGTAGCAACATTTTTAATTAAACATACTTTTTTTTTTAACATATTCTAAAAATTAAACATATTTCTTAATTAACTTAAAGAAATGAACTAATTAATAAAACAAAATGAATTAGCCTAATCTTAAACTAAACTATTATTATTTCTAAAATCTTAATTAAAGAATGAGAATTAAACTAAGCCTATTATAATATTTTTCAAAAGTCTTAATCTAAAAACTATTAAACTAATCTTATAAAAATATTTTCTAAAAATCTTAATTTAAGCTCATATTAAAACAAATTACCTTTAATCTAAACAAAAGAATTACCTACTAATCCTAACTAAACTATAGTTATCAGAAAATTTAATTAAAATTTGAATTAAACAATGAATTAAACTAATCCTGATAATAATAATTTTTTCCTAAAATCTGCATTAACACTACAGAATTATCTTTAATCTAAAAAGGAAAATGAATTACCTAATAATTTTAACTAAAACCATAGTCTTATTACTAGCTTTAATTAAAATCTGAAACAAACTATACAAAATTCAATTGAACAAAATAAGCTGAAGACAAAACCCTAGTTCATCTTCTCCTCTTCCCCTTGACGCCGTGACCCCTCCCTCTTCCTCTCTCATCCTTCGGCCGCCACGGCCTCTCCCCGCCCCCTTCTCCCTTTCGAAACCACCACCATATCATCTTTTCCTTCTTAGGCATCAACTCTCCCTGACCTATTTCACGCTCTTAATCTCACTCTCAATCTCAACCGTCATCTTCTTCAACAAAATTACCTAACTTAAACACTAGCCGCCGTCGCGAACTTTTAACCGGCACAATCGACAAGACCCGAACTGAATCATGCATAACGAAACGTACCTTGCTCTTCTGACGCCGACGGAGGTTCCAATGGAGGACCTCGGCCTATCGACGAGGAGCCCACGAAAAGACACGTAACACTGATGCTAACGGACGGACGACGCCGCCTCTGAGTGACACGATGTTCAGGTAAGGTTCCGTCTTGCTGCACCTTCTTCAACCCTTGCTCATGACTTTTCTTGATTTGCTATCGAATCTGAAATTTTGACGAAGAATTCTCGCAAACCTCTCAATCGGATTGCTGTGTAGATAATGATTCATATTTGTTGATACACTTTTCTTTCTCACAGGTGAATTACAGATGAAGATGGAGGAGGTTTTTGTTGATTGTATTTGGTGGAAGCGGGAGCAGTGCCTTTGCGATTCGTAGAACAAAACCAGTGATGACGAAGATAGTCGAATTGATGAAGATCGACACTATCCGCGGCCTCCAAGGTATCGTTTCTTGCTTGATCTTCTTATTCAATTTCCGATGTCACGAATTTTTTGCAAGCTATTCTCATTTCTGTTACAAATTGAATGCATCGTTGTTGTTGCTTTTGGACGTTCTGTGAATCCGAAGTTGATGCAGATTCTTGATGAACTTGCAAATTGTTGTTGTTGGTGACTTGCAGGTTACAACTGATGCGATTCTATTGTTGTTGAAATCGGATGCAGGTTGTTGATTCATGAAGATGATGAAGATTATTGAGGTTACCAAAATGTGAAGAAGAGAAGGATTGAAAAGAGAATTCCCATTTGGAAAAGGTTCAGAGATTGTGAATGAAAGTTCTGAAAAAATGGCAGAAGATTGAAAGATGATGAATGAAGTGTTTAGGAAATTGTCAGCAGAAAAAATGATTGAATGAGGATCTATTTGATTTATAGCAAATGCCTTGAGGATGGTTCTAGAAGTTTCAGGTAGATTCATCTAGAATTCTGTTATTTTTTCTGTTAATTTTCTGTTAGAAACTCTGTTAGGGCAGCTTTATGAATTCTGTTGTGAATTGATTTGATGAGATTCTATTATGCAGGTTGGATTCTGTTTTGACATTCCTTAGCTTCCCAAGGGCATAAACAAAATAAGAAACACCCGCAACTGATGAAGCCAATCCAGCTGCGGTGGGAAAGTTGTTGTATGAAGTAATATATACGTGCAATTTGCTCCAATCCTCTTTGCTGATCTGAACACCCTTTTTATCATTCTCAACATCACAAGCGCGAGCGAGAAATCTCCTTGCCATTGAGCCGCATACGATCTTGTAGAAAAGAGGGACTGACAGAGACAGTGGTGGTAGTGCAAAGGCGAACGGGATCAAGAGTAACATTGATACTATCATTGACAGGTAAGATTAAAGTTTCACCTCCCTTCCTCCCAATACTTAATGACAGCAATGTTTGTGAATGTCTGAGCCGTAACCATCGGTACCCAATTCTGCTGAGAATCATCCGCTATTCTCAATCAATTGAAGTAATTTGAAATCCAGCAAACGAGAAAAGGGATTAGATCCATGATATGATCTATTGAATATTAGTTAGTTTTTTTTAATTCATTTTTGTCCTTGTAATGATATATATGTGGTTCTGACTTTTTCCTTACTAGCAGGTTGGTTAAAGGGGAATGCATGATGTTTGATACAAATGGAATTTGGAACAATTGAATTAATGAAGGTATTGATAGGAGGCTACGGATTCTTAATGATGATGGAGGAATGTAGAAGAATAGAAAGGTGGCAGCTTGAAGATTGGAGATGGTTGATGGAGAATTAAGTTTTGTCTCCTTTTTTTTTTGTATAAATTTGATATGTAAATTCTAAATTTGTAACTGGATCATGCCTTCATAATTTATTTGTTTTAATGTGAATTTCTCATGGCTAATTGGTTTTGGAGAGGCTAAAAAAATGAGATTGAATTCTGCACGAAACATGAATTTGGTCTTAGATTCAAAAATGGTTAATTGGACAAAACATGAATTAAATACTAATTTTGGACTTGACAACAACAAAAAACAAGGATAAAAGATATGCTGTAATAATGGAATGGAACTAGCACTAATGTGAATAATTTCGGATAAGAGGCTTTGAGACAAAGATGTGGCTAACGGACTTTGGCAATTAGAAATTAGAAATGATTTAACTGGACTTAAAAAGGGTTAAGAGGAATTAGAAACGATGACATAAATATGATTAATCGACTTGGAAGCAAGAACGTGGATATGGGCTAAGAATGACCCATAAATGTCAATGGATACAAATCTCGAATATTGACTTTGATTTTGAAGTGGGTATGACATAATTGTTTTGACCAGATGCGGTTTCAATGAGCTTGTATATTCGAATTCCGCTTAATCCAGGCGATTCGACTCAACGTGTTTAAATCACATCAAATGTTCAATCCACACCAAACTAGTATTTTCGACGAATCCCCAAATTTCAATCAACTTCCGTCTTCAATCCTCATGAGCTTGAATCCCCGTCAAAGGACAAATAAGAGACATAACGACCTGATTATCACAGAAGTCTGCCACTTGATCCCTTGTACCATGAATATTACAACACTTTTTATATGAACCAACTGAAACATCCTTGGATAAGTTCAGCCATCACAAATTCTTTGATCACATGCCCTAGGAGCCAATGTATGATTATGAACCTTATGACCTAATGAGAAATGCAGAGGGATGCGAAGCGGGCCAGTTACGGTAAAAAGAATGAGGGCAAATTTTGAGGTATTACAATATCCTTCCTCTTGTAAAACCTTTTCCATAGTTAGGATTGTAAACTAGTGAACTCGGGAATTCTAGAGTCAGCTCATAATAAGTTCTATGTTTCCTAGCTGCAAATCCTTCCCAACCTATCTGATTAAACATGTAGTCAATGCTTGCACCTATTCCTAAAGCTTTCATGGTAGGTCCATGGGAAAATTTGGTCAGGACCATAGGCCTCTGAGCTAAGGCTTCATAACGGAGCCTCTGAGTGCCATCTATAAAGTCCACAATCAAGTTGGTGGTCATTGTCAGAGTCAGTAAACATAATGAAATCAAAGAAGGAGTAGAAGGTAGAAAAACTTTAAAAATCCTAGAATCACACAATAAAACAAACCAACACAGCAATTAGTGAATTTAAAGCATTTTGAAAATCAGAATTTTGAAAAATAAAAACAAAATGAAAACTAAATCAAAAAATGAAATTAAGAACAAAAATAAAATCGTGGGTTTCCTCCCACAAAGCGCTTCATTTAATGCGGGGGCTCTACACAGCTTAAGGGAAATTTATCTAAGGTTTCTGATGGCAATTCTACCAGTTTAAAACTTGTCGAGAATTCTTTATCCTCTACGCAATTATAATGCTTAATTCTTAAGGTGTTGTCCATTTACTATAAATGGTGCACTGGACCTACCCTTAATTTCTATAGCGCCACTAACTAAAACTTTTGTTATTTCGAAAGGACCAGACTATCTGAATCGTAATTTTCCAGGAAACAACCTAAGCCTAGAGTTGAATAGGAGAACAACGTCTCCCACTCTAAATTATTTTCTATAAATATGCTTGCCATGCCATCTCTTTGTTCTTTCCTTATATATGCGGGCATTCTTGTAAGCGTCTAGCCTTAGTTATTCCAATTCATGTAAGTATAAAACATGTTTCTCACATGCGTCAGTATAGTTAAAGTTAAGAGTTTTAATTGCCCAATAGACTTGGTGCTCTAATTCTACTAGCAAGTGGCAAGATTTTCCGTAGACTAACTTGAAAGGTGTGGTTCCGATGGGTGTCTTAAAAGTTGTTTTGTAGGCCCATAAAGCTTTAGGTAACTTGGTAGACTAATCTTTCCTAGATGTAGCGACCGTTTTCTCTAAAATTTGTTTTATATCTCTATTTGAAACCTCTACCTATCCACTAGTTTTCAGATGGTAAGGTGTTGCTACACGGTGTCTTACTCCATATTTTAATAAGAGTTTATTGAATATTTTAGATATGAAATGAGAGCATATGTCACTTATGACGAGTCTTGGCACACCGAATCTAGGGAATATAATACTCTTGAAAAGCTTTATGACTACTCATGTGTCATTTGTTGGAGAAGTTATGGCTTCGATCCACTTTGAAACATAATCATCGGCTACGAGTATAAACTTATTTCCAAAAGAAGATGGGAATGCATTTTTGGGTCATCTCATTGTGTCTCGAGATGTTACCACTGTGTTGGTACCGGTCGCAATTTAGAATGGAGAGGTGAACATATTTCCAAAGAGTGGGCCAAAATAGGCCTGATTGAAGGATCTTTGTGTAAGTCTTCTAAGTGCTTGCATGTCCACCATAAGGAGCAGAGTGACAATGGGAAATTATGTTTTCCATCTTCTTCTGGGACACATCGACGGAAAATACCATCAGATTCTCGCTTGAAAAGTAATGGTTCATGCCATTAATAATGTTTTAAATCATGGAAGAACCACTTCTTTTGTTGGTATGTGAGATCTGGTGGAAGTACCCCGACAGCTAAATAGTTTACTATGTTAGCATACCATGGAAGATTGGTTTGCGCACAAATTTCTTCCATTTTTTCTTCTTGGATTTGTTCATCTAGAGTCAAGGAAGATATCTCACTTTCTAATTGGGCTATAAGACATTCATCAGGAAAATCATCATATTAATTGGTATTTGGTATGGTTTAATTCCTTCCATACGTGATAAGTGGTCTGCTACTACGTTGTCAGTTCCTTTCTTATCCTTAATTTCCAAATCGAACTCTTGTAGGAAAAGGATCCATCTTAGCAATCTAGGCTTCGCGTCCTTTTTACTTAGAAGGTACCTGATCTTACCTGATCAGGAGGGCCTTCCAAGGATTGAAGACTGGGCCAGAGAGTAAGGTGAGTGAGGGGGTGTACCTGCAAGGTGCTCCAATGCTTAAGTCAGAAGAGGTACAAAGTAAGGTTATTTTTGAGTAAGTTAGAATACCTGACCCTTTGCTATGAAAGAGTATTTATATTGAGCCCCCAGCGCTGGGCCAAGGCTCCAAATGGGCTGGATTCAGCTAAGCCCAAGGAGGAGCTGCCAGGGGAAGCGTAAGAAGCGTGAAGACCTGGACCAAAGGTCTATCCCCTGGTCCAACTGCCCCTATCCCTACGGAGATAGTATAGGGGAGCTGGGTGACGTGCCAGATGAGGTGGCAGACGTGGTTCTGCCCGACCTGGCTCATGTGTTCGTGATATAGATAGGTGATATGTGGATGAAGATCAATGAGCGGGGGACAGGCTCTCTGCCTAACACACAGTAGAGTTGTCGAGGAGATGTCCCTTCGACGTGGGTGGAAGGATCTTTGCCCGACGCATTCATGTGCCCGGATGTATGGGCCTGTACCCGATGAGCATTGGGCCACGCTGTGCATATCGTCATGGCCCAGTCCAGAACAGGAGCCCCCCAAGTCGAGTCTCTGAATTAGAGTGATGACTTATATTGCAACTGGGGTTCCCCGTGTTGAGGGAGAGATGCGGTCGTTCGGCCTGGGAGGTTATAATAGATTTGCTCGCAAGTTCCTCTTTCCACGGTAGTGTCGGGGATGGAAAATGATCGGTGGGTATGCATCTTCCTCGTAACGGTCGAGGGCTCGACGCGGGGATATGGCGTCTTGATGAACCGGGGAGATGGACAGATGCTCGGTGTCGTTTCAGTTTCTTTTTTGGGTAGACGTGTCTCAGACTTAATGGCGTCGCTTCGTTTGGTGTGCAAAGACGGCGTAGGCAGTAGGCAATGATGACCTAGCGCGTTGGCCCACGCGCCAGGGATTATAAAAGGAAGTTGAGTAACTTCATTTTCACTTTTTCGCTCCTACATTCACCGGAAGTTCTGAAGATTTCGCCTGTGTCTGCTCGCCTTGCCGTCTGAACCGCCGCCTCCGCCCGTCTCATTGCCTGAACCACCGTCTCCGCCCGCGCACCACCGTCTCTTTCTCAACTTCTCTATGTCAGGTACCATTTTGCTTCCGTAATTCATCATTTTCCCTTCTGTTTTTGTCAAATGTTTACAAATGTAAGTTATATTCGTAGCATGTGGTTAGATTTGACTTAGGAACAGTAAAATGGACTGTAGATGGACTATAGATGGTAGAAAATAGGGTTAGGGTTACACTGTCCCGGGCAGAAATTACATCATGTCGGGCAATATTTGCATAAGCTGTATGAATATTCTGTCCGGTCACTTAAGAACGCGCTTATCATCGCGTTGAACGCAGTTAGTGTTCGTTGCTGCTACGCCCTTTCACTTGACCTGCGGTGGAAGGGTGGATTTGATATGACGTCGAATTCACTCTTTCTGTCTGCGTTTCAGGTGCTACCGGGCGTTTACGACCGAGGGGGGAAGATTCTGGGTCCTCGATTGAAGACGCGACCATCGCTCGTCTACCTGTAGGGGATGGGAGTGTCAGGGACGGTACCGAGCACGCCTCATCGTCCGGGCAGGTCGATCTCTCCTGGGTTGCGGATGAACCTTTGGAGGAGGAATCATATTTCTGTGACGAGGCTATCCCTGCTTACGCCATGGTCGAAAACATAAGCCGGGAAGATCCGCCGAATTGGTATTGCTGTGCCCCCAAGGAGGGGGACCGTATATGCCATCATTTCCCGGGGAAGCAGTTCACTATGTACGAGTTCTCTTTCCGGGAGGCGGGGATCAGACTGCCCTTCAACTCCTTCCAAATGTCGATTTTCAAATGGCTTCGGCTGGCGCCGTCCCAACTGCATCCCAACGCTCTCGCCTTCATGCGGGCATTCGAGTTGGTCTGCCGCTTCCTCGGCATCGGGTGTACTCGAGCCCTCTTCTTCCACGTCTTCCACCTCCAGCGGTCTGGCCTCCGCGGGCGCCATAGTTGGGTTTCTTTTAAACAGCCCGTGCGCCTGTTCAAGACGTACGTGGACTCTGCCCGTCACTACAAGGGTCGTTGGTATGTGGTGAGACCGATCACCCGTGCTGCCCTTCATTCCCTTTACTATTACCAACGAGCATCAAACGGGGAGGAGAAGTTGATGTCGAAGATACCGCTGAGGTGGCAGCGCGATCATTTCGATCTCTCCACCGCCCATTATAGGATCAAGTATGCGATGCTCGGTGTTGAGGATAGGCTCGCGTACAAGAAGCTGGTTGATTACGTGCAGGGTTTCTGTTTGGGGGTCTGGGCGGATCGACAGGGCGTGCCCTATCTTGACGAGGCTGGAGCGCCAATCACTGAGACGCGTTATATTAATACAAAGGCCTTGCTCGAGTGTGGGACCGAGGAGGAGGCTCTATCATTATTGAGTAGGCAGATTTTCATTAATCTTTTATTTTTGTCTATATTTTCGCTCGCTAATGTTTGTGTGTAATGTTTCGCAGGTTCCATGCCCAGTACGCGTGATCGAGTCCTTAAGCTGGCCAATCAGGCCGGTGCGGCTGACCGGGTGCCGAAGAAGAAGAAGAAAACCGTGGCTCGTGTTCTGGTGACCGCTGCTGATGCTGGGGTCGGGACTTCGAATACGGCAAGCTCGACGCCTTCCTCTCCTCCTCGGGTGTCTCCAATAGACATACCTGATAGTCCGTCGCCAGCGGCCTCTCCTCTCCATAAACGGAAGCGTCCGGCGGGGACTCTTTCGAGGTCATCCTTGGGAAGTCCGGGTGGACCGGGCAGCTATCTGTTACCTCTCTGCTATGTGGAACAGTCGTTCTTCAAAGCCGAGGACGCGATCGCTGTGCCAGCGCCTGAGGCAAAGGCTATCCTGGACCAAGATGCTGGTGCCCGACGTAAGGAGCTGGCTAGGGACCTGGCAGCTGTCATCCGGGTGATGGAGACGGCCATGGTCTTGACTGATACTTCGGTCTCTACTGCCTCCCTGGAGGACGCTCTTGTGCAGGTTCGGTCGGAGAAGGACAAGCTGTCCAAAGACCTGTCGGACTACAAGGAAGAGCATCAGCTGCAGGAGGGGCTGAAAAAGAAATTGGAAGAGGCAGAACAAGAGCGGGACCAACTGAAGGCAGCCAAGGTGAGTTTGGAGGAACAGGTGGTCGGGAACCAAAAGCTGATCGAGGACAATGCTGGCCTGCGGGCTCAGCTTGAGTCTCTTGAAGAAAAGGTTCGTCCTTTGGCTGACGAGACCGAGGAGGAGCTTTCCCTTGGTTCCCGCGGCGAGCTGCTGGGGCACATACGCTCTCTCAACCAGGACCTCGTGGTCGTTTTCAAGGAGGGTTTCGACAACGCCGTCGAACAACTGAGGCTTCTCAATCCTGAGTTGGTGACGGAGGGGTCGGCCCATAATTACTGCGTCCGGGAAGGGGAGATCGTATGCCCGTTTGAAGCTGAGGAGGAGCTGGGGGATGACGAGGAGGAGGCGGAGGATGTTGAGGAAGTGCTCCGGGCGGAGACTTGATTATTTTTCTTTTGATTTGCTGTTTTTATTATGGCCTGCGTGCCTTGTTGTGTGGCCTGCGTGCCCGTTATGTATTTTGGCCTTCGGGCATATGTAATATGGCCTGCGGGCGTACTTGGCTTCGGCCGTTGTTATATTTTTTAAATATATGAATGTTTTCTGTTGTCATTCATTGTGTTCGTGTATGCGTTATATTTGCTTTTTTATGAGTTTGTACTTTGCTCGACCTCGTTAGTCTCCTCGGTTTACGGAACCGACGAAGTGTCGGACTTTGTGTCCGTTGGGATCGAAGCCCGGGTTCGTTGTTCGGACTCTGGCCTCGAGGCTTGGGCTTTCCCATCGCGAGCTGGGTGCCCTGCCTGCCGTGGTACTTCGACGTTAAGTCTCGATTGAGATCCCAATCGTCGGGGAGGGTTGTGTTCGCTGTGTGGCCCGGTTCGTCCCCGGGTCTTGCGGTTCCTTCTTTGGGGTTTTGGAAACGAAGAGCGTGGTCGTACCACCCACGTCTCCCCGTAAGACATTTAGCTATAATATTGTCTAAGTTTTTCTGCGTTCCATGGTCGAGCGAGTTCTTCCCCTTGTAGGTTTTCTAGGTAATAGGCCCCGTTGCTCGTCTTGTCGCGGATGCGGTAGGGGCCTTCCCAGTTGGCGGCCAGTTTACCCTCTTTCGGGCTTTTCTGGTTTCTTCTGAGGACCAGGGTGCCGACCTGGAACTCTCTTCTTATGACCTTCGCGTCGTGGCGTAGTGCTATTTTTTGTTTGAGGGACATTTCCCTTAAGGCTGCTTCGGAACGGATCTCTTCGACTAGGTCGAGCTCGGCTCTGAGGGTCTCGTCGTTCATTTCCTCGTCTAAGGGCTCTTCTATCCTTCTCGTAGGTTCCCTTATTTCCACCGGGATGACTGCTTCGGTGCCGTAAGTCAGTCGGAATGGGGTCTCCCCGGTGGTGGAGTGTGGTGTCGTGCGGTAAGCCCATTGGACGCTATGTAGTTCCTCGACCCATGCTCTTTTCGCCTCGCCGAGTCTTCGTTTAAGGCCACGTAAGATTACCCTGTTGGCCGCTTCCGCTTGCCCGTTCGTCTGTGGATGTTCGACAGACGTGAAATGTTGTTTCGTACCTAGGCTGGCGACGAAGTCCTGGAATCCTCCGTCCGTGAATTGTGTCCCGTTGTCCGTGACGAGGGTCTGGGGTACGCCGAACCGAGTGAGGATGTTGCGTTTAAAGAACCGAAGAATGTTCTGTGCGGTTATTTTAGCTAATGCTTCTGCTTCAATCCATTTTGTAAAATAATCCACCCCGACGATGAGGTATTTATTTTGGTATGATCCGGTGACGAAGGGTCCGAGGATGTCCATGCCCCACCAAGCGAAGGGCCATGGGGAAGACAGTGATTTTAGGTCACTCGGGGGCGCGAGGTGGATGTCGGCGTGTCGTTGGCATTTGTCGCATTTTTTTATGTGCTCCTTTGAGTCGTTTTGCATGGTCGGCCAGTAATAGCCTGCTCGAAGGGCTTTTCGTGCGAGCGATCGCCCGCCGAGGTGTTGAGCGTTAATTCCCCGGTGTATTTCTCCAAGTATGTCGGGAACTTTCTCTTCCTCGACACACTTAAGTAACGGGATGGAGAACCCTCTACGGTAGAGTTTACCTTCGAGGAGTATGTACGAGCATGCCCGTCGTTTGGTAGTGGCCGCCTCCTTTGGGTCAACTGGGAGTTCGTCTCTTGTTAGGTAATTGTAGATGGGCGTCATCCAACAGTGAGCATCTCCGATCGCGTTGACCTCGAATGGAGGAGGTAGTTTGTCGATGCTAGGTCGAGGAAGGATTTCTTGAATTACGGATTTGTTTCCCCCCTTTTTCCTCGTGCTGGCTAGTTTTGAGAGGATATCTGCTCGTGTGTTGTGCTCGCGAGGTACGTGTTGAACTTTCCACTTCTCGAATTTCTCAAGTTTTTCTTTGACAAGGGACAAGTATTCGACGAGGTTGTCGTTCTTGGTTTGGTATTCTCCTCGTACTTGTGATGCCACGAGTTGGGAGTCTGTGGATATTTTCACTTCTTTTGCTCCTAGGTCCTCGGCTAATCTCAGACCGGCGATAAAAGCCTCGTATTCGGCCTGGTTGTTCGACGTTGGGAAAGCTAGTGCTAACGAGACCTCAATCAGGATCCCATCCTCATTTTCGAGGATGATCCCGGCTCCGCTGCCTAATGTGCTGGAGGCGCCGTCGACGAAGATCGTCCATTTGTGGGCGCCGTCCGCCGGTGTTGGGCAGTGGGTCATTTCCGCGACGAAGTCGGCCAGTGCTTGGGCTTTCAAGGCCTTTCTATTTTCGTATTGTATGTCGAATTCGGAGAGTTCCAGTGACCACTTGAGCATTCTGCCGGCCATATCTGGTCGCCCGAGTAACTGTTTGATCGGCTGGTCGGTCCTTACTTTTATCGTATGTGGGAGGAAGTAATATCGTAGCCTTCTCGCTGCATTTATGAGGGCCAGGGAGACCTTTTCGATTTGCTGATATCGGAGCTCAGGGCCTTGGAGTGCTTTGCTCGTAAAATAGATGGGTTTTTGTCCCTCGTCGGTCTCCCTTATTAGAACGGCGCTGACGGCCTCGGTCGCTACGGATAGGTATAGGTATAGAGTTTCCTTTTCCAATGGTCGTGATAAGACCGGGGGTTCGGAAAGAACCTTTTTCAAATGGAGTAATGCTTGCTCGCACTCGTCGGTCCAGTTGAAGCTGGCCTCTTTGCGAAGGAGTCTGAAGAATGGCAGTGCATGCTGGGCGGATTTGGCGATGAAACGGGAGAGTGAGGAGAGCACTCCATTGAGGGATTGGATAGATTTCTTGGTCCTCGGGGTCGGAAATTCGGAGAACGCCCGGCATTTGTCGGGGTTGGCTTCGATCCCCCTTTCGGTGAGGTAGAAACCAAGGAATTTTCCTGCCCGTACCCCGAACGTGCATTTTTCAGGATTGAACCTCATTTTGCATTGCCTCGCCTGCTCGAAAACTTTTGTTAGGTGTCGAGCATGGGTAACCTCCTTGTGTGACTTGACGATCATGTCGTCCATGTATACTTCGAGCATGTCCCTTATCTCTTCCTTGAAGACTTTGTTCATCATGCGTTGGTACGTGGCACTGAGGTTCTTGAGCCCGAACGACATTACGTTGTAATAGTAATTGCCCGTTGGGGTCATGAATGCCGTGTGTCTCTTGTCTGTGGGCGACATAGGGATTTGGTTGTATCCACTATATGCGTCCATGAAGGACAAGAGTTTAAAACCTGCAGAATTGTCTACGAGCATGTCTATATTAGGGAGGGGGAAAGCATCTTTCGGGCAAGCCCTATTAAGATCAGTATAATCAACACACATACGCCATTTTCCATTATTTTTCTTAACGAGGACTACATTAGAGAGCCAGGTTGTGTACTGGGCTTCAGAAATAAAATTTGCCTCTAAGAGGTCTTTTACAGCTCGTTCGGCAGCCTCTGCCTTCTCGGGGGACTGTTTGCGCCTACGCTGTGCTATGGGCTTGACTGCCCGATCTAAGGCTAGCTGGTGACACGCGGTCTCAGGATCCAGCCCGGGCATTTCTGCGGAATTCCAGGCGAAGAGGTCAGAGTTCTCTTTGAGGCATGCCACGAGCTTCTCTCTTGTTCCCTCGGGTAGTCCCTTGCCTATCTTCACTGTCCTTTCTGGATCGTCCCCGAGAGGAATGAGTTCGAACTCGCCGTCGGGGATTGGTCGGATCGGGTGTTCGAGAGATTGTTCCTCGGTGGGCTTCCCTTTTTCGGTTTCGTCTGGCCCAATGCGACTGTCGAGGTCGATGGCGTTAACTCCCCGGGGAGGATCCTCGGTCCTGAGTTTTTTGTTGTTGCAGCTACTCTTTGTGTTGACCATGGCCTGTCCTTTTACCGCAGCGTCGTAGCACCGTCGGGCAGCTTCGATGTCACCGTGGATGGTGACCACGCGACCCAATTTGGTGTAGTATTTCATCTTTAGGTGGACGTTGGATGGGACCACAGTGAGTTCGGCCAGTGTCGGGCGTCCAAAGATGCAGTTGTAAAGGGATGGACAGTCCACGACCAGAAATTGGATCTTGATTTCCCTGGCCGTTTCCTGCTCCCCGAAGGTGACGAGGAGCTCGACATATCCCCACGGCCTTGTTGTTGCTCCGTTGAATCCCTGGAGGTCGGATCCGACGTAGGGGGCCAGGTTGGTCTTGTCTAATTTCAGAGTTTTGAAGAGGTGGACATACATGATATCCACCGAGCTGCCCTGATCGACCAGGATGCGTCGGACGTCGAACTGGGCCATCTTTGCCCTGATCAACAGTGGGATGCCCGAATTTGGGGATCCGCCCGGAAGTTCCTCCAGGAAGAATGATATTGGGTTGGATTTACCCCGATATTTTGTCAGCGTCGCTTTTTGCTCGGGGGCAGTCAGTAGGAGCTCGTCGAACTTGCGTTTGACCGAGAGGGCAGCGGCGTCACCGTTAATTCCTCCACCTGATATCACCAGTGCGGTTGGGAAATCTTCCCAGGGGCTGAGTGCAGTGATTCTTCCTTCGGGCAATGGCTCGGGGAGGAAGAAATCTTCCGGGCGTGACACGCAGAGGGCCACTTGGTAAGGAGAGTTGTCGGGGGGTGTTTCTTCCCGGGGTCTCTTCTTCTCTGCCTCGTCATGTCTGGGGGTTTCGTTCTTCCTCGTATACTGTTTTAGGTGCCCTTCTTGGATTAAAATCTCTATTGCATCCTTCAGGTGGACGCAGTCTTCGGTCACGTGCCCGTGGCTCCTATGGAACCGGCAGTACTTGGATTTGTCGGTGTGAGGCTTTGGCGCAGATGGTTTTGGGAACCTGACTCTGCCCTGTTTAAATTCAGAGTTGATGCATTCCGCGAGGATGCGCTCTCGAGGAGCTGTCAGTAAGGTGTACTCGCTGTATCGGCCCGCGGGGCCTCTTCCTTATCGGAGCTCGCGAGGTCTTTCTTCCCTTCGCTTGTCCCCGTTGCGACGGGGGATGTTTGGGTCTTCGCGTTTGGAATGCTCGGTATCCCCAGCATTACGGCCGCTGCGGGCGTTGTGTGCTACCTGTTTTTCCTCATATCTGATGTAGGCCTGGGCCTTGTGCAGAAGTTCGTTCAAGGTGCGGGGAGGATCGATCCCGACGGCTCTGCTAAGTTCACTGTCGGGCAAGAGTCCTCTTTCGAGGAGATACTTCTTCATGTGTTCGGTGGTATCCACCTCGACGGCTTCTTGGTTGAATCGCTCGATGTACGAGCGTAGTGTTTCATTCTTCTTTTGTACTATGGCTTCAAGGGTCGCCTCGGTCTTGGGATGGCGACGGGAAGCCGTGAAGTGCCTGGTGAACATGGACCTCATGACTCTCCAAGATGTGATGGATTCGGGAGCCAAGCTTTTGTACCAAGCCATGGCCCCTTTCCTGAGGGTTGTTGAAAACAGTCGGCATTTGAGATGACCAGTGATATCATTGCGGTAGTCGAGCATTGCGTTGACGTTGTCGACGTGGTCGTCGGGATCTGTAGTCCCGTCGTACACAGCTAGATTGGGCGGTTTCTCCATGCCTTTGGGGAGCGGGGCTTCCATTATTGCCCGAGACAGGGGGCAGTGCAAGTCTTCCTCGTCGCTCCTTAATGGAGATAATTCATTGTTGTCGGGGCTGCGCCCGCGCCTTGGTGATGTTCCTGCTCGACCGTTGTCACGACGGGCGCGTGCCCTGCTGACGTGAGGTTCGGGAGAGCGGCGCCCGCGCTTCTTTGTTGGCTCTGGACGTTGCTGTGTCCTCCTCTCCTGCTGGGGTCGGGCCTCTTGTCGCTCGGCTTCGAGGGCCATGATTCTTTCGTGCTGCTGGTAGAGCATAGAACCGGCCTGGTTGAGGGCATTCACCATGGCAATCATGGTGGCGTCTCCTTCAACGGGGACGGGGATGGGATGAAATGTCTCTGCCCCTTGGTTTTGGGTGTGAGGGACATCCCCGTTGTTTTGAGGCTCTGGAGACGGGGTAGATGGACGACCGTCTCGAGCGTCTGCTTCATGGGGCTGCGGGCCGTCGTCCATAGTGTAGTCGACAAGGGGACGGCCGCGCTCGCTGGATTGTTCTCCGGCCATGTTGGAAGGACATGAGGAATGGATGAGCTTTGATCCTCTGTTGATGAAGATGGGGATAGCTAGTTCCCACAGACGGCGCCACTGATCTTACCTGATCAGGAGGGCCTTCCAAGGATTGAAGACTGGGCCAGAGAGTAAGGTGAGTGAGGGGGTGTACCTGCAAGGTGATCCAATGCTTAAGTCAAAAGAGGTACAAAGTAAGGTTATTTTTGAGTAAGTTAGAATACCTGACCCTTTTCTATGAAAGGGTATTTATATTGAGCCCCCAGCGCTGGGCCAAGGCTCCAAATGGGCTGGATTCAGCTAAGCCCAAGGAGGAGCTTCCAGGGGACGCGTAAGAAGCGTGAAGACCTGGACCAAAGGTCTATCCCCTGGTCCAACTGCCCCTATCCCTACGGAGATAGTATAGGGGAGCTGGGTGACGTGCCAGATGAGGTGGCAGACGTGGTTCTGCCCGACCTGGCTCATGTGTTCGTGATATAGATAGGTGATATGTGGATGAAGATCAATGAGCGGGGGACGGGCTCTCTGCCCAACACACAATAGAGTTGTCGAGGAGATGTCCCTTCGACGTGGGTGGAAGGATCTTTGCCCGACGCATTCATGTGCCCGGATGTATGGGCCTGTACCCGACGAGCATTGGGCCACGCTGTGCATATCGTCATGGCCCAGTCCAGAACAGTACCTAATGGCAGCGTGATCGGTATAGATGATGATTTTAGCTCATACTAGGTAGGGACGAAATTTATCGAGTGCGAACACGACGACTAAGAGTTCTTTCTCTATTGTGGCGTAGTTCATCTGAGCAGAGTCTAAAGTCCTACTCGCATAGTATATTGCATAAAGTTTCTTATCCTTTGTTTCTCTTAAGGTTGCGCCTACAACTTAATCACTCGCATCACACATAATCTCGAATGGTAGTGTCCAATCAAGTGGTTGCATGATGGGTGCAGTGATAAGAGTTGTTTTGGGTGTTTCAAATGCTTTTAAACAGTCTTTGTCAAAGATAAACTCAGTGTCCTTCATTAGAAAACTAGTCAACGGCCTAGTGATCTTGGAAAAGTCCTTAATGAATTGTCTGTAAAAACCGGCGTGTTGATAAGTGCCAATTTGTGTTAATATGTAGTATAGTTTTTGGCACTTTTCTTGATCTTAATTGGTTTTCTGATGCTTTTTCCTATTGTTTTCGATTAATATTCGTAGTATAATTTAAATGTTTTAATAGTATCGCTAAGCGAGCTCCTAGAAACCAGCAACAACTCAAAATAGAGAGTTGCTTGCTTAGAGAGGGCCTGAAGCTCGCTAAGCGAGTAAAGGCGGTTTGATCAATTAATGAGAGCTCGCTTAGCGAGCTCTGCGTTTTTCAGCCCCCCTATTTAATGGGTTGAACAATTTTTTTGAGGGAATTACTCTTTTTCTTCACACAAAAACCCTAAACTCAGTATTTTACCTTATTTTCGAAGAATCAGTGCATCAATAGTTGGGAGATCGTGTTTGATGCTTTGTCTTCTTCATATCTTTCTTGTAATGAAAGCTTCCATTGTTATGGCTAGCTAAACTCCTTATATGTCAAGGTTAGAAGGCAGATAAGTCTTAACTTTGTGTGTATAGCTTTTGAACATTGTGTATGAACTCTTGATGATAAATATATGGTGAAAAACTTTATGTTTATGAAATATTATTTGTGTGCTTCATGATTGAGAAATGTATTCCACACTTGACCTAGGTTTTTCATCCATCAAAGAACATAGGCTAGAGATAGTTATGAGATTTAATGTTCACCTTGTATTGATATTGAATGTTTCCATTTTGATAGATCGAGTGAGAGATCATCAATGGATCAAAATGGTAAAACTCACAATTTGTGTAAGAAATAAACATCTTGAGAGAATATTGCGATTGTGTTTACCGTTTTTACGAGTTCATCTGCGTGATCGAATCTATCCATGCAAATGGGCTTGCCGAACCCTAACCCTGGCATGTACTTTTTATAAACTTTCACCAACCGATAATTTTTACTTGTAGTTTTTAATTCGTATGGAAACAAAATTTTCTGTTACCAAAGCACTTTCTTTGTCCAATCAGTGTCTTCCTTTCAACTCATCGGTCGTCCTCTCTTTAACCATAACTCACAATCATAATATCTTTTATTTAAAATGAAGGAAATTAATGTGATAACATTTTGTTTTTAAAATAATAGATATTTATATGAATGTTATATGATAATAACTTCTTGTATATTTAAAAGAATTTGGAGAAAAAAATTATAAAAAAATAGAAAAAAATGTTATTCATGGATATCTGTAAATATTTGTGGATATCTTAAAACCCGCAGATTATTCGTTTAGCGGATACCCGCATGGATATGGGGAGAATATGGATATCATATTTATTCAATGGGGAGGTCACGAATATCATACTATCCGTCCCTATGGATATCCATTTACATCCCTAAACCCAACCCAAACCGGCCCATGTACACCCCTAGGAAAATCCAACCCCATATCCTTTTTCCTCGAGGAGCTATAAGGAGGTTCACCCAACTCAACCATCCCCTTACCTATAAGGGCAAAAATGGTGCATTTCGATGTCCGACGCATTCTGGTCGACCAAGGCAACTCTGTCAATATCATGTACGCCCACCTGTTCAAGACCCTCAAACTAGACAAGTCGAAACTGTCTTCGTACGTTGGGTCCGACCTCCAGGGATTCAACGGGGCTACCACGAGGCCATGGGAGTACGTCGAGATCCTTGTTCGGTTTGGAGAGAATGAGACGACCAGGGAAGTTAAATTCCAATTTATGGTGATCGAGTGACATTCGTTGTACAATTGATTTCTTGGCCGACCTACCTTGGTCGAGCTGACTGCAGTGCCATCCACTGTCCACTTGAAAATGAAGTACTACACCAAACTAGGTCGCGTAGTTATAATTCACGGGGACATCGAGACAGCTCGACGATGTTACGACGTCGCGATCAAAGGACATGCCATAATCAACACCTCCAAGGGCAACAAAAAGCCAATAGATGAGGAACAACCACTTTCCCCACAAGTAAATTCCATCGACCTCAATAGTCATCTCGGCAAGGACGACATTGAAGCCCAGGGTCCCACCAACGGACAGGCTCCAACTCACCCAGTACGCCCAATCCCTGACGGGGAGTTCGAGCTCATCCCTCTAGGGGACAACCCTGACAGAACTATGAAGATAAGTATTGGCCTGCCGTCGGAGACAAGGGAGCAGCTCGTAACATGCCTCAAGGAAAACGCAGACCTGTTTGCATGGAGCGTTGCTGAGATGCCCGACCTGGACCCCAAGGTTGCCAACCATTAATTACCCATATATCCGGCCATTAGGCCCGTAGCACAGCGTAGGCATAAGCAGTCTCCCGAGAAGGAGGAGGCTGCCGAGCAGGTTGTAAAAGACCTCTTAGAGGAAAATTTTGTTACTGAAGCCCAATACACAACCTAACTCTTTAATGCAGTCCTTGTTAAGAAAAATAATGGAAAATGGCAAATGTGTGTTGATTATACTGATATCAATAGGGCATGTTCCAAAGATGTTTTCCCCTTACCTAACATAGATAAATTGGTAGACAACTCTGTAGATCTTAAGTTCCTGTCCTTCTTGGACGCGTACAACGGATACAATCAAATCCCCATGTAGGACACAAATAAACGACACACGACCATCATGACCCTGACGGGTAATTACTACTACAATGTTATGCCTTTCAAGCTGAACAACGTCGGGACTACATACCAGCGCATGATGAACAAGGTCTTTCGGGGAGAGATCGGAGACATGCTCAAGGTCTACATGGACGACATGATCGCAAAATCACACGAGGAGCTTGACCACGCCCAACATCTTCGAAAGGTCTTTGAGAAAGAGAGGAGATGTAAAATGAGGTTCAACCTGAAAAGTTCACCTTCGGCGTACGAGCAGGGAAATTCCTCGGCTTCTACCTCATCGAACGAGGGATCGAAGCCAACCCTGACAAATGTCGAGCGTTTTTAGAATTTCCGACCCCGAACTCGAAGATATCTATTCATTCGCTCAACGGGATAATCACCTTTTTATCTTGTTTCCTCGCTAAATCCGTGCAATACACATTTCCTTTCTTCAAGCTACTATGGAAAGAAGCCACCTTCGAGTGGACCGAGGAGTGAGTAGGCATTGCTCCACCTCTAGAGGGCGCTCTCCAAACCACCAGTGCTATTGTGACCTTATGAAAAGGAAACATTATGCCTATACCTGTCCATGGCCACCGAGGCGATCAGCACAACCCTCATCCGCGAAACAACCGACGGGCAGAAACCTGTCTATTTTACGAGCAAACCCCTTCAGGGTCCCGAGCTCAGATACCAGTAGATCGAGAAGGTCTCCTTGGCCCTGATAAACACAAAAAAGAGATTGCAACATTACTTCCTCGCCCATACAATAAAAGTTCGAACAGATTAACCCATAAAACAGCTACTCGGACGACCAGATATGGCCTGCAAGATGTTGAAATGGTCATTGGAACTGTCAGAATTCATCATCCAATACGAAAGCAGGAATGCCTTAAAGGAATAAGTCCTGGCCGACTTCGTCGTCGAGATGACATATAACCCGACCCACGCTAGTGGCACCCACAAATGGACGATCTTCGTTGATAGCGCCTCCAGCTCGACAGGAAACGGTGCAGGCATCATCCTAAAAAACGAAGACGACATCTTAATTGAGTTATCATTAGCACTGGCCTTCCCAACTTCGAACAACTAGACGGAATATGAAGCATTCCTGGCGGGCTTGCAAATGGCCGAAGACCAAGGGGAAAAGGAAGTGAAAATATCCACAGACTCTCAACTCGTAACATCCCAAGTGTGGGGAGAATATCAGGCCAAAAACGACAATCTCATCGAGTACTTAGCCCTTGTCAAAGACAAATTGGAGAAGTTCTACTCTTGGGAGGTCCAACGCATCTCACGCGAGCACAACACGCGAGCATACATTTTGTCTAAACTAGCGAGCACACAGAAGAAGGTCGGGAACAAATCCGTGATCCAAGAGGTCCTCCCATGATCAAGCATCGAGAAACCTTCCCCTTCGCTCGAAGTAAACGCCATAGGCGACACTCATTGTTGGATAACTCCCATCCACAACTACCTCACAAAGGACGAACTTCCAGCTGACCCAAAAGAGGCGTCCACGACCAAAAGAAGGGCATGTTCTTACGTCCTCATCAAAGGAAAACTCTACCGACGAGGTTTCTCCATCCCACTACTCAAATGCGTCGAGGAAGAAAAAGTGCCCGACATCTTAGGAGAAATCCATGGAGGGATTAACGCTCAGTATGTTAGAGAAAAATCCTTGGCACGTAAAGCACTTCAAGCAGACTACTATTGGCCGACGATGCAACATGACGCAAAAGAGCACGTCAAAAGATGGGACAAGTGTCAAAGACACGGGGACATGCACCTAGCCTCCCAAGGAGCTGAAGACACTATCCTCCCCATGGCCATTCACTTGGTAGGGAATGGACATCCTCGGGCCGTTCGTGAACGACTCCTACCAAAATAAATATCTTATCATCGACGTCGACTACTTCACAAAGTGGATCGAGGCCGAAGCCCTCGCCAAGCTCACAATGCAAAATATACTTCGTTTCTTCAAAATAAATATCCTCGTCCGCTTCGGCATACCCCAAGTCATTGTCAGCAACAATGGAACACAGTTCACGGACAGAAGGTTCCAAGATTTCGACGCCAATCTGGGCACAAAGCAACATTTCACGTCCGTCGAACATCCCTAGACTAACAGAAAAGTAGAGTCAACCAATAGGGTAATCTTACATGGACTAAAGCACAGATTGGGCGAAGCAAAGAAAGCTTGGGTCGAGCAGTTACATAGCGTACTCTGGGCCTACCGCACAACCCCTCATTCAACTACTAGGGAGACTCATTTCCGAATAACCTACGGGACTGAGATAGTCATCCCGGTAGAAATTCGAGAACCCTCGAGATGAACGGAAGCACCCCTTGATGATGAGCTGAACGACGAAGCCCTACGAGTGGAGCTCGACCTCGTCGAGGAAATCCGATATGAAGCATCCCTCTGGGAAGAATCACTAAAACAAAAGGTGTCTCTACGCCACGACACAAAAGTTATTAAAAGGGAATTCCAAGTCGGTAGCCTTATTCTAAGGCGAAACCAGAAAAGCCCGTGAAAAGGCAAGTTGGCTGCAAACTGGGAAGGCCTGTATCGAGTCCGAGACAAGACGGACAACGAGGCATATTACCTCGAAAACCTACAAGGAGAAGAACTTGCTTGACCCTGGAACACTGAAAAACTTAAGCAATACTACATCTAGACAACAACACGACCACAATGGCATGGAAGGTAGGACCATGATTCTCCATTTCTAATAAAAGGGAAGGCCGACGCTCTTGGGAGAGGAGCACAACCTTCCTCGACATAGGATACTTAAAACAAACTCCAATGTCGTAGTACCACGTCAGTAGGGCGCCCAACTCATAATGGGACAACCCAAGCCACAAGGTCAGGGCCTCAATCGTGACCCTCATCCCGTTTATCCATAGACGTTAAACTAGCCACCTCACTGATTCCCTAAAACGACGAGCCCATATAGTCGAGAAACAGGTTCACTTACTCAATTTAAGATAAAAAAAGACTTAGAGAATAAAATCATTTCATTACATAAACCGACCAAAAACTGGCCGACACAGAGTACAAAAGAAAGGGACTATGCCCAAAACATAAAATGGCACACATGCCAGAAAAAAAAGTGGCACGCAGGCCAGGAAAACAAAAATTATGGCGCACAAACCAGAACAACTCATTAACCTCTTCCTCCTCCTCTTCCTCCTCTTCATCTGGGCCGATGAACTGGCAGACAATTTCCCTGTCAGCCACCTCGTAATTGAAGGCAGTCCCTACAGTCACCAGCCTGGGGTTGACAATCTTGAGCTGGTCAGTGGCATTATTAAAACCTAGCGTGAGGGTTTCCACTCAGTCTTTCTCGAGCTGTCTGATCCGAGCAATCAGATCTCCCTGACCTTTCATAACCCGTTCCTCCCTGCTTTCTTCCTCGGTAGGGAGAACCAGTTTTTCTAGCTCCATGACCTTCAAACAGAGACGCGTATTCTCCTCGAAGGCTTCGCCGAACTCAGACTCTTTGTCCTTCAGTTTCTTATTCTCATCTACTAGGCTATCCCGCTCGAGTCTAACCTCCTCCAGATCGAACATCAACCCATCCTGGAGTTTGTATTTCTCCATATAGTCGAAGAAGTCGTGGGAAAGTTGATCCCTCTTGATCTTGGCCGCCTGAAGTGCCTCTTTCGCGGCTATCAACTTCGACAACGAAAAGGTATTATCAGACAAGACTAAGGCATTCTCTATGACCTGATGACTGCAGCTATGTCTTGGGACAAGTTCGACCTCCTGGTTACCCTGTCCAGGTCGAGGATAACCTTGGCTTCAGCAGTCACTACCTCGACAGAACCTTCGGCACTGAAAAAATCTCGCTCGAGATGGCAAGAGGGCAGGAGATAAGTTCCTCGATTCTTCGACGAACCGTCGTTCACAATAGAAGCCTGGCTCGGAGACCCCTCAGCATGTTGACATTTGTGAGGAGGAGAATCATGCACGACAACTGGACTGTCAGGTGTCACTATGACATATGGAGAATTTGGAGGAGGAGTGGGAGTCCCAAAGCCACTACCCACTTCTTCAGTGGCCACCTGATGGACACGGATCTTGCCCGCCTTCTTTGGAGGTTTGGTTGCACCTTTGTTAGCCAACTTCAGCATGTGTTCCTTGAGTTTAGGCATGGCAGTTACAAAAAGGAAACAACGGGTTAGCTAGATGAATAAAAACAACAAGGAAAAAATAGGTGAGCATAAACCACCTAAAAGTTGGAGAGTCTCCTCATCCGATTTACATTCGAGCATGGCTTTGGTATTAATTAACCGAACCTCGAAGAGAGGCAGCTCGACATCATCCAAAATGGGGTTATCTAGCCATTCTACACACGTTGAGAGAGTAAAACTCCAGACGCAAGCCACCAACTTTTCATAGGCCAATGTGTCCTCGGGCCCCAAATGTCCAGCCTTCACGCTGTAATGGTCAGTCGACCATCTGAAATGATTTTGTTGCCACTCAAGAGGAATCCTCGAAACAAGGCGCTCCACACCTTGGGCATTCCGCTGCGTACTATAAACATTATCCAAAGCATACGAGGTAATAGGCTTCACCATGTATCACCTGTCCTTAAAGTTTTAGATGGAGTCATGGTAGGTCTTGAAGAGCCTCATCGGCTGTTTGAAGGAAACCCAACTATTGCATCCATGTGCTCCCGACCACTGTAGGTGAAAGACCTGAAAGAAGAGGGGAAAGGTATAGTCGACCTCGACATGTTGACACACCAGTTCGAACGCCCGAACAAATGCAATGGCATTTGGGTGAAGTTGAGAAGGATCCAGGTCGAGTCTCCTGTAAACGCCCACTTGAAAATCGGAGAAGGGAAGACGGATCCCCTCCTCCCTGAAAGCGAACTTATACATGGGAAACCGTTTTCCAAGAAAAGTCGAGCAGATCCGTTGCTCGTGGAGAAGAGCGTAGCACTCCAAATTGTGAGGCCCATCTGGGCCTAGATCCTCCACAATTGTATGGGAAGTGTGGTGGTATTGGACAAAACGCGATCCCATCTCCAACGACTCTTCAGCGACCCAAGACAGATCCTTGCCCCCGGAGGTCGTTGGTGCACTCCTTTCCACGTGATGTTCTGGCTCTTCTACATCTTCGTCCACCATTATGTCGATGTCCTCCACGAGGAAATCTTCAGTCCTTTGATGCATGTTACTTAAAAAGAAGAGGAAATTGGTGAATTCGACATCACATCAAATTCACCCTTCAACCGTAGTTCAAGTGAAAGGGCGAGAGTTAAAACATGAGAGGGGGAGATGCCCAAAACATTCATCTCAACAAAACGGATGCTCGAGACATTCGTGCTCGAGACATTCATCTAAAGATGCTCGGGACATTCAAGGAAGACCCTAAAGGTGCCCGAGACATTCAAAAGATACCCGGGAAATTCAAAGAAGACATCTAAGGTTTCCTGACACATTCATGACAAACTCAAGATGTGCCTGAGAGATTCATCAGAAATCTCATTAAAAAAGCCCGAGGAAAAGGCCTCCTCGCCTAATCCGGTGACTAAACCACCGTACTAACTAACAAATTAAAGCTAACCTACCAGAAATGAAAGAAAATGTCGTACCTGACATGTTGTCTGATGAAGCAATAGTACTGCGGTGACGACAACAACGGTGGTTCTGGTGAGAGAAAGGTGTACATCCGGTGAGCTTGAGAGGAGAAGTGAAAAGCGTAAAAAGAAGAAGTGGTCCCCCAATCTCCTTTTATAGACGCTGCATGGGAGGGCATGCCTAAGCAATCATTTCCTAGGCTACCTAGATTCTCTAGGGCAAAAGACATTTAATGCATCGTCACACAAAAAACGAAATGACGCGCATTAAATGCCATTCAAGAGAGAGGCGAAAAGGCAAGACACGTCATTCTTGATAATTTCAAGAGGCACCGGGCACACCTATCGTCGACACCTTAAAACCGCATACACGTCCTCGACGCACTACGAATATTCGTGGGTCATCCGAGCAGGCAATTCTCCCTGACAAAGAGGAGTTCCTACATGGTCACTAAGGAGTTCCAATGGGTTCGCTTACACTGGCCTTAGACGTACCACAATACCGTCCACTCATGTCCTCGACACAACAAAAAGTCTGGATTCTTTATCCTCGACAACGGAAAGCACCAATGGGGCATCAGACACGCGTCCACTCAGATATGTATATCTTCCTGACACGCTGAAACTTAAAGCCTTGTTAACATCGCCCGACACATGCCGACGAATGTCCTCGACATTGACTGACTGCGCCTGACACGGTCCCTCTTAAGTCATCACTCCACTCCAGAGTTGCGACTTGGGGGACTCTTGTTCTAGACTAGGCCAATAGTCTGCGTCAGGCAGATGCCCAGTCTGTTGGGCATGGCCCATGGCCCAATACAGAGATGTGGGGAGAGCTTCTTCCCCATGTGATCCACGTCACCCAACTACCCATTCATCTCCTGATATGTAGGGGAAGTTGGACCAAGGGCAAGACCACATGCTAAGTCTTACTTGCTCTACACATTCCTTGGAAGTTCTTCCTTGGGCCTAGCTAATCCAGCCCATGGAAGAACCTTGGCCCAGTGCCGGGGCACACTATAAATACCCTATCCCATCAGAGGGTTAGATATTTTGAATCTTTATCTCTTCTACCTTTCTGTACTTGCATTCTTACTTTGGCATCGGAGTGCCTTGCATGTGCACCCCCAATCTCCCATTAAAACAACTCATCATTGGAAGGTTGCTTCTTATCCAGTAAGATCAATTTATAAAAGGTATGATATTATGAATTTTAAGCAAAAGGAAGGAGAATCACTTGGTGATTCATACAAGAGGTTTAAGAGGTTAATGGTAGCATGTCCCACTCATGATATGGATCAGACTGAACAAATGCAGATGTTTATTTTCCTACCTATGTCTAGCTAAATTGTCTTGAGTTTGGCGTATGAGAATCGTCGTTGTCGACGGGACTCGGTAGAAAACAATAGTCATAAAATTACGATCGTATTCTGTTTTGGTTTTAATTTCCAAGTTTAATTTAAGTAGATTTGTCACGAGAGTGAGAAGTTATTTAACACGATTTCGTCACGAGAGTGAGAAATTAATTAAGGTTAGATCCGACACTACGAGAGTGTAAGGATCAAACCGGATAGTGGAAACTAGGCAACATATCTAAATACAATGATAGCGCTTTAGATAAGTTTAGGATATTATTGGATTTCAAAATATATTTCTTAGTTACCGGGAGAGTGAGAGCAAAATCTTGGGATTAAGAAGTATGGCTTTAGTTAATACCGCGAGAGCGTGAGGCGGAGTTTTTAAGTCGATATATTCTACAGAACTAAGTTTTAGTCGTGATTAGTACCCAAATTATACAAAGTCCCTTAGGAACGCGAAATCCATATTTCGGCCTCTCTTTATTATCATATTTTCTAAGTTCATTTTTAGTTTTAGTTGTAGTTTCATCTTAATCAAATATTCATTAGCCTTAGCTTTACAAAGCGACAATATACTACAGTAGGTTGACATTGGTCTCTGTGGGTTCGACAAACTTTTATATTACTTCAATACTTCTGTGCACTTGCGGAGCATCAAGTTTTTGGCGCCGTTGCCAGGGACCAACAATCAATATTGTTATTTCGTTGTTGCACCGTATAGACTAAGGCATTCTTATCCATATAACTATGTTTCACCCAAACTTTTTCCATAATCACCATTCCCATTATCTCGAGGAATCACAAGAATCCGTTAATCCCAACCTCGAAATACAAATGGAGAATCTCAATGCATCACTAACTCATTCTTACCCCAATTTCCTATGCAACTACCAATCCCAAAATGTTGAGGAGCTTCACCCAAATCTTTTCTACAATTACCAACCATAAGACTCCCAGTATTTTGAGGAACCACAACCAAATTTTCCCTATGATTATCACTTCCAATATCTCGAGGAACTACACCCAAATCTCCTCCATGAACACCATTCCCAATATTTTGAGGAACCACAAGATTCCAACCTCGAAACATTATTGGAGGATTTCATTGAAACAACAGCTAATTCTAGGCTATAATCTATGATGGAGCGCTTAGAAGACAACATCTCGATACTTATGAAACCCTTAGGCATATAAACACAATGATCGAGTCCCTAGCAACTCACACTGAGGCATTGGAGACCCAAATCTTACTACTTGCACTGACACATATAGAACCATCCCTTGAGGATAATACGTATGTTATAACAATTATTAGTGAAAAATAACTCGAAAATCCTAAGAAGAGTGACTATGAGGTTGAAGAGAGTGATAATGATAATGACGAGAGTTCTTGTGAGAAAAATCCATAGGCATCATCTTAAGGAAGGACTATCTATCACCTGGAACTGGATTTTGACCTCTCTGGCTATTTCGTTGTCTCCAAACAAGACGAAGAGCTCGACATATCCCCAAGGTTTTATGGTAGCTCCGTTGAACCCCTGAAGGTCGGATCCTACATACGGGGACAGGTTCTTTTCGTCCAGTGTTAGGGTTTTGAACAGGTGGGCATACATGATGTCGACGGAGCTGCCTTGGTCGACCAGGATTTGATGGACATTGAAGTGCGCCATCTTTGCCATTATCAGCAGTGGGATGCTCGAGTTGGGGGATCCACTAGGGAGTTCCTCGAGGTAGAAGGAGATGGGATTGGATTTTACTCGAGATTTGGTTAGAGTGGTCGGTTGGTCGGGTGTGGTCAACATGAGTTCGTTGAATTTCCTTTTTACTGAAATCACGACGTTCTCGTTGTTCATTCCGCCTCCGAAGATTACTAAGGCGGTTGGGAAGCATTCCCAAGAGTTGTGGGTGGAAAAATATCCTCCTACGTGCGTGTCGGGGATATGGAAATCTTCAGGACGAGATACTCAAAGGGCCACGGGGAGTGGAGAGCCGTCAGACGGAGTGTACTCGCGGTTTCTCTTTGAACCCTGGTCTCCGTGCCGGGAAGGCTCATTCATCTTGATGTACTGTTTAAGGTGGACTTCTTTGATCAATATCACAATTGTGTCTTTTAGGTAGACGCAGTCTTTGGTCACATGCCCTTGGCTTCTGTGAAAGCGGTAGTATTTTGATTTGTCGGTGTGGGGCTTGGGTGCCGCTGGTTTGGGGAATCTCACCCTGCCCTGTTTAAATTCCGAATTGACACACTCAACGAGGATGCGCTTTCAGGGAGAAGTAAGTAGCATGTATTTGGAGAAGCGCCCATCTGACCCTCTTCCTTCGTGAATCTCGCGAGGCTTGACATCCTTTCACCTCTCCCCAGTGTGTCGAGGAGCTGCGTAGTCCTCATGCTTGATGGTTTTAGCCTCATCTTGGTTGTGGTCGCTTCTGACGCTGTGAGAGACCAGTTTTTTATTCGTACCTGATGTACGCCTGAGCTTTGTGTAGGAGTTCGTCTAGAGAGCGGGTAGGCTCGATCCCGAACGCCCTGTTGAGTTCGCTGCCGGGGAGGAGTCCGTTTTAGAGGAGTTACTTTTTCATATAGTCGGTCGTATCTACCTCGAAGGCCTCCTGGTTGAATCGCTCAATGTATGAGCGCGACATTTCATTTTTTTCCTGAATGATGGTCTACTGCGTGACCTCTGTCTTGGGGTGACGTCGAGAGTCTGTGAATAGCCTCGTGAACGCCAATCTCAGGCTTCTCCAGGAAATGATGGATTCGGGAGCCAAGCTTTTGTACCATGCCATGACCCCTTTCCTGAGCGTCGTGGAGAACAACCTACACTTAACGTTTCCCTGATATCGTTGCGATAGTCAAGCATGGCATTGCTGTTGTCGACTGGTCGTCGGGGTAGGTTGTCCTATCGTACGTGGGAAGATTATGAGTCTTCTCCATGCCCGTGGGGAGATGGGTCTCCATGATGGCCCGGGAAAGCGGGTAGCGAGGGTCTTCTTCGTCGCTCCTCAGGGGCGAGTAGTCTTCGTCCCAAGGGTTTTAGTCGTGGTGGGGAGATATCTTTGGCCAGTTGGTGGGCTGCTCTGGGCGCCCTCTAGCTTTGTTGTTTTTGCCCACACCTGTGGGGTGAAGGGTTGCGTGATCGTCGGGGTCTCCGCGAAGGGGACGTGGCACGACGTTTTGTCTCCAGCGCAATTATTCTCTCTTGCTATTGAAACATCATGAGGTTTGTATGGTTGAGCGCATTGGCCATGACTATGATCGTGACATCTCCTTCGACCGGTATCAAAATGGGTTCGAAGGTGGTTGCGATGTGGGGTTGAGGAACGCCGTGGCAGCTGGTTCAAGGGACGGAGTGGCAGGTTGTTCGTCCCTTGAGTCAGACTCGTGGACAACGTGGTGGTCATCGTCACCGGAAGTGGTGTAGTCGACGAGGTCCTAGACGCGATTATCACCAAGTTTGCTGGTCATGTTGGTTGGATGAAAGAGATGGGGTGAACTTTTGGTCATTTTTTTCAAAAGACGGGGAGAACTTTTATGTCCCCACAGACGACGCCACTGATATGACCTGATCAGGAGGAACCTTCCGGTGAAGAACAACTACGTTAGAGAAACGAATGAGGGATCTACCTGCAAGATACTCTGATGCCAAAGTGAGAAAGAGCTAAGGAGTACAAGTACAGAAAGTAGTGAGAATAAAATACCTGACCCTCTAGTGAAAAATGGTATTTATAGCGCTGAGCCAAGATTCTTCTCATGGGCTGGATTAGCTAGGCCCATAGAAGAACTGCCAATGAATGCGTATGAGCATATAAGACCTAGAATGTGGTTTTTCCCTTAGTTCAACCGCCCCATAATATTAGGAGGAAATAACAGAGACAGATGACGGAGTAGAACATGTGGGCGAGACGTTCTCCCCGCACCCCAATGTATTGGGCCTTGGGTCCCTGCCCGACGGACTAGGTCTGTGCCCACACATACTGCGTTGGCCCAGTCCAGAACAATTATAATATTTTTGATATTGTTTTACACTATTATTTTATGTTTTTTATTCCACTTTTGTCTAATCTTATTTTTGTATATTGAATGAGAAGTTTTTGTTTAAATATGATTAATTTTGTTGCTATTTGATAATGTATGAATGCCTAAATACAAAATTATGTTATTCTCTATATGTGTGTGTATGACTCAATAAAAATATTGTATAAAACCGAACCAACCAAACCAACCAAAACCACATTGGTTTGGTTTAATTTGGTTTAGTTTTATTTCTTATAGCCAACAGAACTAAACCAAACCACATGTTTTTTCTCTCTTGCGATTCAAATGATTTTTAGCGTCAAAACCACCCAAATCACACCGTGAACACCCTAGTCGACGTGTTGTAGAGATGGATAATGCATGCATAAATGTATGAGTCTTTGATGATGACAATCCCTAATTGACCCCTTTGAAGAACATGATTGTCGAGTTATAGAACATCGTGTAGTACATATAGAGTAGAAGTTAGGGGTTAGACATACTCAATAAGTTCTATTTGGATATATAATTTTTTTTCAAACAAATATTATTTATAGTTTTAACTTTTTTTTTTCCTTTAATTAATGTATGACTTTTAATTTTGATTTGACTTTAATATTATTTGAGTTTACTTTAATATGATCTTGTCTAAAAAAAATTATAATGTTGAGACAATAATATTATTCTAAAATTATTCAAAGAATATTTTGGAGATTCAATTTTGAATGTACCAAAATAAGGTATGAATATGCATCTCTAACTATATTATGTTCAAAATAAGGTGTTTCTCGTAATAGTACATTCTAATGTGATTTTGAATGCTTTCAAAAAAATACATCTTAGAAAACATGAAAAAGTTTTTCAAATTTGAAAGAAAAAAGTAAGATGCATTCATAAAAGAGCAACTCTATGATCGTTCGAACAAGAGAGACATAAACATTATGTTTGTTTATTTAATTTGGGCCTAATATATTGGTGTAAAATCAATATTGAATCAATCTCTCTCACCTATATGCGTTATCTTTCTGTTTCACTTTTTAACTCCCAGATGCAAAATACCCACTTTCAGTAACATTTGTTTTGTTATGTCAATAGTCTTATTGGTCACCACATTATGTTATGGTACTCAAAAAAAGGTTATAGTTTGAGACATGTCATGATCCCACACACAGTAGTAATAATTCTCTAGTTTTGTTTGTATTTACAATTTCTACAATTATATATATCTTCCAACATCAATTTTTCACCAGTGTTTCATATTTACTATTTTTGATATGTCATATAAAAATGATGGTTATTGAAATTAAAATTTCACTAGTTATGATTATGATAGAACAGTTAAATGTATCAATCAACGCTATTGACTTGTCATGTAAATCCTACTCACTATCATGGTAATTCAGAGTTACTACTCATTGTTTTTTAATTTTGGAATGTGAATCTTCAAATCAAACACACACATGATTCTAGATTTTTTCGTGAAGGTGAAAAGGAAAAACAATTTTTCATAATACCTAAAATTATTATTATTTTTTCAACGGATATCAATAAAGGAATGGGCATTGCCCATAATTCAATGGGAAATGGAAGTGAAAAATAAAATAAAATCAGTGACACTCTTTAGAAAAGTCCAAGAATTTTCACCTAGCTTTCATTACATTTATTTGTCTTATATATATAGTCACCAACTGGTATAGTACTGCATCATCCACAAAGGAGTCTACAACTCTTCATATAAACTGTTTAGTTTGTCACTCTTAAATAACTTAGCATATTACAACAATACTCCTCCAAATTAGTTATTAATTTGAAAAACAAAATATATAAACACATACATTTTTTTTATAAGTTTAATTAATCATTTTATATTTAAATCTAATTGAAAATTAATTAACTCAAAATAAAAAGATAAGTCTAAAAAACAACACAATTCAGAATACAATTTGGGATGACAATGAGATATCTCATAGGTTGGAAAATATACTATAGCATCCATCCTTATACTCGTGATTTGAAAAAATCTTTATATCTAAATTCATATCCGCGTGAGAACTAAAATTTGTACTTATATCCGTACCTTATGAATATTTAAGTATTCATACAGATATTCGTTTACTTACATTTCTAATAAAAAAAACTATCTATCAATTATAATTTATCATATCATTCTAAAAATAACAAATATTTATAAAAAAATGTATTTAAAAAAAATTCAAGATTTGTTGATGTTGAATTAAAAATCAATAAATATTTATATTAAAAAATATATTTAATAAAATTATTGAGCATACATGAGAATATAATAATAAAAGTAAAAATATATAAAAATATAATTTAAAGAAGTGCAATAATTTAAAGAGTGGTTGAGATTAGAATGATCAAGTTGAAGAAAAAGATATTTGACATAAATAAAAATGAAGAAAGCAGGTGTGATAAAAAATAGTTGGTGTTTCATTAGTAAAATCAAATATAACTAATACCAGTACTAGTGTGCTGACACACAAGAATCAAGATATTGAAAATCACTCATCTCTTAAATTTGTGTTTAAGAAATACTAAAAGCTTTTATCTGTTTTGATGAGAAAGAGTAAATGGTGGGGGAAATTTTTTGCTTATTTTGAGAATTATATGGATCAGAAAGTGCATTGAAAATCATGAAAGTTAAAAAATAAAATAAAAATGAAGATAGTTGTAATTGTATTGACAATGTGGGGGTTTGGGGAATTGGGCAATATAGGAATGACCCAATGGTGGGATGGAGGAGATGACTTCAGCATGCAGATTGAAGAGATGATTTGATGTGATGCAGATTTAAGAGATGATTTGATTTGATTTGAACTAAAGAGAGAGAAGAGAGTTTTTTTTTTTAAGAAAAAACTTTTACTATCTCTTTTGTTTTTTGTTAAACTAGTTACTTTCTGTTACCTATCTGTTACAATTTCTTTACTGACAGAGGAATACCTGCACTATATTTCTTCACGCACGCACGCATTCTCCAAAGTCCAAACCTAGCTACCACTCTCTCTCTCTCTGTGAGATCAAATATTAACCAAAAATCAACAGATTTTTCATTTTCCAGCGTACTAAGCAAATTCTTTACGCCACGCATCAACCATCTTCTTCGAGATCCAGGCCGAATCAATCAACAAGCAGGACACAACAGGACACTGCAGAGAAAATAAAAATAAAAACTTATATTTATTATTATAATACTATTTTACCTTTTTCTCTGTGCCACTTGATTCAACAATTCAAAAACAAAACTCTTTATAAAGCCTTTATCACTATTCCAACTAAAGAAGAAAAAGTGGAACCCTTTCTCATTATTTCCTTTCACTATATAATGATAACCCATTAACATTTTTATTACTCTTCTTCATACCTAACCACTCTCTCTCGTTTCTCTCTTGTTGAGAGAGCTTTTCATTTTCTCAAATGGAAGGCTTCTACCATCAAATGAACAATATGAACAACAATAGTGATGCTCATTTACCACCTGGTTTTCGTTTCCACCCTACCGATGAAGAACTCATCACTTTCTATCTTCTCAAGAAAGTTCTGGACAACACTTTCACTGCAAGAGCCATAGCTGAAGTTGATCTCAACAAATGTGAACCATGGGAGCTACCAGGTAACTTCAACCTTTCACTCTATTAGTCATTTTCTACTCATGTTCTTGTCTCAGAATGAATTCATGTTTAACTTTAAGCTCTTAACAGAGAAAGCTAAGATGGGTGAGAAAGAATGGTACTTCTTCAGTCTACGTGACAGGAAGTATCCAACTGGGTTACGTACAAATAGAGCTACAGAAGCTGGTTATTGGAAAGCAACAGGAAAAGATAGAGAGATTTACAGTTCAAAAACCTACTCTCTTGTTGGAATGAAGAAAACCCTTGTTTTCTACCGAGGAAGAGCACCAAAAGGTGAAAAGAGTAACTGGGTTATGCATGAATATCGTCTTGAAGGCAAATTTGCCTACCATTTCCTCTCTAGAAACTCTAAGGTAAACCATATTTCATCAAAACAAATCACTGACACAATTCAAGTGATTATATGAGCCGCATTTTGATTGTTTCAAGAGACTATAGAGATAGGTAGAATCTTGTTTCCTCTTAGGTTCCTATATGCATTGGTTTCATTTATCTATGTTGATGATTTTTCTCGATTAGTTTTTTTTTTTTTTATACTTTTGGGGATATGATTACGCCAGAGAATTAATCAATCTTGGATATTAACCTATGGTGCATGTTATAGCTTCCTATCACACTTTGGTGAATTCATGACTTTGCATGGGAACCATAACCAATTACATTCATTAACTTCTACTGTATATATTGTACTAGTATAGTTTAAACCAATTTTCATTACTAGTATCACTCAAAAATTAAAACCAGTGCAGAAGACCCCGTACTATGTATCACTGCCATTTTCATCACATTTTCATTTTGCATAGGGCTTATCATCATCATCATCATCATTAACTAAAATCTCACTTTAAAACAGTTACATTAATTAATAATAAGATCATTTTTTTATATATTTATTAATCTTGAAGGATGAATGGGTGATATCACGTGTGTTTCAAAAGAGCAACACCGGAAACGGAAGCACCACCGTGACAGCCACCACAAATTCAAAAAAGACCAAAATGGTTTCTGCCACCTCTGCAAGTAACAACAGTATGAGTCTTTGCGCTGAGCCAAGTTCACCTTCTTCGGTTTATCTTCCACCTCTACTTGATTCATCTCCATACTCCAACAACGCCGGTGCAAGCACCACCGCATTCAACGGCGTTCAAATGTGTTCTTTCAACAACAGCTCCAACAACACTGATCTTAAGGAGCACGTGTCCTGTTTCTCCACATCATCTCCAACATCAAATGTTGTCTCTAGCCACAACAACTTTAACAACAACAACAACAATGGAAGTTTTGATCTTGTTCCACCTTCTATGAGTGCAGCAACAATGGATCCATTTGCTAGGTTTCAGAGAAATGTCGGTGTTTCTGCTTTTCCAAGCTTGAGATCACTGCAAGATAATCTTCAGCTGCCTTTCTTGTTCTCTCCGGCGGCGGCGCAGCCTTTTAACGGTGAAGATGTTCTTGGGGGGTGGGGTATGCCGCAGGAGGAGCAAAGGGCGGTGATTGATGGTGGTGGTCATAACATGGGAGGATTAGGTTCATCTGAGCTTGATTGCATGTGGAACTACTAATTAAGGGTTTTTGATTAATTAAGTATCATTATGATTAGTAAACTTAATTATTTGCATTATTAGGATTTTACTTTTCCAAAATTGACATGTTTGGAGTGTGCTAGATTGTTGTTAGTAGTACTACTAGGTCATGGTTTATGTAAGGCTATTTTTGGAATTATGTGTTTTGTTAATGTTTTAGGGAGCCATGCCATTGGGGTACCTTTGGTGGGTATTTTGTAATTTAATATTGTAATATGTTGTTTGAATTTCTGTATTTTTAAAAATGAAAGTATGCGAATGTTGTATCAATTTTGTGTTTGATATGGTAGCAATATTATAAATTTTAGGTTGTTGTGGGGATGTGATTAAGGTCAAGAGGATTTTTTTTATCAAAGATTTGCTTTAATGAGAAAAAAATCAATTTATCTATGGGGAAATAATTAAATGAGACAAAAAATAATTTATCTATGGGAAAATCAATTTATCAAAGATTAGATCGAGTGTGGAGTTGGTGGGGAATTTCCTTTTTTTCCTTTAAGGGTAAATATATTTCTTGTATTTTTTATTTATTATCAACCCAATGATCTTTTAAATTTTTTTTAATTTTAAATTCTATAATGAGACAAAAATCAATGTATATATTCTTAAAGATTATCCGACTATTTTGTGTATACTTAAGAAATAATTATATAAATATTACACAAGAATGAAAACTTTTGAAGAGGCATAGCAATTAAGAAAATCCATATCCGTTCCGAATTTTACAGGGAAAATCGGTTTAAATGGGTGCCATACAGGGAAAATCGGTTTAAATGGGTGCCGGATGTGGAGAGAACCTGATTTATTTATTTATTGTGGAGGTGGGGATGTTTCTATCCTCCTCGCCTATGTCAGATTAAATTTGATAATTAGGTTGAATAGATCGATCTTTATAACAAAATAATATAGGTATAAAACTGGACGAATCAGATGATTCAGTATCTACAAAATATAACTAACACTTTAATTTTTTAAAAATATCATATCATAAATTCAAAAGTTGATAATCTTATTTCAAATTTTAAACAAATGTATCAGACATAATAAAATAGTATAAAATTACAAAGTCTAATTGCAAATAAAAGTCTAATTACAACATAATCTAATTAAATAGTTTATAACAAAATAACTCAAATATGTATCAAATTTAGTTCAAATGAGGGAGAATTGTTTAAATATTGGAATATCATTCTTCAATATTAAAATCATCTTCAGTAAAATCAACCGCATCCTCAATAGCTTTCCCGTTAATGATATCATTACTCTGTTTTATTTTTAATTTTTTAATTTTTAATTTTTAATTTTATTTCTTATTTCATTTTTTTATTTCATTTATTTTATTTCACTTATTTTATTTTTTATTTTTATTTTTCAATTAAAATTAATTAATATTTTTTAAAAAAAGGCAACTAAAGCGTCGGTTTATGAAAACCGCAGGTTTTTTCGATTTTTCTGGTTTACACCTATTTTTACCGATCACACCGGTTCAATGACATAAACGATCCAATATTTGAACCAAACCGATTACCTGACCGATTCTCGGTTCGACCGACCGGCCCAGTCCGATTTTTAAAGCACTGATTGGAATCAGATCTCGATGGTTATATTTTACCCCGATTGAATTTGGAGGTGGGGGCGGGTCTGTTTCAAGGAGGCAAATATGAGCGTGAGATTGGCTAAACTCGCACTCGACTTGCCCCGTTGTCATGTTTACTTTTGAAGAGTGATGAGAAAATTATGTTTTTGAGATTAGGGCTGAAATGAGATTAAAAATGGAAAATTCTTTTCCCATTGTTTTTTTCCAACTGTTGTTGAAAACTAAAAAATACCCTCAATTTATATAGATTCATCTCCGAATGCACCATTTCTTCACTTTTTTTTATTAATATTAATTCAATAATACCTCTTAGTATTTGTTTTAAGTTTGTTTGGAGATGTATCTTCGAAATAACTTTTAATTTTAAATCTAAGGGGATATTCAGAGGTGTACCTTCTAACGTGTTGTGTATATATATATATATATATATATATATATATATATATATATATATATATATATATATATATATATATATATATATATATATATATATATCGAGACATACCTTTTCTTTTCTCATTCATTTTCTGAAACTTTTTCATCCTTACCTTCAAATAACATTGGAGCTCGTAGCAATATACTTTCAGCCCATTTTTCAAGCTTCTTCAAAGAAAAACATTACCTCTACTTCAAGCATTTCAATCTCAACTAACTCCATTTATTCATCCTTAACACTATTTTGAGTAAGTATATCATTTGACTTATTTGGATTTTTACTTAATGTATTAGGTAAAATAGTCTTATAAATGCATTAGGTAGTAGTCAAATTCGTAATAGATAGCTGTTAGAGACATGCAATATGCTTTAATTGCATTTTGGGTTATTAGGACAAGATTGATATCAGTTTCTTCCATATATGCAAACACAAGCTTTTTTGGAGACGCATCTCAGAATTTGTGGTTTTGTTGGTTTTTGGAGATGTATATATGAAAATATATTGGATGCAAACTTGTATCTTTTTATCACATTGTTTTAGGAAAAATGGTTGCAAATAACAATGACAAACAAATACTCGGACGTGAAACCCAACATGTGTCCATTTGACGTGAGAGGGCTAAACTTCAGAATGAGCAGGCCAAAGTTAGGCGAGGAACCATCCCTAGGTCTCTTGAGGGGTGGGCATCGACTTCTAGGAGTAGTCTGTCATAGGGGTCATCATCCCAAGAGTACGTCTCCCCTAATCACGTAGACTAGGAGTAAGCTCCTGCTGCACATGATTGTGCTCCTCACTTGTAGTCTCTTTTTCATAGGGGTCTCTAACACATCCTTACTAATATACTATAAAGATCATGTTGTTGGGCTTATATTGACTGAAGAGGTATTTTTGTTAACAATTGTTATTTATATGTTTTAAACACTTGGCCTATGGATGGCATTTTTATTTTTTTAATAGGTGCACGATTATTTGAATTCTATTACCCACAACATAAAGATTTTGAAGCTTTATCATCCTAAAGACCATTGGTTCAAGAGTGTCCACCAATACTCCGGTACTGCAGGTTTGTGTTCTTGCAGGTACAAGATCATTTTATGTGGCATGCATAAGGCTTTTGCTGAGAGATACATAAGGAAACATCATATTTCCACTTCCACATTGGCAAGATGAAGATCACACTAGATGATGTCGGTTGCCTTCTATAGCTTCCCATCAAGGGGAAGTTACTTGATTATTCCAGAATCAAACATGATGAATCCCACGAGATGATGGTCATTTATTAGGCAGTTAACCCGATGGATTCCCAGCTGAGCAAAAGTTATGTTTAGACGACAAAGCTAATGACATGCTCTAGCACCCTAATAACGATAATTTCAATTTCCACTATTAATATTAAAACCACTTTTTTTTACACTTGTTACCAATACTTTTTTCTTGTTCATTTTCAACAACGACAGATCCTATCTCGTTTTCACCACATACACGAGTTTGATCATATGCTAGAGTATATTGAGGATTGACCATGGGATTTCCTATATTTCCCGCGTAGAGGGAGTTATGTGGTGCAGCTGTTCCGTGTGTATTTCTACTAGAGTCAACATAATGACATCAACTAGACACCATACAACAATCAAAGAGACATAGTTCCTTTAGGCCCCATTTCATTCTACTTTGGATGGATGCCATGTGGGAAGAATATGATGTGTAAGTATATGCAGAAGCGATGCATGCGTCAATTTGGATATGTGCAGATCATTCCGAGATCCCCCTTCGTGGTTGCTCCCAACAATATCGTTCATAAATATCTTGATGACATACTAGAGAATTACAAGTCAGTGGTATTATATGGATGATTATATGGCTTGGTTATATACTCTGTCACACCCTGTCATAGTACTAGACGCTTTTGGACGTCCACCTAGGCCTGCTCATGAGGATATCCTGGAGAATGAGCAGGCCATAAATGACCATAACATTTATGTGTTGCAGATCTGTCAAAATATTATGCATATTATGTGTGAGGGCATAAATTCTTGGTTGTTTGAGAGATGTGGCGATGATATGGGTTCCCTAGAACATTCCATTCTTATCGAGGCATGAAATGCCTTGGAATAGCGACGATAAAGGAGGAGCCAATGGATAGGATTAGGCATACACAATAGATTATGTTTTTATTTGTGCTTTGGGATGTTTTTGTATTTTTTTCCATACTTTAAGAACATTGTTTGTAATATGATTTGATGTTTTTTTAATTAACATATTACCTTGTTCTATGATATTCGTGTTTATCAATGTTTGAATTGAAAATAATAAGAATGTTAGTCAAATTAAAATGACTTTGGCTTAAAAAACACAAACTTAGGACAATGTTTGTATCCAAGAAATATGTAGAGAAAATATCAAAGATGCGTCTTTAAATGTACCTCATACATATCCGTAGATGCATATTCAGACCATTTTCGGTTAAAAAAAGGGTGGTTGCTTGATTTACAAAGAAAGAAATGTGCTTTTGAAGACGCATCTTCAAATTTACCCCAGAAATATTCGCAGATGCTTATATGGACCAATTTTTGGCAAAAATGGGGTGCTTGCTTGATTTACAAAGGATGGGGAGATTCAAGGTGCGTTAAGAGATGCATCTCCGGAAATTTTTGAGGGCGTTTTTGGGTTTACAAAGGTGCGAGCCACATCATAAGGGTGCGTAAAGAAATCCTCTTCAAAATAAAAGGTAAAGTTATGTTTCTTTTATTTTTTTTATAAGCGAGAGTTTGTATTGAAATGAGTACAAAGGATACTCCATCTTAATACATTAGGGTATTGCTCACTCCACCCTTAAGGGTTCTCCCCACCCCCACATCATGAAATTGGTGAGAAACATTTAATTCTGTTAAAATTTAATCCAGAGATGTATTTCCGTATACACAAAAGATTGATTCGGAGATTCATTTTCGTAAACCCCATTTGTTCATTATTCTATGAGCATTATGGAGATGCATTTACGTAACTCCCATAATTCATTAGTCTGAGAGCTATGTCCTTGCAGATCCGAAATTGAAATAGGGGATTTTACACCATTGAAATACACAAATGTAAGATGAGGATATGTAGTCATTCTTGTTTATGTAAAGAAATTTGAATGAGATACCATATTTATTGAAGTTGTAGAGCGACAAGGGCCTTACAAACATGATTATATATGCATGCAATACTTCAGAGATACATATTCAGATCATACATATTTGGATCTGCCTTTTTTTCTTTCAAAAAATAAGGGTCTATTCAGAGATGCATCTTTAGATGATCCCCTATTTTTTTTATATAAATTATAAGGTGTGTCTGAAGATGCATCTCCGGAACCACCACAAAATCATACAAAACAAAACCAATTGATAATGTAGTTCGTTACTTACAAAAAAGCGTCTTACGTTGTTAGATTACAAATAAAACACATAAAAATAAATGTCACTATCTAAATCTATTGGTGACTCATTCTCCGATCTTTTATTATTTGTTTCTCGTTCAACGTCACTCAAATTGGTGAACTCTTCCATCTTTTAAATAAAGTGATTTGGCCATGTTTCAGTATCTTGTATAAAATGTGTCATTCACTTTGTAACACCCCAGATTTAATTTTAATAATATTAATATTATTTTAATATTTTAAATATTTTTTTAATAATCATTTGAGTTTTGATATGTTTTTATTTAATTAAAGAAGTATTATTTAATTATTGGGTGGTTGAGTTTTTACTTAGTTTAATATTTATATTAATTACAATAATAAATAAACTAGAGAATTTGTGGTTTTAGAGAGAAAATAAAAAAATAATTATAAATAGAGTAATGAGTTGGAATTAGAGGGAAATAGGAGGGAGTAAGTGGAATTAATCTAATTAAAATAAAATTTGGTTTATTTTAATTGAGAATGGTGAAAGAAGGAAATTGCCGGTACGTGAAAAATTGGAGAAAAGAGGCAAGGAGTGGAAAGAGACATAAACCCTACGAGGGTCTTGGAAGGGAAGACTCTGAAGCTAAAATTTGATTTTTGTTGCACTTTGGTGGTAGGGGGAGGGATTATTCATATATGGGTGGCTAAATAGAGGGATAATGAGGGTTCTTTACCCTCAAGTCTTCTCCTTTTTCCTTGAATCAATAATTGATTTTTGTGGCCAACGAGGGATTGGGAAAAACCCTTTGAGGGGATCGATTGATAATGTTTCTTTTTATTATTTGGTAATATAATATGAATTCTCATTTGATTTGTTGATTATGATTTGATGTCGTGTGTATGATTGCATCCTACTTATGTATGGCAGTTTATCTTTGAATTGTAGATAGGGTGAATATCACAAAAGTCGAAACGTCGAAAAAAGTGGGAAAAGTCAAAATAAATCAAGAATCAGGGGGTGTCGCGTCGAAAACTATGGCACAATGTACGAAGCCGTTGTCAACGACGTAGCCACACCTATTCGGTGGCGGCAGAACAATGTTGCAATGTGGTTGTGGAGCCGCGCTTGTTCGGAGGTGGTGGAATAGTGTCGTGACAAGGCGATGCACACGAAAAAAGCTTCAAGAACAAGGAGGTGTGTGTGGCAGGTCCGCAGCAACGCGATACCCACATGAAGCGAGTGTACAGGCGGCGCAACGGGTAGCGGTTGGTAGGCGGGTTGGTGATGGCGAGTTTTGTGGTCCAATTCGGCGTGTTTTCAATAGTTTTGTGATTTTGGTGATTATCTGTTTCCTTTTGTTGAGTTTAGAGTATTTTTGACAATGTTAGAGTTGAAGGTAAATAATAATGTGTTGTATTGAGTTGTCTGATGGATTTTGAGTTGACCATGTTGAATGTAAGCGTTATAGAATATTACTTTTATCCTGTTGATGAGTAATATTGAGCATGTATAATAATTTTCTTACCTTGTTGGTGAGCATATTTGAGTAATAATATGTTTACTCTGTTGATAGTATTGTTGAGTACATGTGTTAATATTTTCCCTGTTAGTGAGTAATTCTAAATGAATATATAATTATATGCATGTTTTTGCGCTATAACTATATGTATATATCATTGAGATGAGTAGTTCAGATAAGGCACTATAGTGGTGGCTTAATATTGGCTTAGTTGCGGGTTCAAATGAGGAACCATTGTTGAGTAGTATATTGATGTTGTCTCGTCACATTTCATGCATCATGTATATTAGAGTTAGGTAGGATTTTTGGTCCAACGAGATGGTCTCAAGTTCATTGGTGGGATCGTTGGTCTAGATGAGGAACCAAAACTAGGTTTCAGATTCATTGTTAGATTTGTTGGTTCAGAAGAGGAACCATAAACATGGATCATTCATTAGCAAAACTATGAAATACAAAAACTTTGTACCACATGCATGTTTAAGTAGTAGAGACGAGTCACATTGCATTACATAAAGTTGCATCTGTGATTGTTTTATGTCTGTGAACTATTTTATGTGGTTGATGAATATTGATGTTGAAGTTATCCTAACTATTAATTACACCATTAATATTATGAACATATCCCTCACCCTTTTTTGTTTGCTTGTGTGGCTCGTTATGCAGATGATACACATACCCAGGTAGAAGAGCATTGGCCGTTATCGCGTGGAAGGATTGACGTAAATGCCTACTTATTTTATATATCATTTTTTAGTTTACTTATTGTTTCCTCAGCTTTCTTTGATAGTATAATATCGGGGCGGTTTTTCGTTTGTTTGATGTTTTCTTGAGAGTTTGTGGGATTTATTTCCTTACGTTGAAACTAAGTTGTTTTATAAAAGTATAGGATATTTGTGTTGAGTTGATGATGTTTTAATTTTCGCTGCTTAATTTTAAGTTGATAAGGATGTTTTATGAGGAAGGTGTGACACCCTATGTTGAGTTTAAATAAATTAATTTGTCTTAGACACGAGCTCTAAGCAAGGTGAAAGTCTTAGACACAAAGTCTCAATCAGGAGTTGGTTGAGCATGTTATGTCTTAAAAACGAGCTCTAAACAAGAGAAAAGTCTTGGACAACTGGTATAAGCAATAAGATTCGATCAGGAGCTGGTTGAGCAGAGTAAATTCTTATACACGAGCTATAAACAAAGAAAGGTCTTGTAGATGTGTGTGTATAAGCAAATATAATCTGGTTGATTATTGTGGAAAATATCTTGCGTGGCAAGTGGACTGAAGTGCTCTCAGTTGGAAGAGGAACCAGGATAACTACTGCGTGTTCTTTGCATTTTTACTTTACTTCTGTTTCTATTTCTGCTGCACCTGTAAATCAGATTCTGAATATTGCTTTAAAATTTGAACTATAGTTCAGAAGTAATTTATTTTTGTAAACACAATTCAACTCCCTCTTGTGTGTTTTTCTCACCTTCAGTTGGCATTAAAGTAAGGTCTGTGCATAACACCTAACAATGGTACAGTCAAAGATCCAACGAGAAAAACATGAATCATGGGGTTACTAATCCTAGTACCTCAATGGGGATTCTCTCTAATTACAATAGCTATGAGAAAAATCATTACACTGCTAAACCTCATGTATTCAGTGGTGACTCCATTGAGTTTGAATGGTGAGAAAACAAGATGAAAATGTATCTCATTGGACTCGATGATGGGCTATGGGATATTCTTGAAGATGACATTGACATTGTTGTTGGCAATGTTGGTATGGTTGCTGACAGAAAAACTCTGACTCATGCTCAAAAGAAAGTTTGCAGAAAACATCATAGAGTTAGAGGAATTCTGGTTGATCCACTTCCACATGTTGAGTATTTGAAAATCATTGATAAGTCTTCTGCAAAGAGTATATTTGGATCTTTTTGTTCCACCTATCAAGGAAATTAACAAGTCAAAGAAGTTAAAGTTAGCTTGTTGATACAAAAGTACAAGATGTTCAAAATGAAGGAAGATGAGGATATTGAAACCATGCTCTCCAGGTTTCAAATTCTTGTCTCTGGTCTTCAAGTACTAAACAAGAGTTACTCTACATCTGATCATGTGAAGAAGATTCTGAGAAGTCTCCCTCAAAAGTTTAGGGGTGTTCATAGGTGGGGTGGACCCACAAACCTACTGACCCAAATCGAACCAAGCCATAATTTACCTGAACCCATTCATCTACGGGAATATCCAATCAAACCCATAACAATCGGGTTTGAGTTTTGCAACCCACCTACCCGTAAACTCAACCCATTGATGTGACTTTAGTAATTTCTTATTATTTTAAATAAAAATATAAAACTAATACCTCACTAATAACTATAATTTTTGCAAAAAAAAAAAAAACTCCACCAATAATAGTACTATAGACCAATGAGTTTAGATAATTATAAGATTAAATTTTTTCTTTCTTTTGTATTATTTCCAACTTATGCATTTTCTGAAAATAACGTGTCTTATTGAATTTTATACTACTATCAAGTGTTATATCAGTTGATAAATTTATTAGAACCCACAAAAAGAATATGATTATATTGAGTCTTAAACATCGAATTTTAGTGTTATAAATGAATATGATTATATTGAGTTACATTATATTTTTTTAACCAACAAAAAGAATAATAAAAACTATTTTTTAATTGAAATATAACCCACAAATCCAACTCAAACCATAAATGAATGAATCAGTTCAGATCAATTTGACAATAAAATTACAGATTTGACGAAGAACCTAATTCTTTAAAATTTGAACGGGTTGGATAACGGATTAGAGAAAACCCAATCCAACCCAACCCATTTACACCCATAGTCACTAACTTTGTTTTATTTTATTTCTAAAATTAAGAATATTTAATATAATCTCTTCTTTCAATTATATTTATTTACAAAAATTGGTTCTCAATGCTTGACATAAAGAAATTGAGTTTACTTTTCATTCGTACTAACGTGATTAATATTACATGTTTCCAAAAGTTTATTCACTTGGAGTAAAAATTATCAAAATAATTAGGTTGTTAGTTTAATAATTATCCAAAAAATTTATGACCCTATTAATTTTTATTAGAAAGTGTTACTAAAAAAGTGTTGAAAGTGCTGTTAATTCAGTTATTTTTCATTCTGCAACAGCAGTAACCGGTTACCCTCTGGTGAGTAACCGGTTACCACTGCCAAAAACAGAAAAATAACTGTTTCTAACAGCATGCCACTTTAGTTGTATTTTGTTATTTTGTTCTCTCATTGTATCATTTGTATCCAATATAAAAACTTCAGTGTAATCCCAATTAGAGGTTAATGCCAAATCATTTTCATCCATATTACTCTCTCTTCTCAAATTCTATTTCTCTCTCAATTTCATCTTCTTCCCCAAATTGATTTTCCACCATTTTTACACCTTCAATTTCAAATTCTGTTTTGTTGTTTATGTTTGTTCTAACATTTGGCATCAAGAGCTTCGGTTATTGATCCGATTCCGCTGCAACAATGGCTACCATTTCCAATGATCGAATTCCCACAAATCTTCCAATTCTTGATTCGAAAAATTACGACAAATGGGCGAAGCAAATGAAGGTTCTATTCGGTTATCAAGAAGTGCTTGAGATTGTCATCAATGGAGTCACGCCATTGGGGGAACAAGCTACCGATACGATTAGGGCTACACACAAAGAAGAAAAGAAGAGGGATTACAAAGCCCTATTCTTGATTCACTCTTGTGTGGATAACGACAATTTCGAGAAGGTTGGTGATTGTGAATCCGCGAAGCAAGCGTGGGAAATATTGGAGAAAGCTTATGCCGGTGCCGCGAAAGCGAAGGTGGTAAGGTTACAAACTTACAAGCGTCAATTTGAGCTAACGAAGATGGAAGACAAAGAAACGATCAACGACTACATTACGCGCATTACTCGGTTAGTCAATCAAATCAAGTCTTGCGGCGAAACGATCGTAGAGCAGAATGTTGTATCGAAGGTGTTGCGTTCGTTAACATCGCGGTTCGATAACATTGTGGTTGCTATTGAAGAATCAAAGGATCTAACGACTATGAGCAAGGATGAGTTGCAAAGTTCGTTGGAGGCGCATGAGCAAAGGATGGATGAGAGATGTGTCGAAGCGAAAGCGGAGATCGCTTTGCAAGCGCGTTTGAATGAGAAGAGCAAGAGGTCGAAAGGAAAATTTGTAGCTAGAGGTAAGCCAAATTTTCAGAATTTTGGTGCAAACAATTCTCAAAATTCGAAGGGTTCGATGTATGAAAAGGGTGAGAGCAGCTCCAAGGAGAGTGATCGTAGTAGCGGTTTCAAAAAGGATTGGAGTAAGGTTCAATGCTTTAGGTGCAAAAAGCTTGGACATGTTCAATCGAAATGTTATGCAAAATTGAACAAGACTCGCGATGATGAAGCCAAGGTTGCTAGAGAAGAGGTGGAGGATGAAGACACCGTTCTAGTGATGATCACGGAGGAGAAAAGTGGCATTGTGGATGTTCCGGACAGCAGCTACTGTCATGACAGTTCGCGGGACAGCAGCTGTACCGTTTCGGAAAGTGGTAAAAAAATGTGCTCGGATCGAGATGCATTGGTTACCGTACGTGATGGAGTTCAAGGTAAAGATGAATGGTACTTGGATTCCGGTTGTTCAACACATATGACGGGTCGTAAGGATTGGTTTGTGCAAATCAATCAAGCGACAAAGAGCAAAGTCAAGTTTGCCGACGACACTACTTTAAGCGCGGAAGGGGTTGGAGATGTTTTGATCGGAAGGAAGAGTGGAGGCTTTTCAAGGATCAAAGATGTCTTGTATATACCGGGAATTAGGTGCAATCTTTTAAGTATTGGCTAATTGCTTGAAAGAGGGTACTTAATTCGGATGGAAAACAAGATGATGCGTGTTTTAGATTCAAAAGGTGTGTTGATTCTAAAAGCGCCGATGGCTGCCAATAGAACCTTTAAAGTTGAGTTAAGGGTTATGGAGCATCGTTGTTTGGCTACCGCGGCAAGTAGAGAGGAGTGGCTATGGCATTACCGTCTTGGTCACCTTAATTTTAGGGATCTTAAGATGTTGCAACAAAGTGGTATGGTAACGGGGCTGCCACTTATTAGTATTCCGACAGAATTGTGTGAAGAATGTGTGACATCCAAGCAACACAAGAATGTGTTTAGCAAGGATGCGGGTCGGAGAGCTAAAGACCTACTTGAGGTGGTGTATTCCGATGTTTGTGGACCGATGCAAGTAGAGACTTATGGCGGCAATCAATACTTTGTTACGTTCATTGACGATTTTAGTAGGAAACTTTGGACCTATCTTATCAAGAGAAAGGATGAGGTGTTTGGTGTGTTCAAGAGTTTCAAATCCTTGGTGGAGCGTCAAAGCGGCCGGAAGCTCAAAGTTCTCAAAACGGATGGTGGAGGTGAGTATACCTCTAGTGAGTTTGGGAATTTTTGTGACCTTGAGGGTATTGTGCGTGAGGTGGTGCCTCCATATACGCCTCAACAAAACGGGGCTGCCGAGAGGAAAAATCGTACAATAATGAACATGGTGCGTAGCATGCTTTGTGGGAAGAAGTTACCTAAGGAATTGTGGGGTGAGGCCGTATCTACGGCTACCTACTTGTTGAATAGGTGTCCTACTAAGAAGCTGCAGAATATCACACCCGAAGAGGCTTGGAGTGGTTTCAAACCTAGTGTGGATCATTTGCGCGTTTTTGGATCGATTGCGTATCGTCACATACCGGATCAACTTAGAAAGAAGTTGGATGATAAAGGTGAAAAGTTGATACTTGTTGGATATCATTCTACTGGAGGATACAAGCTGTTTGATGAGAAGAATCGGAAGATCGTGATAAGCCGGGACGTGCTGTTTGATGAAGTAAAAAATTCTGCAGCAACAGCAGTAACCGGTTACCAACCGGTGAGTAACCGGTTACTGCAGAAAAATCAGCAACATCAGTTTTTTGAATTGTCTGATCCGGAGGCGTCCGATTCCGCTGTACCTGCACCTACAGCAGCTGAAAACAATGTTGTTCATGAAGGTAGACCTGTGAGGCAAAGAGCTATGCCTCAAAGACTCCGAGACTATGAAAGGTTCCTAGATACCGAAGTGAATAACGATGGTGATTTTGTTCATTTCGCACTTATGGCCGAATCTGAACCGGTAAATGAGGAGGAAGCCTTAAGTGATCCTAAATGGATATGTGCAATGAAGGAGGAGCTGGAATCTATTGAGAAGAATGGTACTTGGGAGTTGGTCGATTTACCGCTTGGAAAGAAACCGATTGGTGTGCGTTGGGTCTATAAAGTCAAAGCAAATCCTAAGGGTGAAGTGATCAAGCATAAAGCTCGATTAGTGGCCAAAGGGTTCTTGCAACGTGAAGGCATAGACTACGAAGAGGTATTCGCACCGGTGGCTAGACTAGAGACTATTCGTTTGGTTGTTGGGATGGCACATAGCAACAATTGGGTGATCTACCAAATGGATGTGAAGTCGGCATTTTTGAATGGTCCTCTTGATGAGGAAGTTTATGTGGGGCAGCCACCCGGTTTCGTGATTAAAGATCAAGAGAGGAAGTATTACAAGCTACATAAGGCGTTGTATGGTTTGAAACAAGCTCCAAGAGCTTGGAACAAACGCATTGACGGCTTTCTTATTGACATCGGCTTCAAGCGATGTGTATCCGAACATGGTGTTTATGTGAGGTCGGATACGATTGATGGTGTTATCATACTTTGCTTGTATGTTGATGATCTCTTGATTACGGGCAGCAATGACAAGTGCATTTCAAGGTTCAAAGGAGAGCTCATGAGTGAGTTTGAAATGACGGATCTTGGTGTGATGAGTTACTTCCTTGGCATAGAGTTCCACAAGTCAAAAGCGGGGCTGCTTATGCATCAAAGGAGGTATGCACTTGATATCTTGAAAAAGGTTGAAATGGAGCATTGCAACGCTTCTAATACACCGTGTGAAGCAAGAGTGCAGCTGTCCAAAAGTGAGGATGAGGATGATGTAGATCCAACACTTTACCGGAGTTTGATTGGATCGTTGAGGTACTTGTGCAATACGCGACCGGATTTGGCTTTTAGTGTCGGTATTGCTAGTAGATTCATGGAGAGACCTAAGGTATCACACTTGGCAGCGGTTAAGAGGATCCTTAGATACGTGAAAGGTACTCTTGGTTGCGGAATTCTATTTCCCGCATCGGATATGGGACGCAAATGTACTTTACTAGGCTACACCGATTCCAATTGGTGCGGAGATAAAGATGATCGAAAATCAACGGCGGGCTACATCTTTATGTTCGGTAAAACACCAATCTCTTGGTGCTCCAAGAAGGAACCGGTTGTAGCACTCTCTTCTTGTGAGGCGGAGTACATTGCGGCTTCGTTGAGTGCGTGCCAAGCTATGTGGCTTATGAATCTAATGAAGGAATTGGGATGTGGTGATGATGTTACTACATTGTTGGTGGATAATGTTTCCGCGATTAATCTTGCGAAGAATCCGATTGCACACGGAAGGAGCAAGCACATCGAGATGCGGTTTCATTACTTGAGAGAATTAGTCGGTGACGGAAAGCTTAGATTGAGCTATTGCCGAAGCGAAGACCAAGTTGCGGATTTGTTGACGAAGGGCGTGACACATGAGGTGTTCAAGAGACTGGTGAAGAGCTTGAACATGCTGGACTTGGATCAACTAAAGTGAGGTGGTGTGTTGAAAGTGCTGTTAATTCAGTTATTTTTCATTCTGCAACAGCAGTAACCGGTTACCCTCTGGTGAGTAACCGGTTACCACTGCCAAAAACAGAAAAATAACTGTTTCTAACAGCATGCCACTTTAGTTGTATTTTGTTATTTTGTTCTCTCATTGTATCATTTGTATCCAATATAAAAACTTCAGTGTAATCCCAATTAGAGGTTAATGCCAAATCATTTTCATCCATATTACTCTCTCTTCTCAAATTCTATTTCTCTCTCAATTTCATCTTCTTCCCCAAATTGATTTTCCACCATTTTTACACCTTCAATTTCAAATTCTGTTTTGTTGTTTATGTTTGTTCTAACAAAAAGTACTATATACACCAACTAGAGAAATAAGTTAATAGTATTTATAAGACTACTAGACTATTAATTGTTTTGCATAAATTTGGCTAACGGTTTATGGAGGCAGGTAAGAAATACATCAATAAATTTGAAGCATCAAAGTATCATTTATTTTAAAATGTTTTAACGTTTCTCTCATGTCTTCACAAATATTTACTACCTTTTTTGTGTTTGAGTGAATTTGAAGGTGATTTTTTACATCATGCATGGATGAGGAAACGCATGGAATGAAAAGTGTAATAGCAGCTGCAAAATGATCTTGAATCTCTTTTGGTTGAAGAAAACTGTGTTAACTGAGATCTGTTACTTTTTCTGAAATTGAGTAGAAGGTTATTTTATAAGTGTATAAGAATAATATTCTTTTTGTAACTTTAGAATATAGTATTTGTTTTTGTTGTAAAACGTTTATTCTCTAATGTAGTTATAATCTTATTTTAAAAATTACTCGGTATATAGTTTAGATATATAAAGTTAATGCGAGAGAATTTCCAAAATAATAATAATCGGATAATTGTATTATTTGAATTAATAATATAAATATTATATTCAGATTTTTTTATCTCTTATTTAGATAATTTGTAGTGATTATTGTTGGTGTAATGTGTCGTGTCATTGATTATTTTTATGAACACTTACAACTTATAAACAAATCATTGTTAATTTTATACGAAACGTTGTTATTTTTCATATGTGATAATTAAAATAGTGCAATATTTTTTCTAGAAAAATGTGTCTGTTCTAAACAGATATCAACTTTATTATAAATAAGAGGTCTTGGCACAATGAAAACACATAACAAAGGAGTCTCAAATTATTTTCTCAAACTAAATTATCTTTCCACTACTACGGAAAATACATTTAACAACGGTTGAAAAAGGTATATAATGATGATTGTGTAGACGTTATTACGTAGAATGTTGTTGTATATGTGGTATTTACAATGACGGTCCTGGAACCGTTGTTGTATTCTAGAAAGCGCGTACCATTTCACGACGGTTAGTTTTCACAACCATAGTGATATAACTAAAGGTAATCTAGTTCGATTCTCAACAACAACACTTTTTTATTTATATTATTCTAGTCAACATTCAACCAACTACAGTTAGATTTTTATAACCGTTGTCAAAACCTCTATTTTAAATATAAAAATTCCATACTAATCAAATTCTTGTTATATTTTAGGCAAAATACCCAAAATAGTCCTTTAACTCCATCACTGGGTCCAATATGGTCCCTTATCTCTAAAAAGTGACAAAAAGGTCCTTTAATTTGTTAAAATGTACCAAATAGATCCTTTCCGTCCACCACCCCCAAACAGACGCTAACTTTTCTATATGTGGCAGCTGACATGGCTTCATCTTCCTCCTTTAAACTGAGATTCTTCATCCCCAAATAGTTTCATGATTTTCTAGGGTTCTGCGAAAATTTCTCTTCATCCATCCCCAAATTGATTCAAGAAATAGTAAAATCATAGAGTCACGAAGATGAAATCCAGCGGGTCGACGCCAACGCCAGTGATGAAAGCAAAACACGGTTATGGTGGGTGTTCTTCGAAGGAAGGATCGAATGTCAACACAAGCACAACTTGGAAACCTATATGTCACTGTGGGGATTTAGTTATTCTTCGTATGGCCACAACATTCAAGAACTATGGAAAATATTTTTGGGGATGTCCTAATTTTAAGGTATGTCATATGTATGTTTTATTAAAATCTGTAGCTGTATTTGTGTTTTAAAATGGTTGATGTTGAAGATGGTATTTTGCAGGGATCAAGCAATGCTGGTTGTGGGTACTTTGGATGGTATTTTGAAGAGGTTGGAGATGAGAAAGAGCAATATTTGATGGATAGAATTGAGAAGCTCTCAAAGTCAGTGGCAAAGGCTCAAGTGACTATTGAAGAATATGGGAAACAAATAAGCAAAATGGAAAATGATATGAAGAAGCTCATGAAGTTGATAAAATTCTGGAAATTGATTTTGTTCATAGGCCTTGTTGTAGTTGTTTTTAGAATGCTTTAGGATGTTGTTGAATTAATTTGTTCTCACTGTTTTTAGAATGCTTTAGGATGTTGTTGCTGTTGAATCAATTTGTTGTCAATGTAGTTGACAATACCAATTAGACATTTGTAATGAACTATTTGTGATCAATGGTAGTTGCTATTGTTATGTTGATAGTACCATAATGTTAGCATTTGTTATCAGCTAAACATAATTGACATAATTTCTAAACATAATTGAAATAATTGCTTATCAAAATTGACAAAACAGAATTGTTACATTGACAGAACCAAACATAATTGACATAATTGCTTATCATAATTGACAAAACAGAATTCTTACATTAACAAAACCATAATGTTAGCAGTACCATAGTCTAATACAACAAAACACATAACATTAACAAAATTGTCTTAACATTGACATAGTCTAATACAACTAAACAAAATACAGCAGTCCACACAAAATGCATCTTCCTAAAGTTTCCAAGTCTTGGTTGATCTCTTTGTTGGTGTACTTCTCCTTGTTGTTGGGCCTACAGCAGTCTTGGCTGCACTCATCCTGGTGGTTGGGCCCGGGGGCATGAAAGGCTTAGTTGGCCTTCTGAAAGATAGCTTGTTTGGCCTTCCTTGATCTTGCTTGGTTTTCCTTGAATTATGCTGAGGTTGAACTTGTGATGGCTGATGAGACTGTGATGGCTGCTTCGACTGTGATGACTGCTTCGACTGTGATGGCTACTGAGACTGTGATGCCTGCTGAGACTGTTATGGCTACTGAGATTGTGCAACATGCTGAGGATGTGAAGCATGCTGAGTTTGTGAAGTCTGCTGAGATTGTGATGGTTGTTGAACAGATGCTTCAGATGGTTGGCCTTGTGATACCTGCTGACTGGTGTGGTCCTTGCAGGTCAGTTTATTATGACCTGCTACACCTAACATTAAACCCAATCCTTCTCATCTTTTTGTCTGAACCATCAATCTCACATTGCTCTAAATGTTTTCTTTTCTTTAGCCTTCCAGGCATCTTCCTATACTTAGGAGGTTGCACATCTGGATATTCAGTTCTGGCCCACAAATTAGAACGATTAACTGGAAAAATCACAAATTCATAGACCTCCATGTATCTCTCCTTTCTATAATATTCTGGAATGTAGTCATCAATGTTGTAGTTTCTACTCTTCATAGCTGACAAGGCATGCACACAAGGTAGCCCTGTCAGCTCCCATCTTCTACATGAACAACTTTGCTCCTTAAGGTCTATAGTGAATTTGTCTGCTTGGTTTTCTAGATGCCTCACCTCAAAATTATGTTCAGAAGCCATCCTATAAGCATAAAACAGAATTGAATTCACTAATAATCCACTATAAGCACAAAACAGAATTGAATTCATATACCAATTACTAATAATCTACTATAAGAAACAAAACAGATTGAATTTCATCATTAATCTACTATAAGCACAAAACAATTCATATACCTGACAATCCAAAGGTTGGTGTAAGAGCTTGTTTTTTCAACATTCTTTCTAATGTTTGGTAGGACTTCCCCATCAGCCAGATTCTGATACCTCATCCTATTTGTTGCCCATCTCTCCATCATATATATCCTTATTTCTTCCACCATAGTAATTAGTGGTTTAGCTCTTGAATCCAGAATAACACTATTGAATTCCTCAGACATATTGTTGAGGACTGCATCACATTTGTTATGAGTCTTGAAATATGATCTGCTCCAATATCTTGGTGGAGTGTTGATCATGTGCTTGTATGCTTCCACATTGATATCCTTCATCCCTTTCATCTCTCTTTCCCAAGCTTGGTAATATGTGGACTTTGCAGCTTTCCAGATAATTTCCTTGAGTTTCTTGCCTGGATATCTTTTTCTGAAATTATTATAAAGATGTCTGACACAAAATCTTTGCTCAACTCCAGGTAGCAACTCATCCATGGCAGGTAATAAACCCTTAGTGCAACAAAAATAACATAAGTTAGTACAAATAACATAAGTACCTATAAGTGAACATAACTTAGAAAATATAACTTAGACCATATTTACCTTTTGTTGATCAGATATATAGGTGTATGTGAGACACTTTTCTCTCCCACCTAGATCATCAATAAGAAGCTCTAAGAACCAAGTCCAACTACCTTTATTTTCACTTTCAACCACAACAAATGCTATTGGTAGCATTTGATCATTTGGATCTCTACCAATTGCTGCCAAGATTTGCTCTCCACACAACCCTTTCAAAAAACAACCATCTAGCCTAATGAAATGTCTACATAATTTAAAACTCTCCTTACAAGCAGCCAATCAAATGTACAACCTCTTAAAATATGGTCTCTGATTTGCAGAACCCTCTAGTACAAGATGCACATTGACTTTCACAGTAGAACCTGGGTTAGATCTCAAAAGTTCATGGCAATAGTCATAAGTCCTTGTATAGTCCCCAAGAAAAGAACCATCTACCATGTCTCTAGCAGCAAATCTTGCTCTTATGGCCTTTTGCTTGCTAACACCTACATTCCTTTTTTTTGTGCCTTTTCCTTTATATCCCTAAGCTTCAATCTTGGATTGGATTTCAGTGAATTTTGTAGCCTCTTACTTAACCATTTTGTACTCATCAGCTTTACATTGTACTCTCTACTACAACTATGGTTGTCTATGATCTTCCTTAGTTGCCAAGAATCCTCATTAGGTAACTTTGCACAGTAGGCTTCCCAATCACATCCTTCCTTGCATCTAACCCTTACCCTTACCTTATCATTCTTAATGTACCTAAGACCACTGCCAGATTGCACAACATATGATGCTATAGCTTCTTTGAAATCAGCCTTGGTTGTGAAATACATCCCAACCTCCCATTTGAATTTCGACATGTCTTTCTGTAATTTAAAAATAGGGTACGTTTTCCTAACAACATCACTAGTATCATCACTTTCACACCCACTTTGTAAATCATCACTTTCATTATCACTAACTTTATCTTCACACTTTTATTTACCCTTATTCATCTTCCCCTCTTGATCATTCACAGATTCCATCATATCACCCTCCTCATCATCAAACTCATCTGATTCATCATCAAAACCAACTTCCATTGCACTTTCATAATTGAAGTTTTTATCATCCCTATCATCCTCACTAACATCAGTATTATCCCCTTCATTCTCAGCATTCGGATTCACAGGATCAGAATTATTCACCTCAGCATTCAGATTCACAGGATCAGAATTATTCACAGGATCAATATTATTCCCTTCATTCTGATTCAAAAACTTCCTCTTCCATCCTTGGAGTTGTCTCATTCAAGGGCTCAGTATTATTCACCTCAGCATTAACTTCCTCAAGCATTGCAGCAAGAATTCCTTCAGTGTCATCCTCTTCCATCACATCTGCTTCTACTTCATCAATTGGACCATCATAGAAATCAGGTTGTGACAATATGTGTGTGAAGTATATGTCAACCCTAAAGTGAACCCTAAACAAATCAACAATCTCTAGGGCTCCTTTGTCATCAACCAAGGTGCTCATCCCAAATTGTGGATCCTTATAGTAAATTTTCCCAATACAGGTGTAACCTAAATCCTTAAAACAACCTAGCAGTTCAAAATAGCTCCATCTATCAACATCTATTTTCAATTCTGCAATCTCTCCCCTTCGTATACACTCAGCTCGTCATCCACAAATGCACCACTGTGGTGAATTGTAAGATTCAGGTACTCACTCATCTCTACTGACACAAATCCCTAATCGAAATCAAATAACCCTAAATCAGTAACTTTTCCGAAAACCCCTAAAACATACAAACCCTAAATCATTAAAGTAACTGCAATCGAATAACATTTCAAATTGTAAAATCAAATACCTGGTGGATTATGCTTCATAAATGGATATGATGCTTCAAGCTTCAATGGTAGCTGGTTATGATGCTTCAATTTTCAATGGTGTTGCGCTAGGGTTCCTTTCTATTTTCACCAAGTTTCGTACAACTGGTTATGAAACTACTTTGTATACACTTTAGGCAAACACATCCTACATGGCAGATGAGTCACCCAAGCTAAGCTCCACATGTGTATGATAACTTGACTTTGACTAACGGTTGGTGACAAAAGGGCAAACGTGGTCAATTTAACAAATTAAAGGACCTTTTTGTCACTTTTTAGAGATAAGGGACCATATTGGACCCAGTGATGGAGTTAAGGGACCAATTTGGGTATTTAGCCTATATTTTATCCTGTCATAACAACTTTTGTTTACATCAAACACAATTCTTCCTATATTTTATCCTTATAACTGAAACATAGAATTTACATCAAAAACTAACATCTAACATTGTTTAAATCAAATACAATACGTGCATCAAAAGCCAATATTATTGATTACATTATGTGCATCAAACACAATATCCTCTACATCAAACATAATATGCGCATCAAAAGAAAAAATTATTGTTTACATTATGTGCATCAAACACAACATCATATACATCAAAAAATGTGTGCATAAAAAACATGCTGAGGAATGTTACTGATAAATCAAACAGCAGGAGGACCCTTAAGCGCATTGTGGATATACGTCCAACGTTTACGAAGATCTACAAAGTCCTCAACGAGGAAGGAGGTTTGTTCATTCAACATCTACGTAAGAAAGAGCAAAAAATACAATATCATGCATGATAATAATTCAATAGTCAACTTATATATTAATATATGTAAACATTTTATGACATATATACCTTATCCCATACATGAATGTTAATAAAAGAAACAAGTAATCGTGCCACTTACATTAGGAGCCATCCATGTGGGCTTTCTTCTAACATTCCTCGCACTATGCAAAAAATAGCTTTTCGTAGCACAATAAAGACAACGCTTTTAGAAACAAGCGCTGCCATATATTTTAAAAAAATTCGCTGAAAAAAAGTGCTTTTAAATGGTCACCTTGGAAAACGCTTTTAGAAAACGCTGCTAAAGACCTTAAGTTGGTCCAATCTTTGAAAGATCTTTCTATAAAGCGCTGCTAAAGGCCTTAAAAATGTCCACCTTAGAAAGCGCTTTCTAAAAGCGATGCTATAAGGAAATAAATAGAAAGCTCTTTCAGTGAAAAAGAACTGCCTTAGAGCTTTCATTAATTAAAAAATAAAATCCCCCAAATTTTCAGAATCCCTTATCATTTGCTTCACACATTTTCAAAACTCTCCGACCATTTCTTTCTTGCCCTCAATCATTTGTGCCATTGTTGTTCATTCTCAGGCCGCCGTTCTTGCTTAGGGTTCTTGCCATTATTGTTCGGTTGCCATTTTTCGTGACTAAGAAAACCGTTCTTGCCATTGTCGTTCGTGAAGAAGAAAACCAGTTATGACTCTCTTATGAAAAATAAAACATGCTTGCCATTGTTATTGTTTAGTTGTTGTTGTTGTCGTTGTTGTTGCCGTTATTGTTGCATTATTGTTGTTCTTCTTGTTGAATGCTTATCTTACGAAAAAGAAAATGTGATTGCCATTGTTGTTGTTATGTTGTTGTTGTCACTGTTGTTGCCATTGTTCTGTTGTTGTTGAAATTATTTAAATTTGATTACTACTCCTGTTTCAAACCCTAGGGGGATGGTGTTTATTACTTCATGCTTTTGAACTATTGCATGTTAGGTCAGGATTATGATTAGGAACATATCTAGTTTGTTATTGAATATTTAAGAAAGGATCCAATTTAGGTTATAGTTATCCATATCACCTTAGTAGTAATGAATTAGGGAAAATATTTGTAGAAATTCACTTTACATTATGCAATATTATCTATGGAGTTTGTATTTCGTGTGTAATTTAGTGCCCGTGTGATATTTCATTGTTCGGTCATTTATGTTTGCCAATTTTTAAAATTAGAACGAGACATCGAATATGATTGGATCGAGCATATGCACAAATACTTCCTTTATTTGGTTGATATGTTAGTATATGAAACTTCTAGATTCCTATCTCTTGTTAGTTTACTTGTTGAAGGAAAATAAGATTGTTATTAGTAGAACAATTTTGATGAAATGAATGCATGCTAAATTTATGATGTATTTATAGTTTGTTTTGGGAATATAGGTTAAATATAGGTTAAGAGATCCATGTCCATTGTGATTTTCCTAAATAACTAACTATGATCATGCATCACTTTTCTACGGTTACATTCATGTTACTAGTGGTAATATTTTATATAATTAAAATTGAAAACGCATATTCATGAATAATATTTTGTTTTTTTAGAGTATGACAATGGGTATGCCGCATCTTTGGGAAAAAACAACATCATATTAAGAACTAATAATGGACTTGAACATGACATGTACTTAATCTATTATATTAAGAATTGTTATTGTCTTCAAGGGTGTGTTAAAATATGTGCCTTCAAGAATAATACATGTTGATCTGAGTAAACTTGAAGCCATGGTAAATTGGTCAAAACCTTCAAGAAAAGTCAGATTAATATTGATAGCACTATGCCAAAAATGATATTTAACAGCGCACCTTAGACGACGCTTAATTAAAAAAACGCTGCAATAAGTTTAAAAAAAATAAAGCACGGAAACTGTTCACAAAAAATATTAAAAGCGCTGTCTAAAGTACTACCTTAGATAGTGCTTTTGGAAAAGCGTTGTCTAAGGTATACATTAGACAACGCTTTCTCAAAGTCTTTTAAAGGAATATCTTAGACAGAGCTTTACCTAAAAGTGCTATCTAAGGTCTTGTATTTAAAAAAAAACTAAAAGCGTTGTCTAAGGTTGACCTTAGCCAGTGCTTTTAGAAAGCTCTTTTAAAGGGCTATCTTAGCCAGCGCTTTTAAAGCATTATCTAAGCTCTAATTAATTTAAAGTATTACAATAGTCATTTTTATGTTTTCATTCTTTTCCTCTTTCTTCTCCCTACGAACGCGTTTTCTGCAAAACCTAACGAACGAAAACTCCATAAACACGACTCTTTCTTTCTAAAACCTCCATTATTGCGAACGAAAAATCTCCATTGTCATCACTTCGTTCTTGTTGACTGAGTTCATGAAGTTACCAAGTTCGTCCATTTCTTATTGACTGAGTTCGTCCATTTCTTGTTGACTAAGTTCGTGAAGTTACCCGAGTTCGTCCTCTACTGAGTTCTCATAAGGTACATTGTTGTTGTTATGTTGATTTTGTGAAGAATAGTGAAAATAGGATTTTGTGAAGAATATGGCAATGTCATTGTTATGTATTTATTTGATAAATATGATTTTGTGAAGAATAGTGAAAATAGGCAATGTTGTTGTTATGATTCTGTGAAGAATAGTGAAAAATCAGATTATGTATCTCTATTTTTGTTTGGATTTATTCAGGTTATGTATAGGTTATGTATAGGCAATGTCGTTTGGATTTACGTTGTTTATATAGTGAAAATATGTATCTCTTATTATCTTTGGTTATGTATATGTTATTTTCGTTTGGATTTACAGTGGTTATGTATAGGTTACTTTCGTTTAGATTTACCCTGGTTATGTATAAGTTATTTTCGTCTGGATTTACCTTGGTTATGTATAGGTTATTGGCGTTTGGATTTACATTAGTTATGTATAGGTTATTGTCTTTTGGATTTACATTGGTTATGTATAGGTTATTGTCGTTTGGATTTACATTGGTTATGTATAGGTTATTGAAGTTGATATTGATTGCTTTCAATTGTGATTGTTCTTTTTTCAGATTGTTGTTTGAGGAAAAATTATTTTGAACCAAGTGCTACCACTATAAAGGTATTTTATTCTTGCACTCGAATCTTCGTATGATATTTTATTTTGTTTACCTTAATAAGTAGGAAAACCATGGATAAAAAATGGATGTTTGCTGATCGATTGTCCAAAGAGTGCAAGAATAGGGTTGTGGAATTCGTTAAGTTTGCTGTTTAACATGTTAAAAACCCTAGTAGAATGAAATGTCCTTGCTTGGTTTGTTGTTATAAGTGTTGGAAATTTCATGGTGAGAAAATTAACGAGAATGTTGAACCGAGTGGGAAAAGTAATACGACCTATGCTTCAGACGACAACGACACGGAAACATATGATTGTGATCGAGTCAAAGAGATTATAGAAGCACTTGAAGAAGATCTTCATGATTGTCCCAAAATGTTTTATAGGTTGGTAAGCGATGAAGAGAAATCGTTGTATAAAGGTTGCACTAAATTCATAAGACTGTCTGCGGTATTAAAGTTGTACAACTTAAAGGCAAGCAATGGATGGTCGGATAAAAGTTTCACAGAGTTGTTGGCCCTTATGAGAGAAATGCTACCGAAGGATAATGTTCTTCTTAATCTAACCTAAGATGCAAAAAATGTTGTGCTCTATTGGCATGGGATATGATAAGATACATGTTTGTCCAAACGATTGCATTTTGTTTCGTAACAAATATGCATCGTTAACCGAGTGCCCTAAATGCGGGTTGTCTCGATATAAGAAAAGATTGTCTCCAGCAAAAGTCTTATGGTATTTTTCTATAATTCCGAGATTTAGGCGCATGTTTCATAGTGAAACCGATGCAAGACACCTGATTTGGCATGCAGATGAAATACTTATTGATGGAAAGTATCGACACCCGACTGATTCACCACAATGGTCGAAAATTGATAATGATTATCCTGACTTTGGAGAAGAAGCAAGAAACCTTCGCTTGGCATTATCTACTGATGGAATGAACCCGCATGGTTTTCAAAGTATCTCACATACCACATAGCCTATGATTCTTATGATTTATAACCTACCTCCATGGCTATGTATGAAGCGTAAGTACATGATATTATCTATGTTAATCTCTGGGCCTAAACAACTAGGGAATGACATAGACATATACTTGACACCTTTGATCGAAGATTAAATATTTTGTGGGAGAACATTGTGGAGGTTTATGATGGATATAGGAAAGAAAGTTTCAATTTGAGGGTGATGTTATTTGGCACAATTAATGATTTTCCAGCGTACATGAATCTATATGGGTATAGCATTAAAGATCAACGTGTGTGTCCCGTTTGTGAAGATGGAACAAATACGATTCGATTGGAACTTTGTCAGAAGAATGTGTTTCTCGGTCATCGTAGATTCTTACATTCTAAACATCACTACCATGGGTGGAGAAAAACATTCAATGGAGACACCGAATAGCGTAAAACTCCACCCGCATTGTCAGGTGACCAAGTTTTTGAAAAGGTGAAAGATGTGTGTACTGAGTTTGGCAAGCCTTTTGCACATAAGGTTGTAAAAGGTGGGTGGAAGAAGAGGTCAATATTTTTTGAATTGCCATATTGGAAGTCTTTGTACGTGAGACATTTTCTCAATGTTATGCATATTGAAAAAAAATGTATTTGAAAGTGTTATCGGTACATTACTCAATATAAAATGAAACTCTAAGGATGACCTTAAAGCAAGGGAGGACATGTTAAAAATGGGAATGAGAATTGAATTAGCACCCATGAAGAAAGGAAGACAAACATATCTACCACCTGCTGCTTTTACTCTATCTAGAAAGGAGAAAAAAATTTGTGTAAGTTTCTGAGTGAAGTTAAGGGTCCAGAAGGATACTCTTCAGATATTAGAAGACTTATGTCTATGAAAGACCTCAAGTTGAAGAGTTTGAAGACACATGATTGCCATGTTATAATGGAACATTTTCTACCAATAGGTATACGTTCTATTTTACCAGAAAAAGTAAGAAGTGCCATAACTAAATTGGTTTTTTTCTTTCTTTAGGTCAATTTGTATTAAGGTGATCGATCCCGAGATCTTACCAACACTAAAAAAAGAGATAGTAATTACCTTGTGTGAGCTTGAAATGTATTTTCCACCCTATTTTTTTGACACACTGGTTTATCTAGTTGTTCATCTTGTGAAAGACATAGTTGTGTGGACCAGCTTATATGAGATGGATGTACCCTGCAGAACGGTATATGAAAATATTAAAAGTGTATGTGAAAAACCGAAGTTGACCAGAGGGTTGTATTGTTGAACGATACATTGTTGAAGAAGTTGTTGAGTTTTGTACTGAATATTTGTCCAACGTTCAATCGATTATACTCCCCAAAGCTCATATTTTCGAAAAAAGGAAGGTAAAAAGTTAAATGGAAATAAAATTGTGACAATATCAAGGGATGAACATGATCAAGTGCATTTGTATGTTCTGCACAATGATAATGAGGTTGATCCATATGTTGAAATGCTCAAGGATGTACTCCGAAGGTTAAATCCGAATAGAAATGAAAATTGGATAGTACGAGAGCACAATAAAAGTTTCATACAATGGTTAAAGGATCATATTTATTCGAAGCACTCTTCAGATCCTGCTTCGATAACAGAAAGGTTGAGATGTTTGGCATATGGTCCAAGTTTGCATGTGTTTTCTCATAGCGTATACGCAATTAATGGATACACATTTTATACCAAAGAACAAGATGATAAGAGTACTACGCAAAATAGTGGTGTCACCATGCTAGTTGAAACAATGCATATATCAAGTATGAAGGACTTAAACCCCAAATATGCAAATTTATCATATTTTGGAGTTATTGAGCACATTTGGGTGTTTGATTACGAGAAGTTTCAGAGTCCCATCTTTGGTTGCAAGTGGGTAAATAGTAGTGGCATACGAATGAATAAGTCTGGATTTTTACAAGTTGATCTTACTAGGGTGGGTTACAAAGATGCGCCTTTTATTCTAGCATCTCAAGCTAAACAAGTGTTATATGTCAATCACCCAATGAGTACAAAATTTTCTATAGCGCTTTTATCTAACAAAGTGGTTGATGATAGCGGTGTTGATCAATGTGATATTGATGTTGAGAATGAGTCATGCATAAGACGGAATGAGTTGAATAGAAATGATCAAGATGAGGATTTTATAGCGGATGAGTCATATATCAGAAATGATCATAACGAGGGAATTTGGATCAATTCATCCGTCCGCATTGCTAAGAAATAAGTAATTAATATTCCAACAAAGAAAAGAAAGAGATGTTAGTGAAAGGGGTAGTATAATAAAATGTTATATATTATGTCATTTTCATTTTCAATTGCTTTCATTATAATTTATATTTGATATCCTTGGTTTCTTTATTTTTCATTTTCAATTGCTTTCGTTATAATTTATATTTGATATCCTTGGTTTCTTTATTACAGGTTAGATATGACCACTAACGATGATCACCCATATGATGATGATTCTACGCATGAAGGAGGTAATAAAAAGGTATCTACGAAAGATGATATTAGAATAGGCATAACCGTGATGAAGAGAGTGATCCATGGTAGAGACCGAGGCATCATTCTATATGTGCATTGGAGCCCACATGGGAAGCTTATAGAACCTAAAGGTCATACCTTGACTAGTTTCATTGGTGCACTAGTAAGGAATGAGATTCCAATTACTTGTGATGATTGGAGAAAAAAATAGTTGAAAGAATCCAAAGACAAAATTTGGACCGAGATAAAGGTACAATAATTATGTCCTTAATTATGCGAACTAATTATGTCTTTTAAATTACTTGTACTAATGCACAATGTGTATGTTTTTCTTAGATGTGTTTCAACATCGAAGATGATAGAAGAGATTTTTGTCTTAAATTGGTCGGAAAGCTACTAAGAGGGTTTAAAACATTTTTATCATCCAAGTATCTTAGGGATGAAGATGGTAATCATGTTGATGCGGAGCTTCCAAAGAAATATGAAAGTTTGATTTCACAAGAAGAATGAGACATGTTTAAATCCAAACAAAAAACCCCAGAATTTAAAAGAATAAGTGAAACAAATCAGGAAAGAGCATCAAGTCCTGCGTATCCATACAGAAAAGGACGTGTCGGATATGGATGCTTAGAACAATCTATGGTAAGTATCTATAAATTGTAATAATATATTTGTTCATCATGAGTTTTATTTGATCATATTATATGACTTAATGTGTAGTTGCAGAAGGAGAAAATTTCTGAAACATCTCTTCCTGCACATGTTTTGTGGAAGGAAGCCTGTGTGGGCAAATCTGGAGTTGCTAAAGAAGATGTTCTACAAGTATATGAGAAATGTGTAAGTAGAACATTATTTCTTTAATTAAATCAAAACTTTATTAACAAATATTTGACAAGTATTCGATATTCATCTGGTTTTCAGGAGGCACTATCTTAGTCTTTATCTCCAGATGATACTAGGAGCATACTTAGTCGGGCATTAGATATCCGTGAGTTTTCGGGTCGGGTGAGGGGTAAGGGATTTGGGATCACTCCGACCTCCTTGAATATTAAAAAAGGAAAGGCTCTTAGTAATAAAGAACTTAATCAAAAATTGGAAGCACTGGAAGCTGAAGTTCGTGCATTAAGGAAAGAAAAAGAGGCTAGCGCTTCAACATGTTTTAAAGATGGTTCGGACAAAGATATCATCAACTATAACTTTCAACCGAACATTCCAGAGGTAATTATATATTTTTTATTTTATGAAATTGACCTATTAGCTTAAATTATGTAATTGAGATATATACACATTAACAATTTCATATTTATTATTGGTTTTAGGGCATTTCCCCTTGTCACCTCTACTTATCGTCACCATATTATCGGATGGTTGGCAAGGGAAAAATGCATAACACTAGCAGATAATTACTTCACAGTAGACCGCTCCCTATTGGATGTTTGAAAGGAACGGTTGAAATTGCAGTAGATTCGAATGCATTATTACCATATCCTGATGATGTTTCGGATGCAACAACGGTGGAATAAGCAATAGGTTTGTTTGTTGCATGACCGATAAGCCTCATTGGCATAGGATATGAGGTATGCTTAAAACCATTATGAACATTTGTTAACTTTAATGTGTAGATTCAAATTTTTTATGCGCATTTTACGTACATTTTTTACATGGTTATGTTAATTAGACTCCAACAAGATCCAAATCAAAAGATAAGGCTATTCCACGGCATACTGTGTTTGTTGTTTCAAAAAAACAGGTACATCACAATTATATGATATTTATGCATGAAAAATGTTAAATTCTTGATTTTATACTTCATCTAACTATTTATATGATATGTAGCCTCATGATAAGGAGGTTAGCAACGTCTCCACACAAAAAAAGGTTGGTGCTAAGAAGACCGCGACTAGAAAAAAACCTACCTCCAAGTATAGGTCATGCCTTCAGATGTTTCTAGAATTGACAGATATTCCGACCGGAGGTATTCGTCTTATACATATGGAGGAAGGTATTTTTGGCTTTGAATATGAACAATCAGTTGGTAATGAAGAATTTGTGCAAGTTTTTCGTCATGAAGAAATAGGCGTCAGTGTTGTCAATACATACGTAAGGTATATCCGGTTTACTTTGTTATATTAATTGAACAACTTATTTACTTTATATTTCAAATAAATAATTTAATGTTAATGATATTTTTATTTAAGTTTTTTGTATGACAAAGTTATGCTTCCAAGTGGATTGGACGAAAGATTTGGATTCTTAAGCCCCACGTCCGTCAATTTAAGTTTAATCTTAAGTAAACCAGATGAGGTCATGGTGTACGTATGCAACTTCTTCATGGCCAACAAAGATACAAAAAAGTTGTTCTTTTTACCGTTTAATACCAGGTTAGATTTTCATTCAAAATTCATCTATTATAATTATTTTTTATTTTGACGTTGTGTAGAAAGTTTCCATCTAACATTTGTTTAATCTTACAGTGGACATTGATTGAAGCCCAAGGTTGAAGCTAAAGGATGCTTAGTAGAGAGAATTTGTCATCTCTAAAGAGGGAAGATTTGTTTTTTATGTGTCTTGATTGAATCCCAAGGTTGAAGCTAAAGGATGAAAAATGACTTAGTGGGAAAGTTTTATCTATGTTTTGATTTGGAAGCCCAGGTGTGAAGTTTATTTGTGAGAGACTGGCTCTTGATTTTTCTGTATGTGAGAGACTTACTATTGATTTTTCTGTATCTTATATGAAACCTAAGATGGGAGGCTTAAAAATTTGTTGGTAGACTGAATATGTATGAAGAGTGTTTGGTTTATTGGAAATTTATATGGGATGTGGTCATCAGACTTTCCTTTGTTAGGGGGAATTCAATTGTGCAAATCCCAAAAGGATGCTAGCTTGGTCATCCATCGGGGAGAAGGAGACTACTATATGGTATTTGATTCTAAGGTCGGTTCCTATGCTTTTAGGAAGCATGAAAGGGTCTTTGTGTTTAAGACCAAGAGGAGGCTATGTTACCTGTATGAGGCCCGTGGGTCCTTGAACAAAGCCCAAGAGGAGGTTGGGGGATGGTTTACAAAGAAGCACTTCACTGGGAAACTTCTTATCTCTGTAAACCCTTAGTAAGTTGAAAAGATCCTAAGTGTTTTGAATGGTGTATCTGTTGGATTAAGATAACCTAACTACTTAGATATTCTAGCAGATGCAAATATATACAGTATGAAATGCATGTTGACAAATAAAAGGTGTCTGTGAATGTGTTTGACAGGTTTTAGTATGTTATTTCTATGGTTTGAATATTCTTAAGTTGTTTTATTAAGAATGAAGTTAGGGGTTACACTGGGAAACAGATGCCCAAAATCCCCAGGGAGAAAGATTACAGATGTGTTTTATACATTGTATTTTCTTTGTGATTAAGAATTTTATTTTTATCTTTGATTTAGTATGAGGTGAAGAAAGATAATTTTGGAAAACAATTCTATTCTAAGCAAGCACATCAGTTTAAGAAAATAGCGAGAAGTTAGAAAGACGGAGATGGCTCAGAAACCAATAATAGGGCTTAAACATAAGGATACCTATGGAACTTGTTTTGTTGTTTAATTATCTGATAATTTCATACACAGAGTAAGACTTGGATGCTGAAAAGCTGCCTACAGATTAGAAAGAAGTTCACCAGAGTGAAGTTCGGGCTAGTTGGTGGTGTATTAAATATTTAGTAATAAATATGAAAAAAAGAAAAGGAGATGATATTTGTAAACAAATTCTCATGAATCTCTGTTAAGGATATTAAAAATTATTTAAGAAACAGTAGGTGGGTTGAGGACTTATACAGAAGCCTGACATAGTTTTAAAATAGACCGAATATAGTTTAAAACAAAAAGAATGAGTCCTAAACATAAAGAGTTTCTCATGACACATTTTGAAAATTCATTTTAAAAAATAAATGGTTATGTGTAAAGATATTCATAGAAAAAGAATCACAGATGAAAACTTAATGCGTGAAAAAGGCGATCGCGCTGAGTTTTTGAAAATGGATCAGATGAACCCTAATGGTTCATTTTTCGAAAAGGGATGGGTCTTACACTCTAATATAGGAGCAAGAGTGATAAAAATCTATTTTAGGGCGATTAAAATCAAAACCCTAGTTTTTGATATTTTAAATATAAAAAATATTTAAAATCTTTGATAAATTTCAAACATGATATGACAATCAAGTTGAAACCTTGAATCAATGTTTGAAAAATTATGTTTTATCCATGAGACAACTTGAATATCATTTATGTTTGAAAAATCAAGTGAAAGAAATGAATTTTAAAATGTTTAGAAACAAATAAAATTAATTCATTATGAAAATAATAAATATATTTAAAAATATATTTTTTGGAGATTTTTTCAAGGAATAAAATATTTAAATATTTTTTAGAATTAATGAAAAAAGAATCATTAATAAAACTCAAAATAATCTAAGAGAAATTAATTTTGGATTGAATTAAATAAAATCACAAATTTCAAATATTTAAAAATTCAAAAAAGGGCGCCTAGAACAATGAAGAAAATGCGCGGTGTTCTTCATCTTGCCTAGAAATGGAGATTTTGCAAAATCCCTCATATATCACTGAATATGTAATGAAATGAAATGAAATAAACAACAATCTTACTCGTTTTTATCTCACGAACACCATGGTACCAATTAATTTAATTTAATTTTAGTGTACGATGAAAAATCAGTGAAGAACAATAAAGAACCTTAATTTGGCCTGAGCCTCGTGAAATTCTACATGATGATGATTTTGGGAATTTGATTGAGATGAATTACTTAGAATATGATTACGCATATATGGCAAAAAGATAGTGCGAGGAAATATGCATATATTATGAATTGGCCAAGTTTGAGGTTTACCTGAACTTGAGTTTGCAGTTGGAGATGTGATTTTAAGCTAGAGGTGTTCCAGAGAAGTTGTGATGATCTGTACAACTTCCTTACACCATATGAAGTGTGTTTGAACACTTGGACTTGATTGAAAATGGTTGGATCAACTTATGATCTTCAAGTTGCAGAAATAAAGCTTCTTTGAGGTTTTGAAGAGTGATTCTAGGTTGGAAGTGTTTCAGAGGTGATCTAAGTGTTTGAGCACCTCATAAACATAATATGTGATGTGATTGAGCAATTGGTTTAAGTTCCACAACTCAAAAACCAGTAGTGATTGCTTAAAATATTAAGTTTTGAGTCTTTAGGAGCAAAGGAGAGAAAGCTTAGAGATTAGAGGCTTTGGGGTAATTTTTATGATCAAATAAGGTCTCTATTTATAAGCAAAGATGTTGAGATTACTTAGCCCTGGAGTCTTGAAGAGATAAGGTCACAATTATGACTCATGCTTTGTAAAAATATCTCTTACATATGAAATCATGAATTTCTAAAATAGCTCAGCTATGCAGCATCTAATTCCACATTCCTCAAAAGTTTTATGCTTGGATTGTGTCCACTTATTGCTTGTTGAACAAGAGATCCAAGAATATGCCATTTTGGAGCTTGGTGACCCTTAGATCAAAATGCATAATGTTGAAATTCATGAATCTCATTTTGGTGAATTCCATGGTGAAATCATGAATTTGCAGGTTTGTAATTATTGTTTAGATGCTTAAACCCACTTGACACTGTCCTTTGTTTCAAAAAATCAGATTTCAAAAGTTTATGAAAATCTGTTTTTTGCAAAACAGTTATGGATGACCACTTTGATCCATGATTTCTTCATGTACAAGCAAGATATTTTCATGTCAATTGATTTTTTGAATTGTTGGCAACATTTGCAGCAACATTGGTGTTTTGAGAAAGATCTGAATCAACTTGGAAATTGGTAAAAAATCCCCCCAAGTTTTAGTGTTTTGCTGATTTTGTACTTAGACAAATTTTGTCTAAGTGTTGAAAATCAGTATATTTCTTGATTTTGATCCATCTTCAAATTAAAATGCATAATTATTTGGAGTTTCTTATAGTTGAATCATTTATAGTTTATGATAAGATCTTTCATTTGAGCTTTGGTTCACCAAAATATGATGCTTGGATCATAAGTTATGATGCTTGGAAGTAGGCCACTTGAACAAGTTATCTTCAAATTTCTGATTTTTTGTGATCAAATGCATTCATGGACCACTTATTCTTGTAATATAGGTCACGCGGATCATTTTGGGTGAAAAAGTTAAACTTTGACTTTTTGGTCCAGATGGAAATGCCACTACATACCCCTGGTTTTCTGATTTTTTTACTGGACATCCTCTGAGGTATTTTGACCTTATGAATGGACTTCCATGATGTATATGAGATATTTAAACCATTCCTTATGGTATAGGATCTTGTCCAGATGAAAATATTGACTTTTGGTTCCCCGATTAGTTAGAAATCCTAATCTAAGCACTGTTAAACCCTAATCTTGCAGTCTTTGATCTCTGCACCTCTTGTACTTGTAAATGGCTTGTCGAATTCATGTCAAAATTATTGATGATGTATAGAGGTCTTGGCTCCTTTTTCTATGAATAATTTTATCTAGAGGGCATCAGTTGACTGAAACCCTAATTGGTGATTGTGATGGCTTGGGCCCCAAATCACTGGAACTTTTGTATAGTCCTTGAAATATATTCCATCATTTCAGATTTCTTAACCCTTTGATTATGATTAAAAGGTTGAAAATTTTATGTATTAATGATTGGTACTTTGTCTTAATCCTCTAAGGGACTCAAGAGTCCTGATTCATTACGGGCATACTGTCCTAATCAGTCTGACACAGTCCTTTGGCCGGGTCTCAGTCATGAGTACCCTCCTCGTCTTTCTAGATTCCAGGGACCGATGTGGTTGAGGATACAAATGAAACCGCTTCTTGATTGATCAATACTTTTCAGGGTGCTGGCGGTTCTTTCTTTGTTCAAGCGAATGACTACGGGATCTGCGGGATATTCGTGACGAGGAGGTAAAGTTGGGACGACAAGCATCCTCCAAGGCTTAAATTCTTTCTCCTTGACGCAAGATCAGAAGGTTGGTATGATTCACCATTTTGACTAATGCAACAAGGGTCGGATTGATTCCTTCAGGTATGTGAATGAGAGGAAGATCAATTGGGGTGGTATTTGGCTCGAGGACCTGGTCAGGAGACGATAAGGTATTAGCTCCGTCTCGCTGGAAATGGCTTGATTCCTCGAGTGGGTAGTTGAGTTTTTCACTCTCATGTTGTTTGACGAGAATGTTTCCAATAATCTTGATATCAACGACATCGTCACGGTTAGCCATAATGATACTCTTGATTGATGTGCTATAGTATTTATGATCCAAGGATGAAAGAAAGGGAAACAAGTAGCTTATGCTTCGTTCCCGTGTCATCTTGCATATTCATCCATACATTGCATAGATAAAAAATAAATAATATATCATGCATCATCGGTCAAGCTCCGGGGCATGTGATCAAGGGTCATTTGGCATTTACAGGTCTCGGAAGGAAAGTAATCTCTGAAAATATGACCAAGACTGGATACCCAAGACTTCCCACCAAAAAGAATAAAATTCAAATTTTGGTTGAAGTAACCAGTTACATCATAGGTAATAACCGGTTACTTTGTGCGGAATTTCAAAAAATTCAAAAATCAGTTTGTTTGCTCCATCCTTTTCCACCTCCCTTTGCTTTGCACTTTCTAGACAATTCTAGAATATTCCAAACCTTCCAAAGGAATATTCTAAGAATATGCCAATTTAATATTCTAAGAATATTCCCTACTAACTTTAACTAACCCTTAGCTTAGGACCCAAGCCTAAAACCCAAACCTAACATCTATATAAGCCTTGTTCATTCCAAACCTAAAAAGATTACACACATTACACACACCCTTCATCATTTTCACCATTTCTTCTCTAAATTCTCTCATATTTCTCCATTTTCCAAACTCACACCAAAGCTTCATCATCATCAAGATTCTTCACGTTTTGTATTGAAACCTAAAGAATTGGAAGCAAAGCCTCCACTATTTGCATAAATTCAGTGGATTATCAAAGAAGTTGCTATGGTTTTGGTGTTTATTTCACCATTTGGAAGTGATTTTTGGAGAGTTCTCACCAATCGCATTTATGTTGCGCATTCGTGGATAGAAGCTTCGGATCTCCGGTTTTCTCTTCTTTCGTGTATTGATCGACATTGCAACAATTGCTAAAGTAAGCCTTCACTTTGTAGGTTGGTGAATCTATAATCACTTCATGTCTTAACTTATTTCTCTTCATCTTGCTTTGCGTATTCATCGCGTTATCTCGCTTTTTGATACGTTAATCGGTTTGATTATAGAAGTTAGAATCGTGATGTGATTGTGGTGTTAATAGACCTTAGAATGTTGCATTTAGGTGTAATTTTCGTGCTTAATTGATAAGCATTAGGATAGATTTTATTTGAATAAGTTGGTACTGGTTTTGACATGAAAATGCATAAATTTTTTATTCTAGTCTCAGAGTAACCGGTTACCACATAGGTAGTAACTGGTTACCTGTGTTAAATTTTGCAGAAATCCCAGTTTTTTGAACTGGTAACCGGTTACTGCATAGGTAGTAACCGGTTACCACTGAACCAAAATGAAATATTATTGTTTTTTCTTGCATTTTTGATATCCATTCCCCATCCAATCATCATGGATCTTTAGGATATGATTTTAGGGAATATTTAGGAGCTGTTTAGGTGTAGAGGTGTGTAGTTTCAACAACTTTCGACGCGCGTTTCATTTGGTTCTGATTTTTAGCATAATTGTTGAATGCGTGTTCATAACATGTTGTGAATGTTGTTTACATGATTGAGCATCATCAATAGCATGATAATGAGTGTTTGTAATTCTGCTTTGCATTGTATTTGCGATCCATGCATGTTTCGGTCGTTTGTGCACATAATAGGAAATGCAACATGTTGTTTTGAAAATTGCACGATCCACATAGTTGCATTCCTTGTTGATTGTTTATGTGTTGCATTCCTTTATTCATGATGCATTAAAATGTATGATCATTCCATTTCAGTGTTTGCATTAAAGTTCCATTTTGCATTTGAAGAAAAATGATCAAAATCTGTCATATTTTCGTTGCTGCATTTTAAGATAGAAGCTGTAAAAAACATGTTGCATTGTTCTGTTTTGGCACTTTCTACACCTTTTTTCATGTTGTTTGGTAGCTTTAATAGACTATATGCATTGTTAGTTGCATTTAGTAGTTGATTGTGTGTTAGAGAGTTGTAGTAGCTGCTGGCATTAGGCTTTGCTTAACTTTTAGGCATCCTTAGGCTTATGATTGAGTCTAGTTTAGATCATAATTGTGTTAGGATAGATGGGGTGCTTGATTACCTCCTTCCTTTTATCCATTTTGGTTTTATTTTACTAACCTTTGTTTTGTAGGGGGTTATGGTAAGCCATGTGCGTGTGAGGGTATCCTACGTACACCTTCTTCCTTATCCTTTTAAAATCCAACTTATGTTTGCGATAAGCATTTTTGCTTCTTCGACATTTCACTTCATTCATTCTCTTTGAGGTCTAATCTTATCTTCAATCTTTTAAGTGAGTTAGAACTTGATTTCCTTTTCTTTTTAGGATTGGAAAACCACACTAACCATAGGATCTCCATTGAATAAATAACTTAGGGTGGGTCTTAGTTCCCCCTAGTTTTTGTCCTTTTACGATTTGAGTCCTCTTTCTCAATCTCAAAGAAAAAATCAAAATACCTAATAAAAGTCGAGCTTTCTCTTGCGCCAGGAGACTATATTATGGGGTATTTGAACGTATTCCATCTCAGGATGAGGTGTAGGGTATCTATCATGATGAACAAGTCTTAGCATGAGGATATTTCACAAAAAACAAAATCAAAACACTTATTCTAAAAGATAGTAAACAAAAAACATATGTCTTTCCTGCGAGAATTCTCTTCTCATCTCATTCACTCATAACGAAAGAACTCGCTTCGACTTGTCTCTTTGCAAGACGGTAAACACACTCGTTCAAGGCAAGCCTGCAACACCTAAGCATAAACATAAGCAGTTCAGTTCATAAAAAACACAAACAAAGTTCCCGCCTTAGTTAGGTAAACTATGTCGACTCTGATTCTCATTTCCTATGAGATACATAGGAAGTGAGGTAGGGCCCATTCAAGCACATTCTTTATTTTCCCTACATTTTTCCCGTACCTTTTCGTTCTATTTCTCCAATTCCCTTTCTCATTCTTGTTCCAGTAGTGATTTTTGTTCAGCAACAATTTATTCTCACCCTTTGAAACAGACTAACAAGCATGGATCTCGTCGGGTATGGCTGACGATCTGGGGTGCTAATACCTTCCTAGGTCGTAACCGACTCCCGAACCCAGTTCTTTGTTTCGCAGGACCTTGTCCTTTCCTTTTCTCTTAGGTTTGTGCAACATTACCTTTCCCATTCATTCAGGATAAAAATGCATGGCTAGCAACTCTACCTTTTCCGCGCTACTTTCGCATTTGTACTAGGATGAAAATCCTGAGAGTGACAGTTGGCGACTCTGCTAGGGACCGAACCCAGAATCTCTGGTTTCCCCTTTGAGAGACAATCCTAGCGCTTGTTTGTTTTTGTTTCTTTGGGTGTTTAGTTATTTGTTGTTGTGTGCTTTAGTTTAGCTTTACTGCTTTATTGACATCTTTTATTTACAACTTTATTTATCGCTTTGAGTATTTTATTTTCCATGCATCATATATACTGGATTGTCTGAACTGTACTGGTTTTACTTGGCGGGATGGGGTTACTGTGAGAAAAGCCCAATACCAAGGCTCGAGTGCACCCTAGACTTTAGCGTGGATAGACATTGTACTTCCATTGTGTCTCATCATGATGACTGGTGGTGTGTTACACACCCAGAGTGCGACCGTCTTGGAAATATTCTGTGTGGGGATTTCCTCTAGTTCAGGATACGACCTTGATAGTTATGTGCATCAGGGGACCGATCATTCAGGACCTTAGTGGAAATAACCCTCTCCAGTGATGACAGTGGCAGACCACATTTGTCTGCAAACCCACTCGTATCTGAGGGCCCACTAGGAACTCGCATAGGATGGCTGGGTTCTCTCATAGGAACTCAGTTAAAGCAAACTGTTCGTATGACGATAGTACTGTATCCCAAGGGATGAATGTACTATTGTTTCTCGATTCAGTGCTTAAAGTTGGGGACTTATGGGGGAAGCTTGTTTTTCCTGGACTCGGTTAAGACCTCCATGAGTAGTACATAATGCTAAGCTGATTCCCTGATATGGTTATTACGCTATTTCTTGGAAATAGTGAACATATTATTGTTATTCGGATTTGAGAGTCCCTGATCTACAGTACTACGAACCTCGGCTCAGATGCTTCACATTTCATGATTTCCAGTTGGATCCTCTGCTGGAGGAGTATGCTTTGATCTTAGGGGTTCCTCTTCAGGATCAGATTCCTTTTAATTCAGAGATGGCTTGACCTACGCCTACTGACATTTCTAAAGCTTTTTATTTGAGCCCGTCTGTTGTATCTACAAATCTGAGTACTACCAAAGGGGGAATGTCCGGTTTTTCTCTATAATTCTTGGTGAAGAAGGTTGGGGAGCTTGCTGCAAAAGCTCAGTGGAACTCTGTTTGTGCTATCCTGGCCCTCTCTATCTATGGGATCATTCTGTTTACGGATATCGACAAGTTTGTTAACATGAATGTTATTCATATCTTTATGCTAAAGAATCTGGTACTTACTCTTTTGGGAGACCTCTATTATTCAGTGCATTATAATAATGAGAAAAAACAAGGAGGTTTGGTACGATGTTGCGCTTCTTTGTTTTACAAGTGGTTCATGAGGCACTTGCCGAATACTGAAGCCTTCACTGATCCTAACCTGATATGGGCCCAGAGGTCGAATATGTTATCCGCCAAAGACATCAATTGGTTAACCATGAGGATAAAGGGAAGGGACTTCATCACTAGCTGTGAGAGTTATCCCAATGTGCCACTTTTAGGAGTGATCGGGAGCATTAATTACAACCTGATTCTCTTGAGAAGGAAATTGGGATACGCGCTTCAAGATATTCTTGAGGAGTCAGAGTTAGCTCAGACCTTTTACTTCCCAGTAAAGGACAATATTCTGTTGGTTAGGAAAGTTGTGGGCTCTTGGAAGCTTATTCGAAGGAGAGATATAACATGCTTGGGCAGAAGCAATAACTAGACGTTTCCCGAGTACGACGCATGGTTAAAGGAGAAAGCCCAGATAGTCCTGTTACCCTTCTCAGCACCAACTCCACTTGCAGCAGTGGAACCTAAGGCTACAGTCCCCTTGGAAGAATATCAAAAGCTGGAAGCTTTAGTTCAGCAAATTAGGGCATAAAATCAGGAAGCCCACAGTTCCTATCAGAAGATGGTGACCCTTAATAAGAAGTTAGAAGAAAGGGTTCAAAAGGCTGAAGAAATGGTGAAGGTCAAGCAAATAGACTTTGAAGAAAGAGAGCGCTATTTCAAGAAAAATGGTTTGGCTGATATTCAAAAATCGAATGAGCGTCGGAAATACAAGGAGTCTCTGATTGAAGCCAATGAAATAATAACTCTCTGGCAAGATAAATAGGAGGACAATTTGAAGAAGCAGAAAGAAGAGGAAGATGAGTACAAGAAGAAGATCGAAGATCTTCAGGAACAATTGGCTTACTAGAAAGAGCAACTCCAGCTAGCCCATGAGCAACATAGAGACTATATTCAGAAGATAGCTCAAGGGAAACAAGCAATTGAGGATGTTCAGAAGGAGGTAGAAGAACTCAAAGTTTGTGCAGAGGTCAAGAAGGCCAAGTCTGAGCCTAGTCCTAGCAAGGGAAATGAAGAGATCTTCCTACAGTAGATTAGTGAACTCTATGCGTCCTTCAATCAGAGGGATTTGCTCATACAAAAGCTTCTTGAAGATCCGAACCATCCAGATATCACTCAGTTGTTCGAGTTAGTCAAACGCCTTAGCTGGAAGCTAAAGGATTTTGAGTTGCATAGGGCTTAAATTCTTTTGCTTGTACTAGATTACCCACAGGCATGTTGTGGGAATTTTTTATACTTCTGCGATTGTGCTTATTGTAAAAACTTGGGCCCTTAAGGGACTTCCTTATAAATCTCATGTTTCCGTTTATATGATATGATTCAAATTTCCAACAATTGCACTAACATGTGTTCCAAACACTGTTTCCCCGCAGTTAGCTAATCTGAGAAGCATATGATATTCTCTTCCCGAGAGTCAAAATTCTCACAGGCCATCAGGATTGTCTTATTCCCGAATACTGGAATAGGGACGTAAACAACCTTGAGAATCAAAGAACACAATATTTGCATGCATTGATATCATTTTTTTATTTTTCTTTGCAGGTTATCCGGGTTTCCCTAACTTATATGTTTATTTAGGAAGGATTGCAAATCATCGTCTTCATCGGTACGCCACCCGTCGCAATCAAAGAAACGTTATGGAAATTGTTCAAGCTGAGCTGACTGAACTCCGTACGCACATTAATGAATTGATGAACATGATCCAGGGGGTCGCTCTAGGTCAACGAGAGTTGATGGTTGCTGTCCAAAGGCTTGATCCACCACGGGTGGAGCCTCCGGTCGTCGGAGTTAATTTGGATGCACAAGGGAGCCCAGTTAATGCCATTGTTATTCCAACAAGAGCTAACAGGCCGCCTACCCCAGAAGGTATTCATATTCTGGTTCATAATGTGGAGGATCATCAAGCTGACCAGTTCTCTTTGTTGAACGAGGACTTGGGACATGGTATGGAAGGCAATCATCATGACTTTTAGATGCTAGCATGGAAAGTCAGAGCTCTTGAGTGCAGAGACACCATGGGAATTGATGTTTCTGACATGGAATTGGTGCAAGGTTTGATCATCCTACCGAAGTTCAAGGCCCTTGGATTTAACAAATACAACGGGCGTTCATGTCCCAAGACTCATCATCAGGCTTACTATCGCAAGATAGCGACCTATACCAAAGACGAAAAGCTCTAGATGCACTTCTTCAAAGACAGTGTGTCCGGAGGGTCTCTAGAATGGTACATGAAGTTAGAGCAGACTGATGTCCGCAACTAGAAGGAACTAGGGGAAATGTTCCTCAAGTAATAATAGTACAATATTGATATGGCTCCGAGCATAACTCAGTTGCAAAGCTTGTCCCAGAAAAATTCTGAGAGTTTCAAAGAGTATACGCAAAGGTGGCGTGAGTTGGAAAGAAAAGTACAACCACCCCTGCTTGAAAGATAAATGGTATATCTATTCATGGATACCCTTCTGGGGCATTTAATTGAACAACTAACGGGGTGCTCTTCGTGTGGTTTTCTGAAATTATACTGACTGGTGAAAGGGTTGAAAATTGGGTGAAATGGGGAAAGATCCAGAATGGTGGAGCTTCTACTTCGGGGACCAAGAAGTCATTGGAAAAAAGAAGAGAGGGGGAAACCGGGGAAGTGTACTCGCAGAGAAAGAGAGGAAATCATAATTCCTACTACCAAGCAGCATCCATTACCATCCCAGTTGCCACCAATCAGCAACAGCAACCACCGCAGCAGCGTCAACAAAATCAACAACAAAGTGCTCCCAGATCATACTACCTGCCAAGGCCGAGAGATAGACAGTTCAAAACACCACCGATGTCGTATTCACAACTATTTCAGAATATTTTGAACTCTTAATGATTCAAATGAGGACTTTGCAGTCACCAAAGCCTGGCTAAATCCCTGAAGGGTATGATGCCAATGCCCACTACGAGTTTCACTCCGGAGCTCCGGGCCATACTGTGGATAATTGTAAGGCCTTCAAGCACCTGGTCCAGGTTATATTGGATTCCAAGGTGATCTACTTTGCTCCCACCCCCACTGTGGGAACTATAGAAGACGGTGACAGTTTGAATATGGTGTATAATGTTAATTCCTTGAAGACTCCGCTACTAGCAATGAAAGTCTATTTGGCAAAGAAATGTTTATTCCCTGGTTGTGGGGGGTTTGCCCAGAATGCGAAGAATCTACCGATGGATGTGACAGGTTGAGATCAGGGATTCAGAAGATGATTGATGACAGAAGCATTCAATTTGACAGGATTGTTAAATAAGAGGAAGTTGCCACAGTTACTGTCTACTATACCCCAATCGAAATTCTGACACAATCAATGGCGGCACCAGTCACGTTCACTACTCTAGGCCTATGCCGTATCAAAGTGAAAAATTTGTCCCATGTCATTATGGAGCATAATTTTATTACAACGGCCAGAAATAAGATATAACTATCTCTAACATAGCTCAACATAAAGTCAAGAATGTGGGAGTTGGAGGATTCACGAGGAATGGAAGATTGTTCGCGCCTCAAACATTAAGGAACAACATAATACCGTCAAGTGATAGTGAAGATACCCATGCTAAGGACAAGGGCAAGCAAGTTGTGACAAATGATGTTCCTGTTTCGGATTCTTACATTACATTTGACAAAGAAGCCAATGAATTCTTGAGGATCATAAAGAAGAGTGACTACAAGATAGTCAACCATCTACAATAGACTCCTTCTAAGATCTAGACCTTGTCGCTATTGATGTGTTCTGAATCCCACATAAAGGCATCGCTGAGAATTCTGAATAATGCTTATATGCCACAAGAGATATCGGTGAACCAACTCGAGACGATTGTCGTTAGCGTGAACGCTAGTCACGAATTAGGGTTCATAAATCTGGATCTAACTGCTGAGCGTCACAGTCACAATAGAGCTCTGCACATTTCGATGGAATGCAAAGGGGTAGTGCTTTCCCACGTGCTTGTTGATACAGGGTCCTCCTTAAATGTGCTTCCAAAGAAGGCGTTTATCAAGCTGGACTACGAAGGAGTGGTGCTCGGGACAAGTGACTTGGTAGTTAGAGCGTTTGATGGATCCAAAAGGTCAGTTTTTGGAGAAGTGGAATTACCGATCAAGGTAGGCCCATGGGTGTTCAACACAACCTTTTATGTCATGGACATCCATCCAACATACATTTTTTTACTTGGGCGTCCCTAGATTCACGTAGCCGGGGCAGTATCCTCAACTCTCCATCAGAAGTTAATGTTTTTCTGGGAAGGACAAATCATCATAGTGTATGGAGAGGAGGCCATCTTCATTATCCATCTATCGTCTTTCAAATAAATTGATATGGACGACGAGATATATGAGACCCCTTGCCAGGCTTTTGAGCCAGTCAAGACTGAAGTCACGTTATCCTCAGCAGCATCCCTTTCGGAAGAGAAGAATAAGGGTGTATCTATTGCATCCTATAAGCAAGATCTGTAGGTGGTGGAATTAGGGGTCAGCGGAGACTGGAGCAAGATGATAGAGGTCCCCAAGAAAGAGTCTATGTTCGGAGTTAGTTACAATCCCGTTCAATCAACATCAGCTCAACGTGCCAGAGGTCGTAAAGGCCCAATCACTTTTTCCAGTGCTGTATGGGTGGGTCGCAGCAGTATCTGTGCTATTTATGAAGACACAATTGATAGTGATTGTGAAATTGATGAGTGAATAAAGCTGAGTGTCCCAGGAGTGGAACTCAATAATTGGTCATCCGAAGATATCATCACTGTTACTCAGCACAAAAAGTAATTGTTGTGTTTTATTCTTATATGGAAGTTCTATGTCTTTCCCAAGGCATGGTAACTCATTATAAGGGCTTCATTGTTTCAATTTGAAATACTAATAATCAATAAAATGGACATTTATGCATTCATTCATGGTGTTCCCTGTCTTTCATTTTATTTTTCACACAATAAATGGAAATGTACATTTTCATATTTCATGTCTTTCCCGCTCTCTAAAATCTAGCATGAATCATCATTCATGCAGATGCACCCCAATGGGTCTCATCGATAACGATCTTGCTATGGCTCGTTATGACTTCGAAAATTCAATTTACCAAGTCGAAGAGGAAGGAGAGGAATATTTCGAATTATCCGAAGAGTTATCCAGATTGCTGAAGCAAGAGGAGAGGGAAATTCAGCCACATGAGGAGGTCATCGAGGTTGTAAACCTGGGAACCGAAGAGGTGAAGAAAGAAGTCAAGATCGGTGATGCTTTAGAAGGATCCGTGAAGGGCCAATTGATTGACATGATCCATGAATATGTTGACGTCTTCGCTTGGTCTTACCAGGATATTCCAGGGCTGGATACTGATATCGTAGTGCACAGGTTGCCGCTCTGTGAAGACTGCCCGCCAGTAAAGCAGAAGTTGCAAAGAACTTGACCTGGCATGGCAATAAAGATCAAGGAAGAGGTTCAAAAATAGTTTGACGCCAGATTCTTTGCTATCATGAGTTATCCGCCATGGGTTTCCAACATCGTGCCAGTACCGAAGAAAGATGGCAAAGTTCAGATGTGTGTTGACTACTGGGACTTAAATAGAGCTAGTCCAGAGGATGATTTCCCATTGCCTTACATTGATGTGTTGGTCGATAATACATCTCAGTTTTCGGTGTTTTCCTTCATGAATGGCTTTTCGGGTTACAACTAATTCAAGATGTCGCCAGATGATATGGAGAAAAATACATTCATCACCCCTTGGGGAACCTTCTGTTACAAAGTGATGTCGTTTGGTTTGAAGAATACTGGGGAAACTTACCAACAGGAAATGATGACTCTCTTTCATGACATGATTCATCATGAGATCAAGGTCTACGTGGATGACATGATTGCGAAGTCGCAAACCGAGGAAGAGCACTAAGTCAACTTGGCCAAGTTGTTTGACAGGCTGCGGAAGTTCAGACTGAGGTTGAACCCGAACAAATGTACATTCGGAGTGCGCTCCGGTAAGCTGCTAGGCTTCATTGTAAGTTAAAAGGGGATTGAGGTCGACCCTGCGAAGGTGAAAGAAATTCAATAGATGCCTCATCCTAAAACTGAGAAAGAAGTATGTGGCTTCTTAGGAAGATTGAACTACATTTCACGGTTCATATCTCACCTAACAACTACGTGCTTACCAATATTCAAGCTCTTGAGAAAGAATCAGGCCGATAAGTGAAATGTTGATTGTCAATTGGCTTTCGACCGGATCAAAGAATATATGAAAGAACCTCTCATCCTCATATCTCCAGTTCTGGGGAGGCCGTTGATTATGTACCTTACAGTACTTGAATGATCAATGGGTTGCGTTCTTGGGCAACATGACGAGTCTGGTCGAAAAGAGCATGCAATATACTACCTTAGCAAAAGGTTTACCGACTGTGAGAAAAGATACTCACTGCTCGAGAAAACTTGATGCGTTTTGGCATGGGCTGCTCGCCGACTAATACAATATATGTTGACTCATACGACCTTACTGATATCCAAAATGGATCTTGTCAAGTACATCTTCGAGAAGCCAACTTTAACCGGAAGAGTAGCTCGTTGGCAGGTGATCTTGACTGAATATGACATCCAATATACTTCTTATAAGGCTATCAAGGGAAGCGTATTATCAGATTATCTGGCCCAACAACTGATTGACGACTATCAGCCAATGAGATTTGAATTCCCTGATGAAGACATCATGTTCCTCAAATCGTAAGATTGTGAAGAACCACTCCTGGAGGAGGGTCCAGACCCTGACTCCAAATGGAGTCTGATGTTTGATGGGGCCGTTAACATGAATGGCAATGGAGTTGGTGTTGTCATTGCCACACCGGAAGGAGTCTATATGCCTTTCACTGCTCGGTTAACATTTGAATGCACCAACAATGAGGCAGAGTACAAAGCTTGTATAATGGGGATCGAAGAGGCAATTAATTTGCGAATTTAGACCCTCGACATCTTCGGTGATTCAACTTTGGTCGTAAATTAGGTTAACGGAAGGTGGCTTGTTCATCAACCACATCTGATTCCCTACATCGATTACACCAGGAGGTTGTTAACATTCTTCACGACAGTAAAGCTTCATTATGTGCCTCGTGATGAGAATCAATTCGCTGATGCTCTAGAAACCTTATCATCCATGATTAAAGTCCAACAAGGGAACCATGTGCCCATGATCGTGGTGTCTCGTCTCGAAAGGCTTTCTTATGTGTTTGCAGCTGAAGGCATTCACGATGATAAGCCTTGGTACTACGATATCAAGCATTTCCTGAAATCTCAGGAATACCCGACAAGGGCATCCAACAAAGACAAGAAGACCTTGAAAAGGTTGGCAGGTGGGTTCTTCTTAAATCAGGATGATGTGCTTTACAAAAGGAACTTCGACATGGTCTTACTCAGATGCTTGGATAGACACAAAGCAGGCATGTTAAAGTAGGAAGTTCACGAAGGATCCTTCGGTACCCACGCTGGAGGACACGTTATGGCAAATAAACTTTTGATATCGGGGTATTATTGGATAACCATGGAATCTGATTGCTGCAAGTATTCCCGCAAATGCCATAAGTGTCAAATTTATGCTGATAAGGTGCATGTGCCTCCTAATTCATTGAGTGTTATGTCTTCACCTTGGCCCTTCGCGATGTGAGGCATCAATATGATCGGAAAGATCGAGCCAACCGCTTCTGACCGTCATCGTTTCATTTTGGTTGCCATCGACTACTTCACTAAATGGGTGGAAGTGACGTCTTATGCTAATGTTACCAAGCAGGTTGTGGCTCGATTCATAAAAAGGGATATTATTTTTCGATACGGAATACCCGAAAGAATCATTACTGATAATGGTTCCAATCTCAAAAACAAGATGATGGTAGATCTATGTCGGGATTTCAAAATCGAACATCACAACTCTTCTCCATACCACCTGAAGATGAATGGTGCCATCGAGGCGACCAACAAGAACATCAATAAGATAGTACGTAATATGGTTGTGACATGTAAAGATTGACATGATATGTTTCCATTCGTATTGCATGGGTACCAGACATTTGTGCGCACCTCAATAGGGGCAACTTCGTTCTCGCTAGTGTATGGTATGGAGGAAGTACTACCAGTTGAAGTCAAGATTCCATCTTTGAGGATAATGATGAATGTCAAGCTTGATGAAGCTAAGTGGCTCCAATCCATATTCAATCAGTTGAGCCTCATTGAAGAGAAGCTTTTAGCAATTGTATTCCATGGACAATTGTATCAATGGAGAATGAAACGGATGTTCGATCAAAAGGTACAACCTCGATGCTACATACCCGGTGACTTAGTGCTGAAAAGGATCCTTTCTCCTCAAATAGATCACAGAGGCAAGTGGACACCCAACTATGAAGGTCCATTCATGGTTAAAAAGGTTTTCTCAGGCGGAGCCTTAATGCTAACAACCATGGACGGAGAAGACTTTTTATCTCCTGTCAACGCGGACGCAGTTAGAAAATACTTCGTATAAAAGAGACCCGCTGGATAAAAACAAAATAAAGGTCCAGGCAAAAAAGGGCATCCCGGCGAGCCAAAAATAGAATAAAAGGCTCGGGCAAAAGTTAGGGAAATAAACACACAAAAAATGTACACCCATTGAGTTGAAAAGCTACATTGGACAACTCAGGAAAAAAAAGGGTATCCCGGTGGATTGAAAATCCGAAAGGGCGATCCAAGCAAAAGAGAGATTAAAACAAACAACTGCGATCTGCGAGATCTGTGATTCTTCATCTACAATCGTGGACAACCTGAGGGTTAAGAATCAGTCCAATCATTTTCCTCAAAAGTGAAGTGCACGGAAAGTCTTGAGGACATACGGGTCATAGTCGGGTTGGAACTTGATGAGATCCAATTTTCACATTGCCATTAGGATAGTTTATTTTCATTTTGTGCAATTCCTCTTTCTAGGGATTGCTTCCCGGTTTAATGCCTATTCACGACCACTTTTCAGTCAATAAAATGCTTTTTTATCCAATTAGCTCATTGATCCGCGTGTCGCGCACGGTTCAAAAACGAGTAGTTTTTGAAAATGTAGTATAGCGACAATGACTCGAATCGTTTCACAAGGATTCTTGTATTGTTATTAATCGAAGGTAACCGAATTCCGAATTAGGGGGGGTTTGTTTTAAGGTTGATAAAAAAACAGAACAATTAAGTGATTAAAATACGTGATTATGGAATAAGTCAATCTACCAATTCAGTTCCTACTATCATTGATTATTATAATTATAATACCCTAAGCGGTTTATTCATTCCTATCTAGATACCAACTCAATGATAAGCGCGATGAGGTTTGTAAGATTAACGACCCTATTGTCCGAATTAAGAAAACGGGATAAAATTTCATGCAATCAACCAAATCAAATCAATATATTTCATGCAATTGAATTAAGCATACAAGAACACAAAATATCATTGAAAGAAATTAAATTAAAATGAACATTATAATAATCTCAAGTGTTGGAACCTGAATTACAGTAGATTGACTCAAAGGTGATTAGTTCTCCATCGTTCTTTAGAGCGTAAGAAAAATAAAATCGTGAATAGCAGAATGTCCAAGAGCAGCCGCGGCTGCTAGGTTAAATAGGAAACCTAAAAACCTGTTTACAACCCAATTGAGTCAAATACATAACCCAGGCCCAATTCTAAATGACCCGGAACTGAATAAAACTAATGCAGCAGCTTCAAATGAAATTCTGGAAAATAAGACTCCGAATCTGACTTTAACTCCAACACGAAAGTTGTAGCTCTCTCTCTTAGCTTTCCATCGACTGGTAGAACGCCTCAATCAGATTCCTGAAACTCCGATTATGATTATTTCTGTAAAAGCTGTTAAAGCTTGAAATTAAGTACGAAAATCACATTAAACCAAAAATAAAATAAATTAGAAAAACAAATTAAAATATAATAATAAACAAATAAAACTAAAGAAATGCCTAAGTGCAATCATGTAGGAATGTGCACCAAAATGAACTGATCACTCATTTGTTTTTGTTTTCATCTACCATTGATTGATTACGAAAACGTCCGACAAATTGTGATAAATATTGCATTGTGAATACATTGGTGCTTTATAATGCATGCTTAAAGGTAAAACACTTGACATACATCTTAAATGTAGAGTAACATGGATGGTCAATTCAGACCGTGAACCTGGGGCATGCAGGCTTATCTAACTTTCTCTTTTACAGGAAATATCTGTTATGTTAAAAAAAATGGAGGTATAGAGAAACAAAGCCATTACCAACACAAGGTGTCAAGGAACCTTTCCTCGATAGACTTTGTAACACCCTAAAATTTTCCCTCTTATTTTTATTATTATCAACCTCGAGCAGTGTATGCTTCATTCTTGCATCATTTCACATATCATTGCATCGCATTTGAAAAATAAATAAATCATCATCCTTTGCATATGCATGAGGTGTGTGGTCGATCGAGGCTTGCCAAACATTGGAGTTCAAGAGAAAAATAATATCCCAAAAATAATCCAAACCACTTCCAAGCTAACCAACCAAAAAAAGGGGAGATTTCAGCTTTCCCTCCATTTTCCTTCCACTTTTCCTTCCACTTTCCTTCCACATTTCCTTTCATTTCTTCCCCTTTTATTTTTCCACTTCAATTCCACTCCTTTTCCCTTGGATGCTTCTACCATGTTCTACAACCTTCTAGTGTATTCCAAGGAATATTCCAAGGAATATTCCCTCTCCAACCCTAACCCTAACTAACTACAAACCTAACTCCATTCCTAAACCTAATTCCATTCCCAAACCTAGCTCCAAGCCTAGCCTCTGTATAATCATTAATCACTTCAATGTAAAAGGTTCCCAAGTTTTGTTCCAAATTTTTTCACTCTCTCATAATTTCTAGAATCATTTTTTCTCTCTCGCTTTCCCTCCATTTCCCTTTTCACCAAAGCTTTTTTTGAAGAAGCTCTTCAAGTTTCACATTGAAACCTGAAGATCTTAAAGCTTAGCCTCCAACCTCCATTGAATTGTGGATTGTAGAAGAAGAAGCTACTGATTTTTGTGAAGATTTCGACTTATCGGAAGTGCAAGAAGGCTCAAGCATCAAGAACACATTTATTTTGCAGATTCACGGTTTTCTTGGTTTTCTTTTCGATCAAGCTCCGATTCTTGCAACATCCACCAAAGCACTTCTCTGCTTCGTAGGTTGGTGATCTAAAACCATGCTTGCTTTAAGTTATTCTCTCCATCTCGCTGTTTCAGAATTCTTTAAGTGCTTTTCGTATTACTTGTGGTTGATTATGTTTTAGTTACGTTTTGCTTGCGATTTATGGAGTTTAATGGATTAGAAGCTAGGTTGTAGCTTGTTATAGGTTTTAGCATGTGTTAATAAGCCCTAATTGAGTAGGAATTCGTGTTAACATGTTCCTAGGTGTGTTGGAGATCATTAGAAGTAAGTTTGTGGCCAAAAGCACTTATTTCTAAACTGTTTTTCACCTTCTGTTCTTTGTTAACCTTAACGCATGCATTTTGGCCACAAATTGGTGTTGTCTGGGGTGCGTTAACAGGTTAACCATTTGGCTAACCGGTTAAAGTTGTAGAAATTCAGGATTTTTGCTTATTTTTTTGCTTATTCTTGCTTCTTGGTACCTCTAATGTTCATCCATGTTTAGGTACTAATTTTAGGTAATTTTCTAGGTTGGTTTCGACATCTCATTCCCCAATTTCGAGTCGTTTCGACGCGTTTCCGTTCATGTTGCATATTATGCGTTTATGTGTTCATTTGTGTATAATTTAACTTCTTGCACTTTGTTTCTATGTCCACACACTTTTTGTCATGTAAATAATCATGTTGCATTCGGTTTTTGCATCTTTCGCACAATTCGTTAACTCATTTGCATTTCATTGTATCAATATATGTTGCATTTCACATAACCATGTATGTATGTGCTTTTGGTTGCATTTGGTTGCATGTTTGATCATATCATTCACATAAATTCAATTCTGAATTTTGCATTGAGCTTGACATTCTTGTTGATCTATCATGTTGTATATTCATGATCAATGCTCATTATGTTCATATGCAATGTTCATGTGCCATATTTTGCATACTTGTTGCATAATCAATCATGTGGTGCATTCTTGCATAATCCTCCCAAAATAATTATGTCACTCATTTGTGTATGTTGATCTATGTTCAAATGCATATTCATGATTAATTGGTACATTTATCATTAAGTTTGTGCATTAAAAAATGAAAATAATCAAATCTGCATTTTACATTTCATAACTGACTTTGCATATAGGTGCTGTAAAATACATGTTGTTTGTTATGTTTAATGTTGTATGTGACTTTTCACATCTATCGTTTCATGATGTATGTTGGCTGTAGAAAGTTGCCTTGTGTTGTACTTTTGTTTGGTAGCAGTTTTTACTTTCGGGTCTGTAATAGGTGCTGAATTTTATTTTTAGCATTCTTTTAGTCTTTAGAAGTAAGTTGGAGTCTAGAAGTTAGGTCCTAGAATTAGTAGGATTTAATTGTTGTGTGTTTGCCTTATTATTTTTAATAAAATGCACACTAATATTTGTTTTGTAGGGAGGGAAAGATATGTTTCCTTAAACCTTATCCTTTTTATTTTTTATCCATTTTCTTTATGCATTTAATTCACTTTTTCCTTCCATATTTGTGATTGGTAGGACCCCCCTTTGTTAGGATCAACTTATCTTCCTTAGGAAGTAAGTTGCATCCTTTTTCTTTTTTCTTTTCCTTTTCTTCCTTAGGAATAGAAAAACCTCATAACCCATTAGGATCTCCCTTTTGTGTATAATAAATAACTTAGGGTTGGTCTTAGTCCCCCTTAGTTTTTGTCCTTTTCCGATTTGAGTCTTCTTCTCTCATCTTCAAACAAAATTTAAAAGACATTTAATAAAGGATTGAAATAGTCTCTTGTGCATAGCCTTATTTCATGGGGCACTCATCTTCATCTTGGAATAGTATGTGCTTGTCTAGCATGATGTATAAGTCTAATCATGAGACTATCTTCACAAACAATAAACTCAAAATGCTTCTCATAAAAGACAACCAACAAAGACATCGCGTCTTCTCTTCTCATCTCCTAATCTTTGCGGACGAATGCGACTTGCCTCGACAGTTCAAACAACGATACGATAAACACCCTCGAGTCAGAGCCAGTAACACCTGAGCTAGAGCTATGGCAATGTCATCCTAAAAAACACAAACATAGTTCCCGTCTTAGTTAGGCGAACTACGTCGACTCTGATCCTCATTTTCCTGATGAGGTACGTAGGCAGTGGGGTAGGGCCCATTCGAGCACATTCTTTATTTTCCCTACATTTCCCCCCGTTCTTTTCGATCTCTTTTCTAATTCCTTTCTCATTTCAGTTCCAGTTCCAGTCAATAGTTTTACTCAGCAGCATCTTATTTCTCACCCTTTGAAACAGACAAGCAAGCGTGGATCCCGTCGGGTACGGCAGACGATCTGGGGTGCTAATACCTTTCCAGGTCGTAACCGACTCCCGAACCCAGATCTTTGGTTCGCAGGACCTTGTCCTTTCCTTCTTCCTCAGGTTTGTGCAGCATTACCTTTCCCGTTCCTTCGGGATAAAAATGCATGGCTGGCGACTCTACCTTTTTCGCGCCACTTTCGCGTTTGTACCAGGATGAAAATCCCGGGAGCGACAGCTGACGACTCTGCTGGGGACCGAATCTAGAATCTCTGGTTTCCCTCGTAGAGTCAATCCTAGCGCTTTTATGTTTTTGTTTCTTTCGGTGTTTATCTGTTTGCTGTTGTGTGCTTTAGTTTAGCTTTACTGTTTTCATTTACAGTCTTACTTTACAGCTTTACTTTACGACATTTATTTACTGCTTTCAGTATTTATCATGCATCATATGCTGGACTGTTTGGCTTTCATTTTTTCTGTGGGATGGGGTTACTGTGAGATGAGCTCGTAACCGGGGCTCGAGTGCACCCTAAGACTTAGAGTGGTTCCACTTTGGCTTCATGGCATCTTGCTATGTTGGTAGTAGTGAGTTCCACACCCAGACTTGCGACCTTCTCGGAAATATATTGATACCGGAGTCTTTCTGGGGCAATACACAACCTTGATAGTTATGTGTAGTCAGGGGACCAATCATTGAGAACCTTTGTGGAAACATCCCTCTCCAGTGATGACAGTGGCAGACCACATTTGTTGGCAAACCCACTGGCATCTGAGGGCCCACTGGGGACTCGTATATGATGGCCTGGTTCTCTCATAGGAACCCAGTCAAGGCAAACTGTTCGTATGACGATAGTATTGTACCCTTCGGGATGAATGTACTATTGTTTCTCGATTCGGTGCTTGAAGCTGAGGACTTATGAGGGATGCTTGTTTTCCCCGTACTCAGCTGAGACCTCCCTGGGTAGTATATAATGCCAAACCGATTCCCTGATTTGGTCAGGAGCCATTTCTCGGAAATGGTGAATGTATTATTGCTATCCAGCTTTGAGAGTCCGTGATGTTGACTCGGTGTAGCATACCCGTGAGATGGGAGGGGTTTACAGGTTTGCAGGAACCCTGAAACTTCCAACATACCCACTTTGCCAGCATTGTTCAGTATTATGATCAGGTTCTACATGGTCCTTTGGTTTTGAAATTCGGGATTTCGGCGGTACTGTTATTAAGACTCTTCACCAGCACATGACTGTCTTCTCAACACCAACGTCAGACCAGTGATCGCCAGACCTTTGATCACATGCCAGTGCATTGCATAACATCCTCTGCATGCTTGCATCACTAACACATGCTTACTCATTTTCAGGGTCGCATGTCGCATCCTCATGAACATATCATACGTATTTACTGCATGATTTGCATATTTTGCATTTTTACAGGTTATTCGGACTTCCTAACTTATTCAACTTTAGGCAATATAGTTGGTCAACGCGTTCATCGGTATCCAACAAAAAGAAACTGAGTGAGAATGGCTGAACGAATGCAGACTGATTTCAATGAGCTCCGACAGAGGATGAATTAGTTCATGGAAATGATGACCTTCATTGCTCAGAATCAAGAGCGTCTCAAGTTGATGGTTGAGCAACCCTATGGGAATGCTAATACTGGAACACCAACTGAGAATGTGGATCCTAACGCTGCCCGTAACGGAGGGCCAAATATAAATGGGACTGCGGCCCGTAATGATGACACTTGGGAAGACCAGTTCACTCTACTAGATGCTGGTATGGGTAATATGAATGAGGTCAACAATTGAAGGTATGAAGAGCTAGCAGAGAAGATTAAGGCCATGGAATGTCAGAATTCTCTGGGCATCGATGTAACCAGTCTTGGGTTAGTGCCAGGAGTCAGAATCCCTCCTAAGTTCAAGGTGCCATCATTTGACAAGTACAACGGCAACACATGCCCTAGAACTCACATTCATGCATACTTTGGAAGAATCTCGGCTCACACTGATGACGAGAAACTTTGGATGCATTTCTTCCAAGATAGTCTATCTGGAGCTTCATTGAGCTGTTACATGAAGCTGAGCAGGGTCTCTATCCGATGCTGGAAAGATTTAGCTGAAGCTTTTCTCAAGCGGTATCAATACAATATTGATATGGCTCCAAACCGCACTTAGTTGCAGAATTTGTTTCAAGGACCCAAGGAAAGTTTTAAGTAGTATGCTCAGAGGTGGCGTGACATGTTTATGGGCACCTTGCAAGGTGCATACTTGGATCGTCTGGCCGCCTTCTCGTCCATCGGTTTTGCTAATATTGTTATCACTGGAGAAAGGATAGAAAATTTCCTGAAATTAGGAAAGATCCAGGATGCAAGCAGTGTTGGTTCTTCTGGTGTGAAGAAACCTTTTGGCAATGGCCAGAGAAGAAGAGAAGGCGAGACAAATGTTGTGTATAGAGGCCGAGATAGAGGTCATTCTCAAGGTTACTACAAAGCAGCTGCAATAACTATTACGCCACAGGTTCAACCACAACCTCAAGGTCAGCAATATCAGGCACATAGACCAAATCAGGAAAGAACAAGAGCGAGAAACCACAACCTTGATCCCATCCCATGCCCATATGCTGTATTGCTTCTAGAGCTGCTAAAGTTGAACATGGTCGAGCTTCGTACCATGAGAGCTCCTTCTCCTGATAATCTACCTCCAAACTTTGATGCAAATGCCAGATGCGAATTCCATTCGGGTGCCCAGGGGTACAATATTGAGAAATGTTAGGATTTTCAGAACAAGGTACATGACCTAATTGACTCCAAGGCGATCAATTTTGCGCCTCACCCAAATGTACTCCAGAATCTAATGCCTAATCACAACGGAGCCGGTGTCACGGTTGTTTTACCAAATGGTCCACGTTAAGCTAGAATATTCAGGAAGCAAATAAGGCCATCAATATTTAGATACTCTCAGCAATGGCAATTGTTTGTTTGTTTTTCTTCAAAGCATTTTCATCCCTATTGAGGGGAACTACGTCGCTCTGATTCTTCATTGGTCACGGGTCAATGGAGATACGTAGGCAGAAGATCGTCAGGTCTTTCCAAGCAACCTTATAAGACAACTTTACTCTCCAATTCACTCTTTCCTTCAGACGTCTCGTGTTAGAGTCAAAATAAATAGAAGAGGAGGTATGATTGCCATGGTCGGGTATACGGCTGCAAATTGAAGATTACAAGTCTGTGAAAGAGCTATTGATCACTAAAAGTATCCAAGACTGACAAGTCCAGGCGGATTCAAGCCTCCTCAACTACGACGTTATTCAGTTTCTTTACTGCATTTCCATTTGTAGTTTCTTTTATTTGCTAAACATTTGTATACATGTATGAAATTTGTTTGCTTTTGAATGTTATCAATAATAAAACTCACATGTTTTTCTTGAAGTAATTCATTTGTCAATTTAATTTTTCATGTTTACATTGCAATACCAATTGTCGTGCTTAAACTCTATGAAGGAGAATGACGAAACAAAAATGCAAGAATCTCTAATTGTGTGCTCTCGAATAAGACCCTGTTGACGATGTACAAGCTTTGTTTCAAATCCCTAAACACTGGAGATATAAGGGAGATAGACCCTCTCTAACCCCCTCGAGCTTTGAAGTAGGAGTTTCTTCTCGCACGAAAAACCCTCACATGTAACCCAGGGGTAGGGTAGATGTCAGCTAGTCGGACCAAGCGTTCAGGCTTTCATAAAGGAGTGTATTTGAGGATCCATTACATTCCACTATGCTAATCAATAGGTCCAAAGACCAGAAACCACAATGGTTATCCATATCAAGAGGTCCAAAGATTGAAAACCACAATGGTTATCCTTCATCGACTATGAGTTAGTCACAGCCCTCGCAATGCAATCAAGACAAACAATGTCACACGATTTGTTCAAAAAAATGAAAGAAATGAAAAGCCCGCTAAGTCGAAACTTGAAAACAAGCGACTTAGGAAAAAGTTAGGGCATCCCGCTGGACTTCACAATCTAAGATTCAGAAGAATCAGTCCAGGCAAAAGTTAGGGATAAGTAAAATAACTTAAAAGCGAAAGACGAAAAGGATTACACAAGAAAGATCCTCAAACAAGAACAAAGTCGTCTGGCATAGACACGAAAGACAAAAGGGTGATTGACTCTAAATAACAACTTCATTGGTGCCTAAACCGATAGCAACAATGGTTCCTCGACCGATACGAAACCCTTGTGAAAGGTGAGCGCTTGTGAAAATTAGATGAACATAGGAATGGAGGACATCACAAAGAGGGTTGGGAACAAATAAACTTTGAGCCTATATCCTTTTTTTCTATAACCGTGAACCAGGCCACGATACAACCCTCAAAAGTCCTAACTGAAACAAGGTTAATTTGAGAGCGTACTACCACGAAATGGTGTTCCTGGCTCCTATGAGTTGTGCTAAAAGACCTTGTTGGTATTGCATGTGCATGCGTTCTCTCATTCAAAAACGAGGTTGTATCTTAACTAGTGATTTGCTCACAAAGGTTTGCGACCGCTTTCCAAAACTTCAAGATTAACATGTTTGTTGCATTAGAATTTCCATTCTCAGAATATACATTTTTCTGCTTGCATACATCTGTTTGGCATCATAAATGGTTCACATGCGGAAATTCAGTCCAGAAGCTTAAGCTTGCCAAGTGAGAGGTCTAAAAATCTTGAAAGACAGTCACGTCGAGGTGCACTTTTCCGAGAAAGTTCCATTGAGTAAGGACTTTCCCAACCATTCATGGTAAGAGCCAACCAATCTGGGGAAGTTCCGTCGAGCGATCTCTTCAAAATTCAGCCAAAATGGGACAATCAACTCGAGATTCAAATCTCTCTCAGAGCAATTTGTCAAAGACTCATACTGAGGCAAGCCACCCTAATCGCACGAGGATTCATTCTTTCCCGAAGACAGATAATCGGAAGTTCAGAATACCTGGGCAATTATACTCCTGAAGAGTTTAAAGACACCAAGTCTTTTGTAAAATCCTCTTAAGGTAAAGCCCGAATCAAAGCAAATTATCCCTAGCACGAGACTACTTGAAATCTTTCCTCCTCGGCAGGATGCGGTTCAGTTTCTTTATCCCCAACAGACGCATGGAAGTTATCCCCAGTAAAGTCGTCAAACTTTTCTTCAGCAGGTTTCCTTGATCTTATTTCCCAGTAGATCTCAAACCAAATCCTTCTCTTCCCTAGCAGAGCAATAAGGATCATCCCTAGTAAGAGTCGTCTTCCCGTAGTGAAGCACTTCTTACAAGAATCCAGAAATTCCCGAAAGTTAGCTGAACGGTTCCCTTCCCCACAGAGGTTTGGAAAATTCAGGTAGACAAGAGAGTTCTGTTCAGCAGAGCCTTGACATGTCTTCCCCCAGCTAAGTCGAAAAGTTGTCGATTCCCCAGCGAAATCTGTGGGGTGAGATTCAATCCCTAGCAGCTGAGGCATCCCCTAGCAGGGTCTTCAAATCTAAAGTCCAATATATTTTTGGCAAAGGTAATAAGTCGAGACAGGCTAGTCAAACCCTTCTCCAACATAAATATCGGCAACCATCTGTATTCCCCACAGAGTCAGCAAAGATTTGTTATTTTCGCGTGTCAGGGGGCATTATGTCATGCAGTTCAACGTATGCATGCTCAATCCAAGGTTGATATCCAAAGTCCACCCGCAGCGTGGCAATTTATCCAAAGTCTAACCGCAGATTGACCAAAGTCCATCCTCTGGGTGGAAAATTCCAAAGTCCAACCGCAGATTGGCCAAAGTCCATCCTCTGGGTGGCAAATTCTTAAAGTCCAGCTGCAGACTGGCCAAAGTCCATCCTCCAGGTGGCGAATTCTTAAAGTCTCCCGTAGTGAGCAGCAGCCCCTGTAGTGTGACAAAACATTGAAGTCTCTCGTAGTGGGCCAAAGTCTCCCGTAGCGAGCAGCAGCCCCCGTAGTGTGGCAAAACATTGAAGTCTCCCGTAGTGGGCCAAAGTCTCCCGTAGCGAGCAGCAACCCCCTTAGTGTGGCAAAACATTGAAGTCTCCCATAGTGAGCAAAAGTCTCTTGTAGTGAGCCAAAGTCTCCCGTAGCGAGCAGCAGCCCCCGTAGTGTGGCAAAACATTGAAGCCTCATGTAGTGAGCCAAAGTCTCCCGTAGCGAGCAGCAGCCCCTGTAGTGTGGCAAAACATTGAAGTCTCCCGTAGTGAGCAGAAATCTCCCATACTTGAGCAATGTGCCCCTGTAGTGTGGCGAATTTTCAAAGTCTCCCGTAGCTGAGCAATGTAGCCCCGTAGATGGGTAGGATTTCCAAAGTCTCCCATAATTGAGCAATGTATCCCCGTAGAGTGGCAAAGTATTGAAATCCCCCGCAGTATGGCGAAGCATTCAGAAAACCACCAGTTGTGTGGCATGTCATTAATAGCCCATTGAAAAGTCCACCTGTAGTATGGCAAATCAGCAATCTCTCAGCGTTATTCCAAAGAATTCATCAGATTACTACTCTTCACATCAGAGTTCTCCCCAAGCAGAGTTCAAATGGTTGGGTTTATTTCCCTTTTCTTCTTCCACCGAGTGCAAATTTTCTGGTTGTTGTTAGTATTCAATCCCTGCATACTTCAAACGTTTGAGAGCAACTGCTATTATCCATTCAAGTCTACAGTGATTAAATAGGGGCAGCTGTAACACCCCAAAATTTGCCCTCTTATTTTTATTATTATCAACCTCGAGCAGTGTACGCTTCATTCTTGCATCATTCCGCATATCATTGCATCGCATTTGAAAAGTAAATAAATCATCAACCTTTGCATACGCATGAGGTGTGTGGTCGATCGAGACTTGCCAAACATTGGAGTTTAAGAGAAAAATAATATCCCAAAAATAATCCAAACCACTTCCAAGCTAATCAACCGAAAAAAAGGGGAGATCTCACCTTTCCCTCCATTTCCTTCCACTTTTCCTTCCACTTTCCTTCCACATTTCCTTTCATTTCTTCACCTTTTACTTTTCCACTTCAATTCCACTCCTTTTCCCTTGGTTGCTTCTACCATGTTCTACAACCTTCTAGAGTATTCCATGGAATATTCCAAGGAATATTCCCTCTCCAACCCTAACCCTAACTAACTACAAACCTAACTCCATTCCTAAACCTAATTCCATTCCCAAACCTAGCTCCAAGCCTAGCCTCTATATAATCATTAATCACTTCAATGCAAAAGGTTCCCAAGTTTTGTTCCCAATTTTTTCACTCTCTCATAATTTCTAGAATCATTTTTTCTCTCTCGCTTTTCCTCCATTTCCCTTTTCATCAAAGCTTTTTTTGAAGAAGCTCTTCAAGTTTCACATTGAAACTTGAAGATCTTAAAGCTTAGCCTCTAACCTCCATTGAATTGTGGATTGTAGAAGAAGAAGCTACTGATTTTTGTGAAGATTTCGACTTATCGGAAGTGCAAGAAGGCTCAAGCATCAAGAACGCATTTATTTTGCGGATTCACGATTTTCTTGGTTTTCTCTTCGATCAAGCTCTGATTCTTGCAACATCTACCGAAGCACTTCTCCGCTTCGTAGGTTGGTGATCTAAAACCATGCTTGCTTTAAGTTATTCTCTCCATCTCGCCGTTTCGGCATTCTTTAAGTGCTTTTCGTATTACTTGTGGTTGATTATGTTTTCGTTAAGTTTTGCTTGCGATTTATGGAGTTTAATGGATTAGAAGCTAGGATGTAGCTTGTTATAGGTTTTAGCATGTGTTAATAAGCCCTAATTGAGTAGGAATTCGTGTTAAAATGTTCCTAGGTGTGTTGGAGAACATTAGAAGTAAGTTTGTGGCCAAAAGCACTTATTTCTAAACTTTTTTTCACCTTCTGTTCAGTGTTAACCGGTTAACCATTTGGTTAACCGGTTAACGCATGCATTTTGGCCACAAATTGGTGCTGTCTGGGGTGCGTTAACAGGTTAACCGGTTAACGCTGTAGAAATTCAGGATTTTTGCTTATTTTCTTGCTTATTCTTGCTTCTTGGTGCCTCTAATGTCCATACATGTTTAGGTACTAATTTTAGGGAATTTTCTAGGTTGGTTTCGACATCTCATTCCCCCATTTTGAGTCGTTTCGACGCGTTTCCGTTCATGTTGCATATTATGCGTTTATGTGTTCATTTGTGTATAATTTTACTTCTTTCACTTTGTTGCTATGTCCACACACTTTTTGTCATGTAAATAATCATGTTGCATTTTGTTTTTGCATCTTTCGCACAATTCGTTAACTCATTTGCATTTCATTGTATCAGTATATGTTGCATTTACATAACCATGTATGTATGTGCCTTTGGTTGCATTTGGTTGCATGTTTGATCATATCATTCACATCAATTCAATTCTGAATTTTGCATTGAGCTTGGCATTCTTGTTGATCTATCATGTTGTATATTCATGATCAATGCTCATTATGTTCATATTCCATGTTCATGTGCCATATTTTACATACTTGTTGCATAATCAATCATGTGGTGCATTCTTGCATAATCCTCCCAAAATAATAATGTAACTCATTTGTGTATGTTTATCTATGTTCAAATGCATATTCATGATTAATTGGTACATTTTTCATTAAGTTTGTGCATTAAAAAATGAAAATAATCAAATCTGCATTTTACATTTCATAGCTGACTTTTCATATAGGTGCTGTAAAATACATGTTGTTTGTTATGTTGCATGCTGTATGTGACTTTTCACACCTAGATTTTCATGATGTATGTTGGTTGTAGAAAGTTGCCTTGTGTTGTACTTTTGCTTGGTAGCAGTTTTTACTTTAGGGGCTGTAATAGGTGCTGAATTTTGTTTTTAGCATTCTTTTAGTCTTTAGAAGTAAGTTGTAATCTAGAAGTTAGGTCCTAGAATTAGTAGGATTTAATTGTTGTGTGTTTGCCTTATTATTTTTAATAAAATGCACACTAATCTTTTTTTTGTAGGGAGGGAAAGATATGTTTCCTTAAACCTTATCCTTTTTATTTTTTATGCATTTTCTTTATGCATTTAATTCACTTTTTCCTTCCATATTTGTGATTGGTAGGACCCACCCTTTGTTAGGATCAACTTATCTTCCTTAGGAAGTAAGTTGCATCATTTTTCTTTTTTCTTTTCCTTTTCTTCCTTAGGAATAGAAAAACCTCATAAACCATTAGGATCTCCATTTTGTGCATAATAAATAACTTAGGGTTGGTCTTAGTCCCCCTTAGTTTTTGTCCTTTTCCGATTTGAGTCTTCTTCTCTCATCTTCAAACAAAATTTAAAAGACATTTAATAAAGGATTGAAATAGTCTCTTGTGCATAGCCTTATTCCATGGGGCACTCATATTCATTCCATCTTGGAATAGTATGGGCTTGTCTAGCATGATGTACAAGTCTAATCATGAGACTATCTTCACAAACAATAAACTCCAAAACACTTCTCATAAAAGACAACCAACAAAGACATCGCGTCTTCTCTTCTAATCTCCTAATATTTGCGGACGAATGCGACTTGCCTCGACAGTTCAAACAACGATACGATAAATACCCTCGAGTCAGAGCCGGTAACACCTGAGCTAGAGCTATGGCAATGTCATCCTAAAAAACACAAACATAGTTCCCGCCTTAGTTAGGCGAATTACATCGACTCTGATCCTCAATTTCCCGATGAGGTATGTAGGCAGTGGGCTAGGGCCCATTCGAGCACATTCTTTATTTTCCCTACATTTCCCCCCGTTCTTTTCGATCTCTTTTCCAATTCCTTTCTCATTTCAGTTCTAGTTCCAGTCAACAGTTTTATTCAGCAACATCTTATTTCTCACCCTTTGAAACAGACAAGCAAGCATGGATCCTGTCAGGTACGGAGGATGATCTAGGGGTGCTAATACCTTCTCCGGTCGTAACCGACTCCCGAACCCAGATCTTTTGTTCGCAGGACCTTGTCCTTTCCTTCTTCCTCAGGTTTGTGCAGCATTACCTTTCCCGTTCCTTCGGGATAAAAATGCATGGCTGGCGACTCTACCTTTTCCGCGCCACTTTCACGTTTGTACTAGGATGAAAATCCCGGGAGCGAAAGACTTCATCAAACAAGATTCCTCAAAAAGTCTCATTAGACTACCTTTTCTCTATTAGAGCAATAAGAAAAAGGTTGGTACTCCTCGGGCAAACGGTATCATCATCTCTTATCCCCCCGCATGAGACGCCTTATCTTTTATCCTCAGCAAGAGACATATTCAACAGTAAACATACTCATTAATGTTCTCCATCATCCCTAGTGGAGTCGAAGATTGAAACCTGACCCAGCTATGTCGGAGCAAAGAGGGGTTGAACAGATGGTAGTCCCCAAGATGATCTATTTCTCCTGCAATGAAGTATTCCCAGCATGCAAATGAATGTGTAACACGGTGGGAGAACTGTCTTTTAGTCATGTTGCGGATAGCAAGAGTCGTCACCGGCTTTTATTTTATCCAAGTGGAAAGGACATAAAAGAACAGTAAAGACCTATTTTAAAAGACTTGAGTACGGAGGATAGGTTATACAAAGGGAAGGTGTTAGCACCCTTTATATCCATGGTTATCCATGGGCTCTTAGTTACTTAGCTCACTTAAATTGTTTTTGAAGAATGTAGTGTGTGATTAGAAATTTTTCTAAGTACTTTGTAATGATCCTCGTATGGATGTATACAAAGCCTTGTTTTGAAAAATGTTTAAGAAAGTGAGGTGTAAAAAGTATTTTGAAATGTGAGCAAGCAACTAAGAGGTACCTACCCTAGATTAAGTCTTTCATGTTCTCGTATGTTCTTTCAATGGTAAGACTATCCCTATTATTAAGGAATAGGTAGTCATTACCTTGGATGTGTTAAGGGACAAGCGTAGGGTCATCGTATGGTCATAGAAAGCAACTTTTAGGGGTGTCTTTAGCAACCTGGGAGGGTCTATCATCTTTTACCGAAGGGACAAGATCATTATCGTAGGCAACATCGTAGGGACTTGATCTTTTTAAATCTGGGAAGGACTAGATGATTTATTTATGGAGGGACTTTGCTTAAGACACACCCATTTCGAGGGACTTGACCATATTATTTTAAGGCAACCAAGAGGGATACCCTAGGAAGTGCAGGTGGCGATCCTAGATCGACTTACGTGTGTGAGTGTTTATTTTTCAAATATTTATCTTTTTTAAATTAATTTTCTAAGTTAATTTTAATTACATTAGGTTATAAACACCCTAAAGTTACTAACCATAGCAATTATAATAAAGTAAATAAAATACGGAAATATAAAATCTACGCTATTACATGACTTATGGACAGTTACAAAATAATCGAGCAAGAAAAAATAAATTACAATATAATAACCTATACACTTTTCTAATAAGATAAATAAAAAATAATAATAATAAAGCAACATTAAATAAATAATAAAGCAAAAAGAATAAAAATATTAAAATAAAAATTAGGGTTAGTAAGTTAGATTTTTTTAGAATTTAAATAAGTTAGAAATTAATTAAAATTTATAAAAGAAATAATATATAATAATAAGAATAAAGTATTTATAAAAAAAAAGTTGTTATGAAAATATTCTAATTAGGATTTAAGTTTATTAGGATTAATAGGAAAATTAGGGTTTTCGAAAATAATTGGAGTTTTAAGTAATTAAAGTTTTAAATATTTATTTACAAAAAAAAATATATAATGAAAATTATGTACAAAATTATTATAAAATTAATTAAAACAAATAATTAAGAAAAATTATGAAATTAATAAAAATATAAAGTTTAATTATTGTTTTAAAGAAAATTATTGGTTTTAATATTAAACAAATTAATTAAACTTTAATAATTATGAAGAAAAAAAAAAAGCAAAACAAATAACCAAAATAAAAGTGGGGAGGCCTGGTTTTGATCCCAGGACTTCCCCCTTACCATAACAAAACCCTGTCACTGGGCTAGCGTGCGCTAGTGAACAATGAATGAATCCTAATCAATAAATATTGAACCTGGTAAATATGCTGAAATAAAACAACCAAAACGCAAAACCTAGGAATCGAACCCAAGTTCAAATGCTTCCATACGCACATCAAAACCACTGAACCACCTGCGCTTCTGAGAATTAATATACAAACTATTAATTAAATAATAATTCAACATTTAAAAATCCAATTTCACGCGCAGCTTCATCTTCAACTTTTGTCCGTTGGCTTAGGTTTTAGTGACACTTTTTTCGTCACTTAAACTTGTAGTGACGGATTATGTTCGTCACTATAGGACCTGCACACATGAACACGCATAATACACCAAATAAATTGTTTCAAATGACTTAAATCAATTAAATAAAGGGTCCTAAGTCCAATTATCCATTTAATTTCAAATGAAATCACGTTTTGCTCATGGTTCCCGTTTTGAAGCTTATGAACCCTAGATATGGTGTTTGGAGATTAAGGGCACGATTCTTCAAATTGAGGGTCCAGAAACGTTCCTAGCACTATCACAAACATCAAACAATCATCAAATATCATTTAAAATAAGCAAATTCATGAAATCGAAAAATTCATATTCAAGCATAAAACATGATTCAGATTGAACATATGAGCATGGTTTGGATGATGTTAATGATGCATATATGTTCAATGAACATCATAGAAGGTATTGCAACCTTTAAAATACTTGGAAATTGCCTAAAAATCAAAATCCGAAATTGACTTTTCTTGGTTTTTTCTTGACTTTGATCCTTATGTTCTTACCTCAAAAATTCGTCCTTTGTGTTTGTATTGAGTTATACTCTTATAGTGGAGTGAAATTAGGTCAAAAGAATAGTGGATTGTTTGGGCTTTTGGATGACTTGATGGTGAAGAAAGATCAATCATAATTTTGACAAAAAATCATATCTTTTCATACTCCAAAGGGTGTGCACGAATTTGGGAGTGTATCAAACCATCTTAATGTTATTTATGAGCTTCTAGAACAAGAATCAAATTTAAATATTGAGTTTTCATATTTTATTTTGATTTAAATTGATTTTTAATGAATAAAATCAAAATAAATATAAAATAAATTGTAAAAATCTGAATAAATGAGAATTAGGTCGTGCATGATGTCATGGTAAAGATTGGATCACAAAATTGCAAGCCCATTTGGAAAGAATTGGTTTTAAGACCCCATTTGCTCAATATACCTCTCAAAAATTTCCCAACTTTGCAAAGGCACAAATCCCTCAATTTTCAGGCTATGAAGGTGTTCTTGGACATTTTGGAAAGCTTAGATAGTCCTCTAACCAACCTATTTTGTCTCATATCCATATCCTTCACCATTTTCAAATTATGCCCTTTGGAAGATGTTGACTTTTTGTTGACTTTTAAAATGACCTATAATGTTTTAGCTCATTGATGGGCTAAAGACGTATCTAATTATGTGTCTAGCGGTATCTTAACTGCAAGTGCACAGCCTATCGAAGTAATATTTAAGATTATCGATCCACAGGGACTCTATGGTTACTTAGTGCTAGATGAACTTCTAGTTTAGCTAAGGCGAAGGGTTGTCACGATTTTTTTGTTGTTTTTAAAGATTAAAGGCGGGAATTAAAATTAAGTTTAATAAAATAATACTAAGGCGGTCGGTATGTAATTATGCTAACTTAGGCGGGTCAATCTAACCTAGGCTTATAAATATGATTCGCTTAATCTTATTCTGTAGAGGTTACCAGTTTAAATATCCTTAACTCACACTCTCGTGGTCTTATCTCAGATCTTACCCCTAAAGCCCTATGCCTGCTCTCGCTAGCCCATAAGTGTTTAGAGATAATTTTTGGAAACTTAGTAATTCTAATTTATTTTAAAGCGCTCTCGCTGTGTTTAATTTAAATGCCTAACCTTAGCTATCTGGTTAAAATCTCACACTCTCGTGGTCTTGACCTAACCTAATACACTTTCCTTACTCTCGTAACAAAAAGGTCGATTTTATAATAAAAGGTATCAGCCAGAATATTAAGCTCTTAATTATTTTAAGCCTATAGTTTATTTTACCGATTTAGTTTGTTTTAATTACATACCGCCCTAAGGTATTTAGCTACTCATTTTTGTTGAACCAGACAGAGGCAGAAAAACAATAAACGAAATATTCATGGCAGAAAGATAAATATCCAACATAAATATAAAATTGCAAATTAATATAAACCTGGTTAACAATAAAAATGGCAGACTCCTTCTTCCACAGGCTGGAAAGCTCGGAGTATTTGTCGGAATCGGAAATAAACTAAAAATTCTGAAGGCTTTGAAACAAATAAATTTTTATAACAATTTCCTGATGTTGGAAATTGTTATAGGTTGGGTTTGGATACAATAAAAATAAAGCAAAGAAAATAATGCTGGAAAAATAATAAGGGTGTAAAATAATTCGGCAGAGCTTCCGCAAGAAATTAATAAAATAAAACTTTGTGTATTGTTCAATTGAATTAAGCTATTTATAGAAGATTTAATGGGCTGGTGGTTGAATTTGTTGCTTGGGCCTCGTAGGAGCATTTGAGAAAATCCAGGAACGTGGATACAGGGTTGGGTGGAAAATAGGCATTTCATTTGCAGCGTAACGTTATGACTAAGTCTTCAGTTAAATAACCTATTTTTCCCTTGTCACGGTCGTGACAAGGGCATCACGTTCGTGTCCCTTGTAAAATAAGTGTCACGGTCGTGAGGGATATGTCACGATCGTGATTGCTCCTTTTGGGGTGTCACGGTCGTGACACCTAGGTGACGACCGTTAGTGTAACAAAAAATGCAGGTTTTGCAGCATTCTTCACTTCTTCATCTTTTTATGGTTGTTTTCGCTCCTTTTGCTTGTGGCTCATGATTTAGCTCTGTATACGATGTACCTGCAAAATGGTAAGGAAAACTCGAGGAATCGGGTGTTAAAACGACAATTATGCAATAATACGGTATTGAAACATAGCAATATAATCGATACATTTTCTCGTTATCAAACTTCCCCAAACTTAAACCTTTGCTTGTCCTCAAGCAAATAGTCGGTTGAAAATTGTCGGACAAGTTTTTATCGACTTACACACATAACAAACCGTACGAGGGATCGTTTTGTCGGATAAACCGGTACTATGATAAAACACTAACGATACACTAATGACACAAGCAACAAGCTAAGTCGTCGACTTCCCGTTAAACAAAACATTCGGCAATTGCTTTACGATTTCACCTAGAGTTTTTCGATCTTATTTCGCCCGGTTTCTTTCTAGCGCAATCACATTAAGCCCTTTGCCTTAGCACGCACGTAGTGGAGTAGCCGGTTAGCGAATTTGATCCTTTAAAATCACGGGGTCTGGTACACGAATGTGGTAACCCTATATACATTATCCGATTTGGAGGTTGTGGGGGATCGAGCCGTAGCACGCCCTACCAAGTTCAGAACCAGTACCTCTGAACCAACCCGCAATGGACTCCTTCTCGTATTTCTCGTTTCTTATATGCGACCGTGTACTTTGGTGAAATTTCTTTTCATTTGCCTCGAGATATGAAGGATCATTATAGATTAGGCATCAAACGCTTATATTCATCGGCTCCCCACGTGGTTTGTGTTCAAACGGTGCTGACTGCTAGTATAAACTACTAGGGGTTACTTTTGAACTGAAACTTAAGGTGTAGTCGTAACAATCATCGGAACGGGATTGCTTAAGTGGGAAGTCTAAGGTGTCAAGACTGTATTGATCTTGTTGAATCGTTCTCAGCTTCCTAATTATGATTTCGTAGGTAAGTCGGGTAATGCGAATAATTAGAGATTTTTTTTTGGTATGGCTAAATAAACGGGGAAAGTTAGAAACTAAAGAAAATAGCACAAAAATTGCTCGTTTCATTAACTTACGAAAAGAAATACAACGGAATGGAAATACAACGGAATGGAAAAGATGCGAAAAAGGGAAAATGCGGAAAATGAAAGGTACCTCTCCCACACTATATCAGACATTGTCCTCAATGTTGTGATATAATAGCGGTAAAAGTACAATACAAACTACGAAAATGAAAAACAAACATAAACAAAAACTAAAACTAAGGCTGCTGATGACCGCGGCCTCGGCTTCTGGTGCGGGAGCGTCTGGTCGGAGTCGCTTCAAGATCAGAACCGGTACCGGTAATAGCAGTGATGTCAATGCGCAAAGCCTCTAGCTCGCTAAAGATCTCGCCGAGCTTCTCATCAGTAGCTGTCTGGTTGGATGCAATAGTGCGGAGTAAAGCGTCATGCTGCTCCTTCTGCCTTCGCTCCAGTGCGGCATTCATCTGGTTCTGCTGATGAATCGCATGGAGGACGTCCTCAAGTGTGAATTCCAGTGCAGGAGGTTGTCGGGTGGATGACTCAGGAATGTCCTGGACAGGCTCAGCTGCATCCATGGCGTCTTGCATCTCTTCCGCTGGAGGATCGGCCTGATCATCATGAATGGGGGCGTGGCCGGCAGCATCCGGTAAAACAAAGAGCCAGTTGGCTCGGCTAGACGGATCGATGCGGTCACGGGACGGCAGGATGATGTGGTGATAAACAGTGCCGTGGATAACAGGGCTAAACCTGCCATCCTCTCTATGTGCAATCAAGTGAGCGGACCTGCAATAGTTCTTCGTTAGGAACTCGGCGGCTCTGCTAGGCAAATTCGCGACCAAATCACCAAGGTCCAACTGAATGGCGAGGGTGGTGACAATGCCACCTATGTAAAAAGGTGTTGAGCCTCTTTGCGCAATGGCCTGGATGTGAGAAAGCATGAACGGGGCAGCGTTGATTGGCTCGTCATTTAGAGCGCAGTGCAAGAACAGAAGCTCCTTGGAGTTGAGCTTATGGTTACTCTCTCGTGCAAAGATGGTGTTGCAAATGATGCGGTGAAAATATCGGATTGCCGGGTTGTGGATGTGCGTAGCATTAAGGCTCTGGAAGGCTGAGGCACGGGTGTTGGTTATGTTGTGCCATAGGGTGAAAGCGGTTTCACTGAAATTATCCGGCACGCGGAGGTGAGCTTCATTCCCGTTATCGAAGCCTAGCAACTCGGCTATCCTGTTTTGTGAAAGTTCGAACTCTCGGCCAAGTAATCTGAACTTAGCGAAGCCGGTAAGTTGACTCTGAGAACCGGTAGGAGTGATGTAATGGAATGAGCTTAGGAATTCCAATGTCAGAAGCTCGAATGTGGGCTGGGGCTGACTGCAAAGATCCCACAGACCGACTTTTTGAAGCAGGCTCTTGACACTGTTAAGCATTCCCAGTTCTCTCAAACAGACAGTGTCGACATATCGCGTGGGTTGCACGCCACGGTTCTGGAATCAGATGAACCTCTCTCTCTGGTTTTCTCCATTCTCACCATCTCTGAATTGAATAGCTTCCATTGCATGCAAGAACAAGAGTGGGAGATGAGGAGTTTGGATTTTTGTGAAAAAGTGATAAAATGAGAGAAGTAATGGTTCTGATAAATATTGGAAGGTGAGAATGTGATAGGTGTGGTGATAATGGAGAGGTTAATGGGTTTTAATTTGGTAATGGGAGGTTACGGAAGTTGGGGGAGATAATGGGTGGTTTTGAAAGTTATGGAAGAAGAAAGATGAAGAGGTTTCGAAGAAGAAACAGTTCTGTTTCTCACGAATTCTATAATTAGGGTTGTCACGGTCGTGACAAAGGGATGACGATCGTGACACGCTAATTAGCTTGTCACGATCGTTAGGGGGGTGTGACGACCGTGAGGGTTGAATTCCTTGAATAATTTCCAGAAAAACATTATCTCTCTCACGCTTCATATAATTTATATAATATTTTTGATCACTTCTTACTCAATATTAAATATAAACACCATATAATAAATAATTTCAATATAGTACTTGTAAATTGCATCACACGAGAGATTGTATAAAATATGAATCAATTCAAGCATAACAGTATATAGATTGAAAAACATATAAATTGATTAAAATGGAAAAATTTGTAAACTAGAAGTGCTTTGCATTTGATAATTGAAATGAAATTACATTAATGAAAATACGGTACGAAAATGTTTGCGTAAAGTAAAACTAACTAGAAACGAAAACGATAAGTAAAGTAAGCTAGATCACTACAGCATTTTCAAAAGTGCTTCTTCAAATCTTCGATTGCGGAGTTCAGATGGTAGAATTGCTCACAGGTTATGTCAGTTAGACCTATAATGTCCAATTGCATGCTCTTAATCTCATCCTTAATGGTATTTATATCAGTTTGGTAAGCTTCAAGAGTGTTCATGATATTCTGTAAGTTGTTAGCATAATCTACTTGATTCACTTCAGGGGTCTCAATCACTTTGTCAGTGTGGTCAATGTCATGGTAACCAGGAGGCGTCTCAGGGTCACTTTCTACATCGGTCATTATATCATCTTTTATCTTGTAAGACTGAGGTGTTTCAGGAGTAGATGGATAGTCAGGTGGGGTTAACTCATAAATCCAGTTATCCTTATTGTGAACACTTACTCTAGCATGGTTTGGTAGTGTGAACAGAGTTACTACCTCATTCCGGATTAGGTACTCGAAAGGTGGATGTCCTAAATTCCTTATGATATGGCGATTGAAGCAAAAGTTAAGATTCATAGGACGGATGGTACCTAAACGGTTACACCTGTGCAATTGGTATCTAAGTCCTAAAGCATCAGCAATCATGGTTACAAGACCTCCGATTAATATAGGTAATTCAGGTTCTTCTTGGATTCGGGTTAAGGTTTGCATCATGAAAGGCACACCATTGACAGGCTGTCCATTAGTGAAACGTGACATAATGAATATCTCATCTTTAGATACTCCGGTAAGGTTTTCTTCTTTTCCAAAGAAGGTGTGGGCAAGAATCTTATGGAAGTAACAGATAGCTGGGTTATGTATCTCATCATTGTTCATGCTATTTGGTTCAGGGTGGTAGTTTCCAGTTAATGTTCCCCAAAAGAAATCCAGCTCAATGTCCATCAATTCTACCTGTGTGGTAGTAAAAGCAAAGGGTCCACTAGGGAATCCTAATAAGTCAGCTAGTTCCTTATGGTTAAAGTCATATTCTATTCCAAATAGGCGGAAACTGATAAATCCTTTCTTGAATCCAAAACCGCGCTTGGGTAGGTAAACTAAGGAGCTAAGGAACTCAAGGGTGAGCTCGCGGTAAGTCACAAACTTATGTTGAATCAGTGCATTCTCCCATCCAAGTCGGTTAAATAAGTACAGGATGCTATCATGTATACCTAGGGTTTCCATAGTCAGATCATCCGGGTACAGAGTCAAATCCATTGGTCTCTGTGATAACTCTTCAAATTTCATTCTTTGGTTCCTACCTCTAAATTTGGTTTCCATATGGTTTATCAGTTGGTTAGCCATGGTTAGTGCAAATACGGAGGAAACAAATCAGGGGGAGAAGGAAAGTGGAAAAGACTTTTAGAAAATCTGTAAAAGTGATTTAAGATTAAAATAAGGAAAAATAAGGAAATAAAATGCATAAATTAAAGGCAATAATAGTAATAATGAAATAAAACTATAATAAAATGACAAAGCAAATGAACTAATAATAAAATGATAAATGGCAAAATAATAAAATGATGAAAATGATTTTAAATGATTTAAATGATTAAATGAGTAAATGGGTTGCCTCCCACTAAGCGCTGTTTTTATCGCCAAAAGCCTGACGTAATGCTTAGGTGTAGATTAATCAGGGGAATTAGTGGACAACTCTAAAAGCCTTATATTATTCGCATAATCTCTATTTTCAACTTTATGATAATGTTTTAAATGTTGTCCGTTTACTATGAATGGTTCACTATTCCTACCCTTAATTTCTATTGCTCCACTCGGGAACACTCTAGTTATTTCAAAGGGTCCTGACCATCTAGATTTTAATTTTCCAGGAAAGAGCCTAAGTATTGAATTAAAGAGGAGTACAACGTCTCCCACACTAAATTCTTTCCTAGATAGACGTTTATCATGCCATCGCTTAGTTCTTTCTTTATATATCTTAGCATTCTCATAAGCATCTAGCCTTAATTCTTCTAATTCGTTAATATCTAGGATTCGCTTTTCTCCTGCAGCATTATAGTTTATATTGAGAGTTTTGATCGCCCAATAAGCTTTGTGTTCTAGTTCTACCGGGAGGTGACAAGATTTTCCATAAACTAATTTGAAAGGTGTAGTTCCTATGGGTGTATTGTAAGCGGTCCTATAAGCCCAGAAAGCTTCATTAAGTTTAGATGACCAATCTTTCCGAGATATGGCGACAGTCTTTTCTAAGATTTGTTTGATTTCTCTGTTCGAGACTTCGACTTGTCCACTTGTTTGTGGGTGGTATGGTGTTGCCACACGGTGTCTTACTCCATACTTAGATAGTAATTTGTCAAAGATTTTTGAAATGAAGTGCGAGCCACCGTCACTTATGACGAGTCTAGGCACACCAAATCTGGGAAAGATTATATTTTTGAAAAGCTTTATTACTACTCGTGTGTCGTTTGTAGGAGAAGCTATAACTTCAATCCATTTTGAAACATAATCAACAGCTACGAGTATGTAATTGTTACCGAAAGATGATGGGAATGGTCCCATGAAATCTATTCTCCAGACGTCAAAGATTTCTACTTCTAATATTCCCTTTTGAGGCATTTCATATCTTCTTGAAATATTACCGGTGTGTCGCTCCCACCAAATGACACCCAGGCCAGAAGGGGTACAGACGCGAACGGTCGGCGAAAGAGAGAGTAAAGAATAGAGTCGCCAGCTAGGAATTTTTATCCCGAAGGAAAGGTAATGCTGCATAAACCTAGAAAGATATGGATAAGACGGTTGCGAACCAGAGAGACTGAGAAAGGGGGTTGGTTACAACCTGGGAAGGTATTAGCACCCAGATTGTCCGTCGTACTCGACGGGATCCACCCTTAAAAAATTTGTGTTCTAAAGGGGTAGTGTCAGTGCAATCTGTGTATCAAAGCTGGAAAAGAATGCAAGTGTCAGTGCTAAAAGAAAAAGTGAAGTGTGTAAGAGAAGTGCCAGTGTAAAGAAGGAATGAAATGCTCAAGATAATGAGGCTAAAAGAATAATGCTGGAAGGAGGGGGAATATACAGAGACTTTTGTTCGATAACTGTTAAGTTATGCCTACGTATCCTCTCGTGCAATGAGGAAGTCAAAACACCGTAGTTCGACCCAAAGAGACTGAAAGATAAATTTGACTGTGAACAGCTTACTTGCCTATGCTCAAGTGTATGACCTGTCTGGCTCAGGTGCAAACTGTCTTGCATTAGACGGAAGAAGCGAGTTCTCGTTTGTGAGTGAATGAGATGAGAAAAGAATCCCGGAGGAGACGATTATTGTTTGTTTTTGGTGTTTTCAGTCTTTTATTGCTTTTGAAAGTTTGTCATAAGTTAATGAGCTTAAGCCTAAACCAATGGGTTAGTAAACTCATCACATCTTCCCTCTGATTAGGGGTAATGAGAATACCTTAAGTGTGAAGTTAGCATCTCACACTTAATCACCTTTGATGTAGGATTAAGATCATTAACCTATTTGTGATTATTTAGATGTTTTTGTTGTTTTTTGTTTAGTGTTAAGTAATGAGATTAAGCCATAATCAGGGATTAAACAGACTCATTACACCATCCTAATAGAAGGATAATAGATGAGAACATTTAAGCTGAGGAAGACTCCACAACTTAATCCATGATTAGGGATTAACCTCATGACAAAACAAAGCCTTTATTAAATGGATTTTAATTAATGATAAGATTAAGAAATTATTTTTATGATTTGTAAGACAACTTGAGGGGGACTTGTCCATTAACACTAGGTTTAGTCCTTCTTGACTAATTAAGGAAGAATTAGAACCCTAATGCAAGGCCCAAGTTACAAGCTTGATGTCTTGATGATTATTAAGTGAATTGATTAAAGGATTTAAACACATTAAGGGTTTAACACTTAGGATTAAAGTTATACACTCCATCCTAATAGAAGGATGCAGGCATAAGCTTAATCACAAAGCCTTAAAGCCTTTAGGGTTTAGTCCCTGATTATGAGGTGAGAAGAGAAGACTTAAAGATGACACAAAGGTAAAAGCTAAATGGGGGACTAATCAAACCCTAATTGTTATCATGCTTGGAGATCCTAGGGTTTATGGAGCTTAAAAGAGAAAGATCTTCAGAGAAACCACCAGGAAGGAAGCAGATGAAAGGAGCAAAGAGAAGCAAAACAACTTGCTTCAATTAAGAAGACAAGTTGCTTGAAGAAAGAAAGTAAGAGAAGGAGCAAGAATGAGCAAGCTCAATCCAAAGCACAAGACAAAATGCAGCAAAGGAAGTATGAAGGAGATGAAAAGGGAATGTGAGAAGTGAAGCCAAATTCACTTCTCAAACAACTTACCACTGAAATATTAGTAAAAGAAATGAAATGCAATGCAAATGAGACGCAATGTCATGATGCAAACCAAAACCAGGAGCATAAACATGATGTTATTGATGCTAAGAGATGATATAATCATGAGGCAAGGCATGAGAATGATCAAACAAACACAAAGATGCAAATGAGGCATGCTTTGAACCATGAACATACATGAAAAGTTATGAAATGTAATGGACATACAACATGGCAAATGAAAGATGCAATGATCAAACATGGTTCTAACATGTCCTAAGATGCATCATGAATCAAATGAATGCACAAAATGTCATGGCAAGTCAATGGATGCAAGCAAAAGAGAACTGAATGCAAAAGAAGGCACAAATTAGGGTTTATGATCAACACACAAAGCAAAATCCAAAACCAGAAGCAAGAGACATGATAAAAATTTGAAAATACTATCAAAGATACCCTAAACCTATACAAACTCACTTCCCAAAGGAGGGGATCTAACTCTTAACCTAGTGAGAGTTATGAATTTCCTAAGATTGCTAGGGTTTTAAGGTACCTTGTCAAGAAAAATGCAAAACAAATTGAAAATGCAAGATCAATTCAAACCAATTTTATCCTATAAACTACATGCTATACAAGATGCAATGCAAAAAGAATCATTATCCAACTCTCAATGGTTAGGCAGAAATGAATTTTTGAAGTTTGAAACAAAATATTGCCTTAAAATGAAATTAAATCCAATGAAAATGATCAAAAGGCATCAAGATCAAAAAAGAAATTTGATTTGAGAGTTGGACAATGTTTCTAAATGTTTCTAAATGCTATGTGAATTTTTTTTGTGATTTTTAAATACCTAAAAGTATTTTTAATTAATTAATTTTCATTAACTAATTAAAAATAAACTTTTAAATGATTTAAAAATAATTTTTAATGCAAAAAATAAAAATGAAAATATTTTTGGAATGAGAAAAATATTCTAAGTCAGCATGCAAAAAATGAGATTTTTGTGATTTGTTTTACTATTTTTAATAAAATGAGAAAGAAAATGCAAAAAAAATGAAATAAAAAATGAATTAAATGGAAAGTCAACAGATCCAGTGGCTGAGATTTGAACCTAGGGCGCGGGAATTGACTGGCGCCAGATCTTGTGGCTGAGATTCAAACTGGCAGGATTAATTTATAAACTTAATTAATTAGATTAATGACGTGGATTAGGGTTTAATGAAACTATCCTGGCCATTGAAACGCGCGGGGGTCAACAAAAGTCCACTGAATCAAGGGTCCACATTCAAACTTTGCCCTAAACGCAATTAAGGCCCTAATCACTTTCAGGTGGCCGGAAAAGACCTCCGGTCGTCTTCTCCGGCCACACCTCCCCTGAGCAAAACCAAAACCTCACTTCTAGGTTATTTATGGAGCTCTAAAGCTCCAGATCAACTCTCTTCACCCCCCTGAACCTGAATCTAACCTCAAAACTCATTTCTTTTTGCTCAAAACCATGATTCGAATCAAAAACGTAAAAAAGGCCAAACTTTCAGAGATGCAATACATACTTAATACTCAATCATTTTCAAAACTACAAAGTGCAAAACAATCAGGGGAACATGTAGATTATTTCAGTAGCTTAAAACAAGGTTTCTGGAAAAAATAAATTTCGAAACTACCTGAAGTGAAGCTTTCAGTTTGGGGCTTTCAGCTTGCTTCTTTGTTTCCAATCAACTCTAATGACTCCCCTCAGATGTTTGCAAGGCTTGTTTGGAGTTTATTTGGGCTAGTTTGAGAGATTGATGGGGTTCTGATCAGAGAAGGGAGGAAATCGTGTTTTGATTTCAGGGAGTTTCAGGGCAAGGTGAAGGGTTAGGGATGATCAGTGAGGGATGCTGAGATGTTCTATGAAGTTTGTTTTTATGTTTGATGCTTATGTTGTGTGATTCGAAGCAAAATGCATAAGAGGCATAAACTTGGAACTATGGCTTAGAGAGAGTTTCAGGCTTGAGTGTGTTGTGTGTTATGCTGCATTTGGTCCACTTATCACTTATGGATAGGTCTGTGGAGTGGTTGTGCCCTATTGTGATTGGTATGGGTCTTTTGCAAAAAAGTCAAGCTTTGTGTAAGAGAGGTATGGGCCAATAGTTAGCCAAGGACAAGAGGGGTGTCCTACGCAGCAAGGAATGAGGAGGGCCATAGGATCAGTTTTGAAGCCAGCCAGCAAATGGATTAGGGTTTGAAGGATGTTTTGCAACTTTGTCCCACTTTTGTCCTTTTGAAGTTTCTTGATCCATAAGTCATGAAAATGGCCAAGCCTTTGATGCAATCTGACTTTTTGACATTGGTTCATGTTTGTGTAAAGTTTATAAGTCACTTTGAGGTCTCAATTTGTCTTGGCAAGTAATTTTGCAACTTTGCCTCTTTGGTAGAAAACTTGAAATTATGTGATTTTTCCCAACTTTGACAAGCCATAACTTTTGATCCAAAATGAATTAGAATGAGTTCTTGTACTTTTTGAAAAGGGAATGATCCATTATACAACTTTCATGACCAAAGTTTTCCCATTTGAGGCATTTTTGAATCAAAAAGCAAGGGTTGAAAAAGTTTCCCAAAATGGCAAGTTTCCATTACAAGTCATTTCCCAAAAAGTCAACTTTGCAAATGGCTTGAAATTCTTCAATTTTGTGAACTTATAACATATTCTATGATCAAATAAAGATCATACACATTCAAAATGATGAAGAACACCCTTTGGTTGGGTCATTGGGGGCCTCAGATGCCCTGATTTTGCACTGACTTGCCCAAGAAGTCAACCCTTGATCAGATGCCTTCCCCATGGAATTTCTTCATGAAAATTGATATGCATGATCCCTACACCATATAGAGACCAATAGAAACAAGAATGACCAAAAAATTTGGAGTTATGGCCTCTGAAACCAAAACCCTAATTCTAGGTCATCTGTGCAGTTAAGCCTGGCTCTGCTTCCATGCCTTTCTCAGTTCTTGTGATTCTTTGACTTTCTTGACTTTGTGAGGATACAATATGATGCTTAAACATACATGGACCCCTTTGAAGTGATTGATGACCTTTTGGAGTGGCTCAAATGGCTCTTGGATTGCTCAGATCACAAACCCTAGATGCAGATGAATTAGAAACAATGCAATGAAGCAAATATGCAATATGAGATGCTATGATTGAAATTATGCATATGAAAAGATCACAAGCCATGGTGTGAATGGGTGAGGGAAAATTTGGGGTGTTTACACGGTGCGTTGACACCGATCGCAATTTATAACAGCGATGTGGACATCTTTCCATAGATTAGGCCAGAATAGGCCGGCTTGCAAGATTTTTGCACAAGTTTTGGAAGTGCTTGCATGTCCAACATAAGGAGATGAATGGCATTGAGCAATGACATCTTCTATTTCTTCTTCGGGAATACATCGACGAAAGATTCCATCGGGTCCTCTTTTGAACAATAATGGTTCATCCCAATAATAATGTTTTAGACTGTGAAAGAATTTCTTTTTCTGCTGATAGGTTAAATCAGGTGGAAGAGCTCCTGCGGCTAGGTAATTAACAATGTCAGCGTACCATGGCAGTCCTACAGTCGTTTGGATTGTTTCCACGGGTTCTGGTTCATCTATGTCTAACTGAACTAGGTCGCTTCCTATTTGTGCTATCAGCTGTTCATACGGAAAATCATCGTTAATCGGCACTTGTTCGGGTTTAATGCCTTCTATTCTAGATAAATGGTCCGCTACGACATTTTCAGTACCTTTCTTATCTTTTATTTCGAGATCAAACTCTTGTAAGAGTAAAATCCATCTCAAGAGTCTTGGTTTAGCATCTTTCTTAGTTAACAGATATCTGATAGCAGTGTGGTCTGTGTAAACGATTATTTTCTCTCCCACTAGGTAAGAACGGAATTTGTCAAGCGCAAAGACAACTGCTAACAGTTCTTTTTCAGTAGTGGTGTAGTTCATCTGAGCAGAATCTAAGGTTCTACTGGCATAGTAAATCGCATGAAGTTTCTTTTCCTTTCTCTGGCCTAGAACTGTGCCTACAGCATAGTCACTCGCATCGCACATGATTTCGAAAGGTAATCTCCAGTCAGGGGGTTGCATGATTGGTGCGGTGATGAGGGCTGTTTTTAGAGTTTCGAATGCTTTAAGACAATCTTCATTGAATATGAACTCAGCGTCTTTCATTAATAAACCAGTAAGAGGTTTAGTGATCTTCGAGAAATCTTTGATGAATCGTCGGTAAAAACTGGCGTGTCCTAAAAAGCTTCGTATTTCTCGAACGGTTTTAGGGGGTTGAAGATCTTTTATGACTTTCTATCTTAGCTTTATCAACTTCAATTCCCTTGTCGGATATGACGTGTCCTAATACGATTCCTTCTCTGACCATAAAATGACATTTTTCCCAGTTAAGCACGAGGTTTACTTTTACACATCTTTCTAACACCATTTCTAAATTTGATAGGCATCCTTCAAAACTTTGCCCGCATATAGAGAAGTCGTCCATGAACACTTCCATGATGTTGTCTATAAAATCTGCGAAGATTGACATCATACATCTTTGAAAGGTTGCAGGAGCGTTGCATAATCCAAAGGGCATTCGTCTATAAGCGAACGTTCCATAGGGGCATGTGAATGTGGTCTTCTCTTGATCATCTGGATGGATAGGGATTTGGAAAAATCATGAGTAAACATCAAGATAACAGAAATATGAATGCTTGGCTAATCGTTCTAACATTTGGTCTATAAAAGGTAGTGGGAAATGATCTTTTCGAGTGGCTTTGTTTAGTTTACGATAATCGATGCACACTCTATGTCCTGTCACTACTCTTTACGATATCGATTCGCCTTGAGCGTTTTTCACAACAGTGATACCTCCTTTCTTTGGCACTACATGTACTGGACTAACCCATTTACTATCAGAGATTGGATATATTATTCTGGCATCTAGTAGTTTCTTAACTTCTTCTTTTACTACAGTGCTAAGGATTGGGTTAATTCTTCTTTGAGATTCTCTGGAGGTTTTGCAATCTTCTTCTAGCAGAATACGATGCATACAGATTGAAGGGCATATTCCTTTGAGATTAGATATGTTATATCCTAATGCAGTTGGATATTTCTTTAAGACATCTAAAAGTTTCTTTGTTTCGATAGTTCATAAACTGGAATTTATTATAACTGGTCTTTTACATTCAATGTCTAAGAATTCGTACCTTAGGTTATTAGGTAAAGTTTTTAATCCTAATGTAGGTTTATCTTTACTTGGCATGGGATCCAGTGTAAGTGCTAAACTTTCGCTTAGACTACCGTCCTGATATGGTGCACGCCAATTATCATCTTCGAAAATCGGAGGGATTTGAATTTTCATAATCTCAGAATAGGTAGTTTCTTTCATTTCCATTTCTCTTACACATTCGTCAATTACATCCAATAGATAGCATGTATCCTCTATAGCTGGTGACTGTAAGAATTGTGTTAAAATAAATTCAACTTTCTCTTCACCTACTTCAAAGGTTAGCTTTCCTCTCTTTACGTCTATTATAGCTCCGGCGGTAGCTAAGAATGGTCTTCCTAGTATGATAGGTGTAGTGGAGTCTTCAGAGATGTCCATGATTATGAAATCAGTAGGGATGTAGAATTGTCCTATACGTACTGGGACGTTTTCTAGTATGCCTACAGGATATTTAACAGAGGGATCGACTAGTTGAACAGACATTTTAGTTGGTCTTAGGTCTCCCATGTCTAGCCTTTTGCAAATCGTTAAGGGCATAACACTGATACTGGCTCCTAAATCGCATAGAGCTTTGTCAATGACGAATTTTCCTATTACACAGGGTATAGAGAAACTTCCTGGATCTTTTAGCTTAGGAGGCATATTATTCTGAATTATGGCGCTACACTCAGCAGTAAGTGTAACTGTTCCGTTATCCTCTATCTTTTTCTTATTGGATAAGATTTCTTTTAAAAACATAGCATACGAGGGCATTTGAGTGATAGCTTCTGTAAACGGAATAGTAATATTCAACTGTTTCAGAAGTTCAACAAATTTCTTAAACTGGCCCATCGTCTTGGAATTGGTTAATCTCTGAGGGTACGGAATTGGTGGTTTATAGGGTGGTGGAGGCACATAAGGCTTTTCTTTCTCCACTGCCTCTTGATTATCATCTTCCTTTTCTTCTGGATCATTCACCATTTCAGTCGGTTTATCTGGTTTTTGGTACATGGCTGGATTGTCAAGTCTTGGATCGGTAGGTCCGTCAAGTTCCTTGCCACTTCTTAATATCACGGCATTGGCATGTCCTTTCGGATTAGGTTGAGGTTGTCCAGGAAATACTCCAGCTGGTGCAGCGGTAGGTGCTTGTTGTTGAGCTACTTGTGAAATCTGAGTTTCAAGCATTTTGTTATGTGTAGCTAATGCATCTACTTTGCTTACTAATTGCTTAATCTGCTCACTAGTGTGAATGTTTTGGTTTAAGAAGTCCTTGTTTGTTTGAGATTGGTTAGCTATAAAGTTCTCCATCATCAACTCAAGGTTCGATTTTCTAGGGACATTAGGAGCAGTCTTTTGATATCCTGGTGATGTAGCTGGTGCTTGACCTGGTGCGTATAAAGCATTGTTATTCTTATAGGAGAAGTTCGGATGATTCTTCCAACCTGGGTTGTATGTGTTTGAGTATGGGTTTCCTTGAGCATAATTCACTTGATCTGTGGGAATTCCTGTCAATAGTTGACAATCAGGAACTTCATGTCCTGGAACTCCACATAACTCACAGTTAGGTGTTACTGCAGCCACGGTGGCTGTTGGTGTTATGGCCAATTTGTCGATCTTTTGGTTTAGTTGGTCAAACTTTGCATTGACTTGGTTCATACTACTCACTTCGTACATACTTCCTTTTGTTGGTTTCTCAGTTGCGACTCTCTCGCTTCCCCATTGGTAATGGTTTTGAGCCATACTTTCGATAAGTGCATAAGCATCATTATATTCTTTGTCCATCAGTGCACCGCCCGCGGCAGCGTCAATTATAGAAGGTATGGATGACCATCCATTCTACTAACCCGTGATGTGGACAAAGTCTCAGCATATCCTTATAGCGTTCCCAAGCTTCGAATAGTGATTCGTTTTCCCTTTGCTTAAATCCGTTGTTCTGAGCTCTCAGCATAGCTGTCTTGCTAGGTGGGAAATATCTGGTCAAGAAAACTCTCTTTAGTTCCTCCCACGTAGTTACTGAGTTCGAAGGCAGAGATTGAAGCCAGGATCTCGCTCTGTCTCGAAGTGAAAAAGGAAACAAACGTAGTCTAATAGCTTCTTGGGTAACTCCATTGGCTTTTACGGTATCTGCGTATTGCACAAAGATCGATAGATGAAGGTTCGGATCCTCGGTAGGATTTCCGGTGAATTGATTTTGTTGCACGGCTGATATCAACGAAGGTTTTAGTTCGAAATCGTTTCGGTTGATATCCAGTGTGGCAATGCTAGAATGCGGTTCAGCTTGCGAAGGACTAGCGTAATATTTGAGTGGGTGATTCTGTTCTTCAGCCATCTCTGCGTCCTTTGATGTTACGACTGGTTTAGGTGGATCTACTTGAAGATCTGGAATATTGTAACTTTGTTCGTAATCGAATATCCGTCTTCTTACGTGTAAGAAGCGTTCCGATTCTGGGATTAGAGGTTGCAAGTCTTCGCCTTTAGAGCGAGTACTTGGCATACACTCGGAAATTTAGATTAAGAAAAGAAAATAGTTGTTACCTTAGTCTAGACAATGCTACCTAAAGTGCACTAGTAACTAAATTAAGGTCCCCAGCAACGGCGCCAAAAACTTGATGGGCTAAAGACGTATCTAATTATGTGTCTAGCGGTATCTTAACTGCAAGTGCACGGCCTATCGAAGTAATATTTAAGATTATCGATCCACAGGGACTCTATGGTTACTTAGTGCTAGATGAACTTCTAGTTTAGCTAAGGCGAAGGGTTGTCACGATTTTTTGTTGTTTTTAAAGATTAAAGGCGGGAATTAAAATTAAGTTTAATAAAATAATACTAAGGCGGTCGGTATGTAATTATGCTAACTTAGGCAGGTCAATCTAACCTAGGCTTATAAAGATGATTCGCTTAATCTTATTCTGTAGAGGTTACCAGTTTAAATATCCTTAACTCACACTCTCGTGGTCTTATCTCAGATCTTACCCCTAAAGCCCTATGCCTGCTCTCTCTAGCCCATAAGTGTTTAGAGATAATTTTTGGAAACTTAGTAATTCTAATTTATTTTAAAGCGCTCCCGCTGTGTTTAATTTAAATGCCTAACCTTAGCTATCTGGTTAAAATCTCACACTCTCGTGGTCTTGACCTAACCTAATACACTTTCCTTACTCTCGTAACAAAAAGGTCGATTTTATAATAAAAGGTATCAGACAGAATATTAAGCTCTTAATTATTTTAAGCCTATAGTTGATTTTACCGATTTAGTTTGTTTAAATTACATACCGCCCTAAGGTATTTAGCTACTCATTTTTGTTGAACCAGACAGAGGCAGAAAAACAATAAACGAAATATTCATGACAGAAAGATAAATATCCAACATAAATATAAAATTGCAAATTAATATAAACCTGGTTAACAATAAAAATGGCAGACTCCTTCTTCCACAGGCTGTAAAGCTCGGAGTATTTGTCGGAATCGAAAATAAACTAAAAATTCTAAAGGCTTTGAAACAAATAAATTTTTATAACAATTTCCTGATGTTGGAAATTGTTATAGGTTGAGTTTGGATACAATAAAAATAATGCAATGAAAATAATGCTGGAAAAATAATAAGGGTGTAAAATAATTCGGCAGAGCTTCCGCAAGAAATTAATAAAATAAAACTCTGTGTATTGTTCAATTGAATTAAGCTATTTATAGAAGATTTAATGGGCTGGTGGTTGAATTTGTTGCTTGGGCCTCGTAGGAGCATTTGAGAAAATCCAGGAACGTGGATACAGGGTTGGCTGGAAAATAGGCATTTCATTTGCAGCGTAACGTTATGACCAAGTCTTCAGTCAAATAACCTATTTTTCCCTTGTCACGGTCGTGACAAGGGCATCGCGTTCGTGTCCCTTGTAAAATAAGTGTCACGGTCGTGAGGGATATGTCACGGTCGTGATTGCTCCTTTTGGGGTGTCACGACGTGACACCTAGGTGACGATCGTGAGTGTAACAAAAAATGCAGGTTTTACAGCATTCTTCACTTCTTCATCTTTTTATGGTTGTTTTCGCTCCTTTTGCTTGTGGCTCATGATTTAGCTCTGTATACGATGTACCTGCAAAATGGTAAGGAAAACTCGAGGAATCGGGTGTTAAAACGACAATTATGCAATAAAACGGTATTGAAACATAGCAATATAATCGATACATTTTCTCGTTATCACTCATACCTTCCAAATGAAGCATTTTTAGGCTTGGCTTGTGAGACACAAAGTTGTAGAGAATTCAATTTCCTTCAAAATGAGCTTCGTATGGAAAAATTTTGATGAAGCATGTGAAAGTTATGGCTGGTCAAAGTTCAATTGACTTTTCTTAAGAAAACCCTAATTTAGAAACTCCTGATTCTTGATGATCTGAAACTTCCTTGATGAATCATGATCAACCCTTGATCAAATGATGAATTTTACTTCATAAACTTGATGTTGGCAAAAAAACTTGAAGATTGACTTTAGTTTGACCATAGTTGACCTCAGTTTGACTTTTTAACTGCTTTGGGTGATTTTTGCATATCTGATCATTTGACTGGGCAAACTTATTGGGAAAGCCTTGAAACTTGAAATGGGGATCCTTGAATACATGTGGGATATTATGAATCTCACTTGAGGCCTTGAAAGTCATTTTAACCTGAGGAAATCCAAAACCCTATTTTTGAACACCTTGCTTAGGAGGAGACATTGTCTGAGGAAACTTCCATACTTCTTGACCAATTGGGAGTATTGAGGATCTTGTGATCATTTAGAAGTCTTGAGAGAGGTTGTCTTGATTCTAAGAGGGAAAATTTTAGGGTGCAACAACTTCCCCTTGTTCAATTTTCTGGAATCTGAGGAGTTAGATTGGCATGTACGCCATTCGTGACTTGAAGATTGAAGAGGATTGAACACCAAAACCCAAAAATTTGCACTTGCTGGTGTGTAGATAAATACTGTTGGTTGATTGTGATGTTTGAATGGGCTTAAAGATTTCATTTGAATAAAGAGTCTTCTGATATGAGATGACATTTCTGGGAAGAATAAACGACGGTCCAAAAATGAGATAACATGCGGGAAGAATAAACGACGGCCCAAGGTAACAGAATAACCATTGGGAAGAATGAACGAAGGCCCAAGGTAAGTTGATTTCTGGGAAGAATAAACGACGGCCCAAAAATTGAGATAACCCGCGGGAAGAATAAACCACGGCCCGAGGTAACAGGATAACCATTGGGAAGAATGAACGACGACCCAAGGTAAGTTGATTTCTGGGAAGAATAAACGACGGTCCAAAAATTGAGATAACCTGCGGGAAGAATAAACGACGGCCCGAGGTAACAGGATAACCATTGGGAAGAATGAACTACGGCCCAAAGTAAGTTGATTTCTGGGAAGAATAAACGACGGCCCAAAAATTGAGATAACCTGTGGGAAGAATAAACGACGGCCCGAGGTAACAGGATAACCATTGGGAAGAATGAATGACGGCCCAAGGTAAGTCTGCTGGAGAGTTTACCTGAAAAACAAGGTTAGTTTGATGCAAATATAATAATATATATGACAACTTGCAAGATAATATTTTATGAGAATGCGTATGATATGATATGATATGATATGATATGATATGATGTATGTACGAATGAATTATGCCGGGAAGCTGATCAGTAGCTTCATATAACAACTGCTGGTTGGGGAAACTAAATCTTGATTTGTTGCCGAGGAGTATGAAGACTTCGTTTCCGTTTTGTTTAAGAATATTGTACTTAGAACCGTTTCCTTTTCGTTCGCCGTACTTCTTTTTGAAGGAATAAGTTCCTAAATATCCTGACTGAGGATAAAAGAGATGGACATAGATCCGGAGGTCCTAATTCTTCGGAGGATATGAAACTGCTTGAAGACTTCGTCGAGTGGAAAGTATGAGATATTACTTGAAGAATTCTGTATGGATATCCTTAAAGATTACCCTATGGGGATGAACCGGCGAAGCTTCGTTGAATTCCTACCTCCGTTTGTTCTTAGTAAATGCTATTATTGTATTTTATGCATTTCTGGTAAACATCAATCATATTCTAAGGCATATATTCATTCAAACATAATCAATGGACGTTTTTCGCTTTAGTAAAAGGGGAAAAGTAAAGCTGAATAAAGAGGGAAAAGTAAAGCTGAAAAAAATGGAAATTTTCTTATTCTTTATAACTAGACATGTTTTAATACGGAGACGGAAATCCTAGTAAGAGGAATTCGTCAAAGAGATTTTTTACAAGGAGAAATAGCTATGTGTACATGACCCTATTGAGTTTCAACTTTGTTATTGCCATTATCTTCAATTATCTCATTTTCAGCTCATGGAGAAGAAATGATTGGACCGGTCGGTATCTGTTGAACTTGATGTAGATAACACAACTAGTAGAGGTTGCACGGGTGATTCAACGAGACATAGTCATACGCTTTAATTCCTAACTTTTTCCTGGATTGCCCTTTCAGGTTTTCGACATGCCGGGTGTACATTTTTTTTATATATATCCCTAATTTTTGCCCGAACCCTTTTGGTTCGCTGGGATGCCCTTATTTTTACCTAGGCCAGTCAACCTAGCGGGTCTCTTTTCATGCGTAGTATTTTTTTAACTATGTCTGCGTTCACAGGCTGTGGGAAATCTTCACCATCCTTAGTGGTAAGCATCATGGCACCTCCAGAAAATTCTCTTAACGACAAATGGCCCTTCATATGTGGGAGTCCATTTGCCCCTGGGATCACCTTGTGGTAATATAATACGGTTGATTACCAAATCACCAACCTGATATACCTGCTTCCTAACTTTCTTATTGAAGGCTTTAATCATACGCTTCTGATACATCTGACCATGACAAACAGTTGCTAATCAATTCTCATCAATCAGGTTTATCTGGTCAAGTCGAGTCTGAATCCATTCATCTTCATCCAAGCCTGCATCCTTCATAATTCTCAAAGAGGGAATCTGAACTTCAATGGGTAAAACTGCTTCCATACCATAGACAAGAGAAAATGGGGTTGCCCCTGTTGAAGTATGCATGGTGGTACGATAACCATGAAGAGCAAATGGCAACATCTCATGCTAATCCTTATATGTAACTGTCATCTTTTGCAAAATCTTCTTGATATTATTGTTTGCGGCTTCCACTGCGCCATTCATCTTTGGACGATATGGAGAAGAATTGTGATGTTTAATCTTGAACTGCATGCAGAGATCAGTAATCATAGTGTTATTCAAATTAGTACCATTGTCTGTGATAATCCTTTCAGGGATGCCATATCTGCATATAAGATTATATTTGATGAATCGAGCCACAACATTCTTAGTAACAGAAGCAAATGAAGCTGCCTCTACCCATCTTGTGAAGTAATCAATAGCTACAAGGATGAAACTATGTCCATTAGAAGCAGTAGGTTTGATTTCACCAATCATATCAATGCCCCACATAGCAAAAGGCCATGGAGCAGTTAGAACATTCAACGAAACTGGAGGCACATGAACTTTATCAACATAAATCTGGCATTTGTGACAAGTTTTGGAGTGTTGATAGCAGTCAGCTTCCATGGTAGACCAATAATATCCTGCTCTCAGAATATTCTTAGCCATTGTATTCCCACTAGAATGAGTACCAAAGATCCCATCATACATGTCTTCCATAATCTCTACTGCTTCTTTCTTATCCACACAGCGAAGCAAAGTTGAATCGTGGTTGCGCTTGTACAAAATTCCATTACTCAGGAAGAATTTAGCAGAAATCCTCCTTAGAAACTTCTTATCATTAACAGATGCCCCTTCAGGGAACTCCTGGGTTTCAAGATACCTCTTCACTTCATGGAACCAATGCTTTTCTTCTACTCCTTCAGTATCCACTACATTGCAATATGCAGGTTTATCAAATCGATCAATAGTAATTCTCAGAGCTTCATCATCCCAACTGATTTTAAACATAGATGCCATGGTAGCTAATGCATCTGCCAACTGATTCTCTTCTCGTGGAATATGTCCAAAGGTAATATCTTCAAAATATGGGATCAAAGACAAAACATGCTCTTTGTAAGGGATAAGATTAGGATGCCTGGTGTCCCAATCTCCTTTAACTTGACTGACTACTAAGGCTGAATCTCCATATTAATCCAAAAATTGGATCTTCATTTCAATAGCAACCTTGATACCCATGATGCACGCTTCATACTCAGCCATATTATTGGTACATTTAAAACAAAGCTTTGCAGTAACTGGTGTATAACAACCTTTAGGAGAGATAATCACAACACCAACACCATTACCAAGCGCATTAGAAGCTCCATCAAAAACCATAGTCCATCGGGATCCTTGTCCAGGTCCTTCATATTGTCTAGGTTCTTTAGTAACAATCATAATATCCTCATCTGGAAACTCAAAATTCATAGATTGATAATCATCCACTGCTTGATGAGCCAAATGGTCAGCTACTACACTTCCTTTGATTGCTTTTTGAGTAGTATATTGTATGTCATATTCTGTCAAGATCATTTGCCATCTTGCTATTCGTCCGGAGAGAGCAGGTTTTTCAAAGATATACTTGATTGGATCCATTTTTGAAATCAATAAAGTGATATGAGTCAACATATACTGTCTTATTCGGCGAGCAACCCATGCCAAAGCGCGGCAAGTTTTCTCGAGCAGTGAGTATCTTGTTTCACAGTCGGTAAACTTTTTGCTAAGGTAGTATATTGCCTGCTCTTTTCGACCAGACTCGTCATGTTGCCCCAACACACACCCCATTGAGTTATCCAATACTGTCAAGTACATAATCAAGGGTCTTCCTTCAACTGGTGGCATCAATATAGGAGGTTCCTGTAAGTACCTTTTAATTTCATCAAAAGCTGTCTGGCATTCATCATTCCATTCCAATACTTGATCTTTCTTCAACAACTTGAAGATTGGTTCACAAGTAGCAGTCAACTGGAAAATAAATCTTGCAATGTAATTCAGTCGTCCCAGGAAACCTCTAACTTCTTTCTTAGTACGAGGAGTAGGCATTTCTTGTATAGCTTTTACCTTTGCAGGATCTACTTCAATACCTTTACCACTGACAATAAAACCCAGAAGTTTACCAGATCTAACTCCAAAAGTACATTTGTTTGTATTTAACCTCAACTTGTATTTCTTCAACCTCTCAAACAACTTGTGCAGGTGGTCAAGGTGCTCTTCTTCATTCTGAGATCTGGCTATCATATCATCCACATATACCTCTATCTCATGGTGAATCATATCATGGAACAAAGCTTCCATAGCACGCTGATATGTTGCCCCAACATACTTCAAACCAAATGGCATTACCTTATAGCAGAAAGTACCCCATTGTGTAACAAATGTAGTCTTCTCCATATCTTCAGGTGCCATCTTGATCTGATTATACCCAGAGAAACCATCCATAAAAGAGAATACCCTATGCTGAGCAGTGTTGTCTACCAGAACATCAATATGTGGAAGTGGAAAATCATCTTTTGGGTTGGCTCTATTCAAATCCCTGTAATCTACACACATGCGTACTTTACCATCTTTCTTAGGCACCGGAACCACGTTTGCAACCCATTGTGGATAAGAAGTAACAGCTAGAAATCCTGCATTGAATTATTTCATCACCTCTGCCTTAATCTTTTCTGACATATCTGGACGCATACGACAAACTTTCTATTTTATCGAACGACAATCCTCTTTCACTGGTATACGGTGAACCACAATATCTGTATCCAATCCTGGCATATCTTCGTAGGACAAAGCAAAAACCTCCACATATTTATGTAACATCTGAATCAACCTGTCTTTGATACTATCTTCTAATTCAGCACCTATCTTGACTTCTTTCCTATTTTCCTTGGTTCCCAAGTTCACGACTTCAATTGGTTCCTCATGTGGTTGTATAGCTTTCTCTTCTTGCTGTAGCAATCTAGCCAACTCTACAGGTACTTCACAATCTTCCTCCTTTCCATCCTCGACTTGATAGATCGGATTTTCAAAGTCATAATGGGAAATAGCAGAATTATTATCAATAGAATCCAGAGTGGATGAATATCTGCATTTATTGATGTGTGTGTGTGTAAGAACACATAGCTTTTTTCTTTTTTTTTGATAAAAGAAAGGAAAAATAAAAGAAAGACAAGGAGCACAATATTTACGAAAGCAAGAAACATCCATTGATTTTATTGAATGAAAATATGCGAATGAAATGACAACCTTAACAAGCATATCATTGTGCCTCGGGCAAGGCACAAAGCTTAAAAGTAATTAATTGTTCAAAGTTACAAAAAATAATTTTTTTTAAAAAAGGAATAGCATTTACTCCTGACTAAAGGAGATAGGAATAACGTCTTCAGCTTTCCAATTGTTGAGTCCATCCCCCATGGTAGGAAAAATCCAATCGTCCAGGTTGTATCCTTCATCATAATCTTCCACATCATTGACTTGGTCCATTATGATTCCTCCATGAGTGATACGAGCAGCACGAGCACGACGAACAACCTTTTGAGATTCTGCAGTAAAACCCAAACCAAACTTGTCAGACTTGTAAGGAATGTCAGGAAGCTGACCCCAAATAGTACAACCACCTTCTTCAACCACATATCTAGCATCTTTGAGGGAGGCTATTGTAGGAGGCGTTCTAGTAATCACAGGAACTCTTTTGACAACAGGGGGAGCTTCAGTAGCAGGAACAACCTAAGGAACAAATTCAAATATCTGGCAAGGAGTCTCAACAAATTCACCCTCCATCTCAACATATTTAAAAGTATTCATGTGACTGACCATATATTCTTCCTCCCCATAAACAGTGACAATTTTTCCTTTCACTGGATATTTCAGCTTCTGATGTAAAGTGGAAGTCACAGCACCTGCCCCATGGATCCAGGGGCGCCCAAGCAAACAGGAGTACGCGGGACGAATATCCATCACATAGAAAGTGGAATAAAAAACTTGAGAACCTACTTTAATTGGAAGATCCACCTCTCCATGCACCATTCTTCTTGAACCATCAAAGGCCTTCACCACCACATTACTTGGCCTTAACACCACATCATTCAAATTGAGCTTGTCTAGAACCTCCTTAGGTAATACATATAATGAAGAACCATTATCCACCAATACATGAGACAAAGTAGTGCCCCTACACTCAATGGAGACGTGCAGAGCTTTAGTATGGTTTCTGCCGGCAGGAGTCAAATCAGCATCATTAAAACCCAAGCCATTATCACTAGTTAGATGAGCAACACAATTTTCAAATTGGTCCACAGAGATTTCATGTGGCACATGAGCAGCCTTCAGGAATTTGATTAAAGCCTTGGCATGGGCTTTAGAACATAATAACAGAGATAGCATGGAGATTTTAGAGGGAGTATGCCCCAACTGGTCAACAACATCATAATCACTCTTGCGGATAATCTTCAGTACTTCTTCCATCTTCTTAGAGAGATCTTTATTAACTAGTGCTTCAGCTTGGGCAGGTTCAATCACTGGTCCTTTGCCCGTAGCTTCAGTAGTTGGCCCAGAGTTAGAGATATAAACTGGAGCAGCAGCTTTTGAGGTGTTTTCTGGAGAGAAAATTCTTCCACTCCTAGTAACCTTACTGGATCCAACAATATTATCCATATCAAGATTAACATCAGTAACAGGTGCATCAGTCAAAGGCTCTTATTTTACACCATGGATATAAACATTAGAACCATAATTCCAGGGTATAGCTTTGTCAGAAGTGTATGGGATAGGACCAGGAGTAGTAATAATCATTGGAGCCACCTTTGGCTCAACAGTAATCTTCACAGGACCTTTAGAAGTGGTCCTTACTGGACTACTGGAAGTAATCTTCACAGGGATCTTGTTAACCATAACCACATCTTCAAATTTCACATCTCGAATCAAACCTCCACACAGACTTTCCATAGAAGGGGTCCTCTCAAATATTATAGTATAGTTATCTATCAGGCGTTGAATACCTGACCTCAATCTCCAACAACTATCAGGTTTATAGACACAGTAAAAAAAATCTTCCCTGCAACCCGGAAATAAATCGGCTTGCACAAGCTTCTTCTTGACAATAGCTAGAGGAGTAGTTATTTCAGCCACAATATGAACATAAATAACCTCATCAACAACATTAACAACCTTCTCATGTTTAGGCATGGGAGCAGTAATCACATTAGGAGTCTCTGAAGGGTCAAATTCAATCTCTCCATTCTCAATCATATCTTGGATCTTGTTCTTCAACGACCAACAACTGTTAGTATCATGGCCAGGGCTATTAGAATGATATGCTCACCTTGCATTGGGATTGTAACGAGAAGAAGAAGTATTGATATTTTGTGGTGGGTCCTTCAAAGTAATCAATTCTCCTTTCAACATATGCTGCAGAGCTTGAGCCAATGACATATTGAGCTTGGTAAACTGTCTCCTAGGCTTGGGATGATTATTTTGTTGTTGCTCTTGTGGTGGAGGTGTAGGATTAGAAATCAAAACAGCTCCCTGTTGCACCCCAAACTTTGCCCCCAGCTAGACAAGACATTGTGTACTAAGGTGTCCCAAGAGATTCACAAGGTTCACAAGGTATCTCAAGAGGTTCACAAGGTTCACAATTAGTCAGAAAGCTTGGAAGTTCCCTCAGACAAAGCATCCTCCTAAGCAATGCACCCTAAACTAGGGTTTTGGATTTCATCAGGCTAAATGGACTTCTAAGGCCTAAAGTGAACTTCATAAAATCCCACATGTCTTCAATAATCCCTATGTCAAGTTTCATGGCTTTCCCAAAAGGTTTGCTAAGTCAAATGATCAGATAGGCTAAAATCAGTCAAAGTAGCTAAAAAGTCAAACTGAGGTCAACTGTGGTCAAACCAAAGTCAAACTTCATGATTCTTTGCCAACATCAATTTTTTGAAGTAAAATTCATCATTTGATCAAGGGTTGATCATGATTCATCAAGGAAGTTTCAGATCATCAAGAATCAGGAGTTTCTAAATTAGGGTTTTCATAGGAAAAGTCAACTGAACTTTGACCAGCCATAACTTTCACATGCTTTATCAAAAATTTCCCATCCAAAGCTCATTTTGAAGGAAATTGAATTCTCTACAACTTTATGTCTCACAAGCCAAGCCCAAAAATGCTTCATTTGGAAGGTATGAGCTAAGACATTATAGGTCATTTTAAAAGTCAACAAAAAGTTAACATCTTCCAAAGGGCATAACTTGAAAATGGTAAAAGATATGGACATGAGTCCAAAGAGGTTTGTTTGAGGACTCTTTAAGCTTTCCAAAATGTCCAAGAACACCTTCATAGCCTTAAAATTTAGGGATTTGTGTCTTTGCAAAGTTGGGAAATTTTTTAGAGGTTTATTGAGCAAATGGGGTCTTAGAACTAATTCTTTCCACACGGGCTTGCATTTTTATGACCCAATCTCTACCATGACATCATGCACGAATCAAATATCATTTATTCAGATTTTTATTAATTTTATTTTGATTTATTTTGATTTTATACATTAAAAATCATTTTAAATCAAAATAAAATATGAAAAGCTCAATATTTGATATGATTCTCATTCTAGAAACTCATAAACATGATTTAAAACTGATTAAGAGATTCAAATTCGTGCTCAACCAAAGGGGAAAGGATTTGTGTGATTTTTTGACCAAAATAGCAAGTTGATTTCTTCATGATCAAGTCATTCAAAAAAGCCCATAAACCCACAACTTTCTGACCTAATTTGCTTCCGTTATATGTATACAAGTGATCACAAGCATAGGGACACGATTTGGGCAGCCTCCAAGAACACTTTTCACATTCAAAAGTTTCACCAAAATTTCAATTTTCGATTTCATATTTGCAGGCCACTTGAAGGTATTCTAAGGACATAGACATGATTCTTGGACTCCTTTGATACTATTTGCACCATCATAAGCATCCATAACCTCATGTATAATGGAAACCGAACACATGTTCTTGGTTTTTTTATTATTTTCGATTCCATTGATTTATCCATTATCAATTGTTTTTGTGCTTCTAACTTTGTTTGTTATCATGTTTAGATGATTTCTGGGCTAAAATATTGAAGAAACCGTGACTAAATCTTAGAACGCCATGTTAGGGTTTCAAGCTTTGAATTAGGGTTTCTTGATTCGGCTAATATAAATACATTCTAATAACATAAATAAGTTAAGTGAACTGTATTGATCATGTTGGCATGATCAATTTGGCAAAATCGTATGTATATAAGATGTTATGAATTTTGTAGGTTTTCGTATGCAGGAAAAATCGCAGGAAAGTTCCCAACAAAATTCGCAGAAAATCCTGTGAAATTCCAAGGAAGAAGATGAAGTCTGAGTGGCGCCAAATTAGAATTCAAAAATTCATTTTTTTTATAATGTTTATTTACTGATTATATGCTGAACGCGCCCCATGTGGCTCAGCTGGTTTGTGTGTTTGTGTGTGATTGTGATGGTCCTGAGTTCGAATTCCCCCAGGCCATTTTGTTTTTTGCATTTTTCTTTGATTCTTACAGGTTATAACAAAAGGATTGCCACCCACATTATAAACGCCAAGACGCGCATGGCCTGGTGGTAACGTTGTTGGTCTAGAGTGTGGAAAGCCTAGGGCCTGGGTTCGAATCCCAGCCCAGGTATGTTCTTTTTCCTCAATTTTTGTTTTGTTTTGTTTTTGTTTATTTTATATTTATTTAATCTATTTAATTTCTTAAAAAAACAATTTCTAAACAAATGTTTTATAATATTTTCTTCTACAAAAAATTCATATTTTAAAATTCAAAATTTATTTTCTTAAAATCAAATTGTTTATATTTATAAATTTATGTTTATTATTATTATTGTATATATTTTTATAAATTAATTAATTAGGTCTAGATTAATAATCAAAACCCTAATTAAGCTAACCCTAATTTTCATAACCCTAACCCTAATTTTCATAACCCTAACCCTAATTTTTCCTAACTTTAATATTTAACATAATTCTTTATAAATTATAATTAATCATTAATCTTTTTGTGAATAGTTTATTATTTATTATTAAAACCTATATTCTTAATTAAATCTAAAAAATCTTTTCTAATATTAATTTGTTTTGCTAATTTCTTATTTCTTTTATTTTTATTTTTCTAACCTTTATTCTTATTTCTTATTATTATTGATATTATTGCTTATTTATTATTATTTATCTTTATTATATTTCTCGATTATATTGTATTTGTCCCGAAGCTTTGTAATAGTTTAGGTTTATATTTTTTTTGCTTTATTCTTATTATGAATGTGTTTACTGTGTGGTTAGTAATTCTAGGGTGTGAATAACATACTTGTAATTAAAATTAACTTAGAATAATTAACTTAAATAAGATAAATATTTGAATATGAACACGCACACACGTAAGTCGATCTTTGATCGCCATCTTGCACTTTCTAGGGTTGCCTCTCAGTTGCCTATTTCAAAAGGTCAAGTAAGGTGTTTTAAGCAAAGTCCCTTCACAAATATCATCAAGTCCCTTTAGTTTATAAGATCAAGTCCCTTCCAGGTTGCCTACGATAAATGATCTTGTCCCTTCGAATAAAAGATGATAAGTCCCTATGAATTGCTAAAGACACCTTACAGTTGCCTATATTCAGATGTCCCTACTGTAAACACCCCAAATTTGCCCTCACCCATTCACACCATGGCTTGTGATCATTTCATATGCATAAACTCAACCATAGCATCTCATACCACATTTTTAGTACACTGCATTGTTTCTAAGTCATCTGCACCTAGGGTTTGTGATCTGAGCAATCCAAGAGCCACTTGAACCACTCCAAAGGTCATCAATCACTTAAAAGGGGTACATGTATGTTCAATCATCATAATATATCCTCTCAAAGTCAAGAATGTCAAAAAATCACAAGAACTGAGATTGGCATGGAAGCAGAGCCAGAATTGACTGCACAGATGACCTAGAATTAGGGTTTTGGTTTCAGAGGCCATAACTCCAATTTTTTTGTTCATTATTGTTTCTATTGGTCTCTATATGGTATAGGGAGCATGCATATCAAGTTTCATGAAGAAATTCCATGGGGAAGTCATCTAATCAAGAGTTGACTTTTTGAGCAAGTCAGTGCAAAATCAGGGCATCTGAGGCCCTCAATGACCCAATCAAAGGGTGTTCTTCATCACTTTGATGGTGTATGATCTTTATTTGATCATAGAAGATGTTGGATGTTCACAAAATTGAAGAATTTCAAGCCATTTGCAAAGTTGACTTTTTGGGAAAATGACTTGTAATTGAAAATTGCCATTTTGGGAAACTTTTTCAACCCTTGCTTTTTGATTCAAAAATGCTTCAAATGAGAAAACTTTGGTCATGAAAGTTGTAGAATGGATCCTCCCATTTTAAAAAAAGTACAAGAACTCATTCTAATTCATTTTGGATCAAAAGTTATGGCTTGTCAAAGTTGGCCAAAATCACATAATTTGAAGTTTTCTACCAAAGAGGCAAAGTTGCAAAACCACTTGCCAAGACAAATTGAACTTCCAAATGGACTTCTAAACTTCACACAAACATGAACCAAGGCCTAAAAGTCAGATTGCATCCAAGAATCACTCATTTTTGTGACTTGTGGGGCAAGAAATTTTAAAAGGGCCAAAGATGAACCAAGTTGCAAAACCTCATTCAAACCCTAATCCACTTGCTTGCTGACTTCATAATTGATCCTAGGGCTCTCCACACTTCTTGCTGCGCAGGACACCCCATTTGTCCTTGGCTAGCTATGAGCCCATACCTCTCTTACACAAAGTTTGACATTTTGGCCAAAGACCCATACCAATCACAATAGGGCACACCAACTCCACAGGCCTATCCATGAGTGATAAGTGGACCAAAGGCAAGCCATAGCACATAACCATTCATGCTGAAACACACCCCAAGCCCTAGTTCCAAGTTTATGCTCCATTTGCAAAACTCTTCGAAACTCATCACACAAGCTGAAAACACACAAACAAACTTCACAAACAATCTCAACATGCCTCACTGATCACAAACCACCCATCACCATAGCCTGAAACTCACTGAAACCAAAATACGATTTCTGCCCCTCTTTGAACAGAACTTCAGCAATCTCTCAAACCAGCCATTCTAAAATCCAACTAAGTGTTGCAAGCTTCTCAGGAGGTCCATTAGAGGTGTTTTGGATCAAAGGGCCAGCCAGAAAGTTCCAGAAATCAAAGCTTCGATTCAGGTAGCCTTGGAATTTCATTTTTCCAGAACCTTTGTTCCTTGTTTCTAAATGATAAAGCATGCTTCCCTGAGTTCACTGAACCTTTTACTTTTGAAAATGATTGAGAAATGAGCTTGTATCGTGTTTCTGAAATTTTTGCAGTTTTTGATGTTTGATTCGTATCTTGATTTTGAGTAGAAATAAATAGGATTTGTTGCTGGATTATGTTTTGTTGTTGATCATTGATTGTTTCTGGAGCTTTTGGTGAAGTTTCATGGTGTTTTGAGAGATTCAGGGGAGGGGTTTGGCCGGAGAAGATGACCGGAACACTGTTCCGGTCATCTGAAAGTCATTAGGGTTAATTAATTAGGGTTTAGTCTTAATTGCGTGAATTTGAATTCTGGCCGTCCAGATGCGCGCCAAGTCAATTCGCGCGTGTCCAAGTTTGAATGCTGGCTCTTGATTCTGATTACTTCTCATTTAATTCAATTTTATTTTCATTTTATTTCATTTGTTTTCTACAATTTATTAAAAATAGTAAAACATCTTTAAAAATTCTGAAATTTTTTGTCAAAGGTTCAATTAATTTTCAGAAACCAAAAACATTTTTATTTTTATTTTTTGCATTAAAAATTATTTTTAAATCATTTAAAAGTTTATTTTTAATTGATTAATGAGAATTAATTAATTAAAAATACTTTTAGGTATTTAAAAATTACAAAAAAATTCATGAAACATTTAAAATCATTTAGAAACATTGTCCAACTCTCAAACCAAATTTCTTTTTTGATCTTGATGCCTTTTGAAAATTTTCCATGGAATTAATTTCATTTCAAGGCATTATTTTGATTCAATCTTCAAAAATTCATTTCTGCCTAGCCTTTAAGAGTTGGACAATGATTCTTTTTGCATTGCATCTTGCATATCATGTAGTTTATAGGATTAAATTGGCATGATTTGATATTGCATTTTCAATTTTTTTGGCATTTTTCTTGACAAGGTACCTTAAAACCCTAGCCAACTTAGGAAATTCATAACTTACACTAGGTTAAGAATTGGGTCCTCTCCTTTGGGCAGTGAGTTTGTATAGGTTTAGGGTTCCTTTGAATGTATTTTCAAATTTTTATCATGATGTTTGCTTCTGGTTTTGATTTTTGTTTTGTGCATTGATCACAAACCCTAATTTGGGCTTTCTTTTGCATTCATCTTACACTTGCTTGCATACCATGACTTGCCATGACATTTTATGCATTCATTTGATTCATGATACATCTTAAGACATATTAGAATCATGTTTGATCATTGCATCTTTCATTTGCCATGTTGTATGTCATTTGCATTTCATAACTTTTCATGTATGTACATGGTTCTAAGCATGCTTCTCTTGCATCCATATGTTTGTATGATCATCCTCATGTCTTGCCTCATGTTTGCATCATCACTTAGCATCATTAACATCACACACATGCTTCTGGTTTTGATTTGCATCATGCCATTTCATCTCATTTTGCATTGCATTGCATTTCTTTCACTAACTTTTCAGGTGGTAAGTTACTCTGAGAAGTGAATTTGCCTTCACTTCTCACAATCTCTTCTCATCTCTCTTATGCATCATTGCTGCATTTTTGTATATGTTTGGATTGAGCTTGCTCATTCTTGTTCATCTCACCTTCTTTCCTCAAGCAACTTGTCTTCTTAAGTGAAGCAAGTTGTTTTGCTTCTCTTTGCTCCTTTCATCTGCTTCCTGGTGGTTCCTCTGAAGATCTTTCTTGCAAACCTCACAAACCCTAGGAATGACCAAGCATGACAATAATTAGGATTTTGATTAGTCCCCCACTTAGCTTTTACCTTTGTGTCATCTTTGAGTCTTCTCATCTCACCTCATAATCAGGGACTAAACCCTAAAGGTTTTAAGGCTTTGTGATTAAGCTTATGCCTGCATCCTTCTATTAGGATGGAGTGTATAACTTTAATCCTAAGTGTTAGACCCTTAATGTGTTTAACTCCTTTAATCAATTATCCCTAATAATCATCAAGACATCAAACTTGTAACTTGGGCCTTGCATTAGGGTTCTAATTCTTCCTTAATTGGTTAAGAAGGACTAACCCTAGTGTTAATGGACAAGTCCCCCTCAAGTTGTCTTACAAACCATAAAAATCACTTCTTCATCTTATCATTAACTAAAATCCATCTAATAATGGCTTTGTTTTGTCATGAGGTTAATCCCTAATCATGGATTAAGTTGAGGAGTCTTCCTCAGCTTAAACATTCTCATCTATTATCCTTCTATTAGGATGGTGTAATGAGTCTGTTTAATCCCTGATTATGGCTTAATCTCATTACTTAACACTAAACAAAAAACAACAAAAACATCTAAATAATCACAAATAGGTTAATGATCTTAATCCTACATCAAAGGTGATTAAGTGTGAGATGCTGACTTCACACTTAAGGTATTCTCATTACCCCTAATCAGAGGGAAGATGTGATGAGTTTACTAACCCATTGGTTTAGGCTTAAGCTCATTAACTTATGACAAACTCTCAAAAGCAATAAAAGACTGAAAACTCAAAAACAAACAATAATCGTCTCCTCCGGGATTCTTTTCTCATCTCACTCACTCATAAACGAGAACTTGCTTCTTCCGTCTAATGCAAGACAGTTTGCACCTGAGCCAGACAGGTCATACACTTGAGCATAGACAAGTAAGAAATTCACAAGTCAATTTATCTTTCAGTCTCTTTGGGTCGAACTACGGTGTTCTGACTTCCTCATTGCACGAGAGGATACGTAGGCATAACTTAACAGTTATCGAACAAAAGTCTCTGTATCCCCCCCTCTTTCAGCTTTATTCTTTTAGCCTCATAGTCTTGAGCATTCTTATTCCTACACTGACACTTCACTTATACACTTCACTTCTCTTACACTGACATCTGTACATCCTCTTCCAGCTCTTTTATACACAAATTGCACTGACACTACCCCTTTAAAACACAAATCTTTTAAGCGTGGATCCCGTCGAGTACGGCGGACAATCTGGGTGCTAATACCTTCCTAGGTTGTAACCAACCCCCTTTCTCAGTCTCTCTGGTTCGCAACCGTCTTATCTGTATCTTTCTAGGTCTATGCAGCATTACCTTTCCTCCGAGATAAAAATGCCTAGCTGGCGACTCTTGTCTTTTTGAGTTCACTCCTGTGTGTTCTCATCCCTTTCGCCGACCGTTCGCGTCTGTACCCCTTCTTACCTAGCCTCATTTGGTGGGAGCGACAGCTTGGCGACTCTGCTGGGGACCCTTATACTGTAACCAGGGCTTCTGGTTCTTTTTGTGGGTTCCTCCTAGCGCTTGTTTGATTTGTGTTTACTGGGGTGTTATGTGCTAATTGTGTTTGTATATTTGTTTTATTTACTGCTTTATGTACAGTTATTTATTACTTTCTTTACAGCTTTATATACATCATACTGTCATACTGTTGGTTGGCTGGATCTGGTTTTGTTGCTTTGGTGGGTGGGGTTCACTGAGAGTTTAAGGTCCTATACCTGGGACCTGAGTGACACCTAGGCTAGAGTGGTTCATGTTCTTTCCCATTCCATTTCGGTCTGGTGCGGGAATATGAAACACGGTTCAGATATGGGTTTCTTCTTGAGAACTCTGTGCTACAGATCTCCTGTAGTGCTAGGGCTATCTGGGAAGCCTGCTAAGTCTGGATGACCTTTATTATGACCTTCAGAAACTGAGGTGAATTAGAGGAGGATCTTTTATGGTTATTGTAAACACTGTACCTCCGGGTTAGAAGTGTTTACACTTCTCATAACTGATCCAAGTCTGAGGATCCTTGTTTTAGAACATCACCTGTGAGGGGGTTGGGCTGTTTACAGGTTTGCAGGAACCCTTGGCCACATCATACCCTGTTTCTTATTGTGTTTAAGAATGCTCCACTTTGGACAGTTCTTGTGATCTAACCCAGGACATGTGACTCTTTATTTGAGTCCCCCACCCTGGCTACTGGATTTCTGAACCTCCATCTGGACTTCTTGAACATACATGGACCTTTATATCAAGGCAGTAATCAGATCCAGCTTGATCCCAAACCCTTGCATATCATTTGCATACATCATCATTGCATCATTTAACATTTGCTTATTTGTTTTTTAGGGTATCCACATCATATATTTTGGCTTGGTTTTGACCCCTTTATCTAATTAGACCCCTGTTCATCAGCTATCTGCTTCAGCCATTCTCACCAGTTGTCTGCTTCAGCTACTGTCATCACCAGTCTCAGCCTGTCAGTGGCTCATCACCAGTATCAGTCTTCATCATCAGCATTTATTTTCAGCTCTTCAACAGCAGTCATGGCACCCAAGAAGAGTAACATTTCATATCACTTCTTTGAGCCTGTGCTGGCTGGCATCAGGCAGGTCCAGGCACTCATTACTCCAGACCATATCCCTTTATTCAGAGAACATTATGGAAGCATCCTTGATATGGTTATGGACTTGGACCCTTCTCAGAGGAGTTTGATTCACACTTGCCTACAGTTCTATGATCCTCCTTTGAGATGCTTCACCTTCCAGAATTTTCAGTTGGGACCCCTGTTGGAGGAGTATTCATCACTGATTGGAGTGCCTGTCAGGGGTGGTAGCCCCTTCAACCCAGAGATGCCTTCTCCCAGCAGTGAAGAGGTGGCAAAGGCACTGTGTGTGGAACCTATTCTGATTGAGCAGAACATGACTACAAAGGCTGGAATTCCTGGCCTACACTTGGATTTTCTCACTTCTCAGGCCATCCTGAAGGCCTCCTTGGGAGAATTGAAGGCAGTTTGTGCATTGTTAGCCCTCAGTATATATGGGGTTGTACTTTTTGCAGATGATCCCAAGTTTATCAGCAAGAATGCTATTCATCTCTTCCTTTTGAGGAACCCAGTACCCACCTTGTTGGGAGATTTCTACTATTCTGTTCACCAAAGGAATGAGAAGCAGAGAGGGAGATTGGTGAGATGTTGTGCTCCTCTATTTCATACCTGGCTGCTCAAACACTTACCTAAAACTAATACTTTCTTGAACCCTCACCAACAGAAGAACTGGGCTAGAAGACTTACTGCTTTGACTTCAGATGACATCAGGTGGTGTACCCAGAGCACCAAAGGAAGGGATATAATTACTAGTTGTGGGCAGTTCCCCAATGTACCTCTGATAGGAGTGAAGGGTTGCATCAATTATAACCCTTTGCTATTCAAAAGACAGTTGGGCTATGCTCTGGTTCACCCTCCTAAAGTGCAAGACTTGGCTGAAACCCTGTATTGTGAGATAAAACCTAATCTAGCTGTTGTCAGACAAGCATCCTGGGCTTGGGACAACATCCAGACCAAAGGGATGGCCATTCTTGGGAAATGCAACAATGTGGCTTCAGCACAGTATTATGAGTGGTCTCATGCTAGGGCTCAAATTTCTGGAATACCTTTCACCATGGAGGATGCACCTGGACCATCCACAGCACCCCCTCCAGCTACTGTCAGCCTAGAGGAATTTGAGAAACTGAAAGAGAGGAATGAGAATCTGACTCAAGCTCTGCAGAAGACCCTCTGGGAGAGGAGTGATGGCCGTCTAGACATTGAGAGGTTAGAAAAGCTACAGGTGGAACATCTAGCCAGGATTGAGAAGTCAGAGGACTACATCAAGAAATCAAGAGCAGGAGAGCAAATTTTGAAGAATGCCTGTAAAGAGGCCCAGTTTCAGAAGGCTAGGACTGATCTCTATCTGAAAGAAAGTCAAGCTAGGTGGGTCAGGATCACTGAAGCTCGCACTCAGGAAGATAAGAGAACTCAGGACAAGATTGAGCAGTTGGAGGCTAATGAAAAGAAGCAACAGGAGGCTCTGCTAGCAGCCCGGAAGGAGATCTCAGAATTGAAGCTTAGGGCTGGTGTGAAGAGGTCAAAGGACCAAGACAGGCACAAGAAGCTGACTGCTGCTATTGCCACCAGGAACCTTCTCATCAGAAGCATTACAGAGCATCCGGCCGATCCTGTAACTGAAGCACTTCTGAAGGAAGTTAAAGAGGATGAGTTTGGCTTAGTTGTTTGATGTCTTTGTTTGTTGTTACTTCCATTTCATGTACTTTTCTCTTTGTTGTATTTTGACCCTTCAGGGGCATGTGTTGTAAAAAAAAATTATGTATTATTCACCATTTGTAATATATTTGTTAGTTTGTTTTATTGAGTTCTCTTTCCCTCAAGCAACATCAAAGCATCTTCCTCAGGGTCTGGAAAGGTCAAAACCAAGTGCCAAGTCGGATACCTTGGAAACAAATAAGCATACTGCATTGCATACTAACTTTTGTTTTGTTTTGTAGGTCTTTGTTTTGTTTGTTACTAACTCTGTTGTGGTTCAGGAAATTATTGCTCGCCGTCGAGTGTTTCCTCTCAACCGTCCACACAGATACCCTACTCGCAACAATCTTCCTGGTATCCAGATGGACCAAGTACAGCAAGAGCTGACAGAAGTCAGGACCCAGATGGTTAATGAAAGGCTGGAGATGAGAAACCAAATGACCCAGTTCATGGAGGTGATGAATGGCTTGGCTCAAAGCCAAGAGAGATTAAGGGCATTGGTGGAAAGGCAGACCCCAGAAGAACCCCATCTAGGGACTAGAGGAACGAGTAACAATGAGAGGGTTCAGCCTCATGTTAACCCACCCGTATATGGGCCTCATCTTCATCCAGAGATCAACATCCCTACTAATGTGCAAGGGAATGCTACTGCAGGCAGAGTATTACAAGAAGACCCCCAAGAGGATCAATTCACTGTAATGGGGGCTGGGGATGAAGCCTATGATAGGAGGCTTGACGAAATTGCTGAGAAATTGAGATCCCTGGAGTCTCAAAACTCTTTGGGCTTTGATGTCATGGATATGGGCTTAGTGGACGGGGTAAGGATACCTCACAAGTTTAAGCCCCCGTGCTTCGAGAAGTACAACGGAACTTCCTGTCCGCGAACCCACTTACAATCTTTTCTGGGGAGGCTGAAAGCATACACCATGGATGAAAAACTGTGGATGTTTTACTTTGAAGACAGTTTGATAGGGGCTTCAAGGGAATGGTACTCTCACTTGACCAGAGCGACCATCAGATGCTGGAAGGACCTAGCCGAAGCTTTCATCAGGCAGTACCAATACAATTTAGACATGGCTCCTAACAGAACCCTTCTGATGGGAATGTCTCAGTCCTCCAGGGAAAGCTTCAGGGAATACGCCCAGAGGTGGAGACAGCTTGCTGCTGCTGTCCAGCCACCCATGTCGGAAAGGGAAATGGCCGACATGTTTATGAATACCCTGCAAGGGACATATATTGACAGGCTAGTTGCCTTTTCTTCCACCAGCTTCGCTGACGTAGTCATAGCTGGAGAAAGAATTGAAAGCCTCCTGAAGATGGGCAAAATTACCGATAATGGTGCAAGTTCGTCAAGCAATCCCAAGAAGCCTTTTGTGGGACCAAGAAGAACCGGTGAGACTAATGCTATTCATGCCACCAGGGGCAGACCTCAATATGTTCATAGGTCAGTGGCAGCTGTCACTATTCCAGCTCCGATCCCTCAGCAACCAGCATATCAACCACAACAACAACAACCCCACTACCAGCAACAAGTTCAGTATCCGCCACAGAGAAACAACTACAACAGCAACAACAGCAATCAACAGCAAAGATCCTTCCAACAAAGGCCATCACAGGCAAATAGGGTGATTGACCCTATCCCTATGCCTTATGCCGCTTTATTGCCACAACTCCTAAAACTCAACCTGGTTGAGCTAAGGACATTGGCACCTCCAGATCCTTCCAGTCTACCAAGAAATTACGATGTCAGCGCCCGGTGTGCTTTTCACTCCAATGCACCTGGCCACAATACGGAGAAATGCAGGGCTTTACAAATGAAGGTACAAGATCTGGTAGATTCTAAAGCCCTCAACTTTGCACCCCCTCCAAATGTCAACAAGAATCGCATGCCCAATCATGGAGGGCCAAGAATTAATGCCATTGAGGAAGACAAGCCATCTTTCTTAATCACCAGTGTTGGGCAGATTCGGACACCTTTGGTCGAGATTAAAGCTCAGCTTCTAGAATGCCAGATGTTCCCCGAGTGTGAGCTCGGTTGTGGTTATTGCAACATTTCGGTCAACGGGTGTGATAACTTGAGAAGCGGCATAGATGGTCTTATCAAAAGTGGTATCCTTCAGATCACAACATCAGTACCTGCAAGTCCAGCAATCCCTCTGACAACGATTCCTGACTCTTCTACAACTGCAACAACAATCATTCCAACAAACTCATCCATATCATCAACAATGGCTTCGTCCATCACTTCAACAAATCAGATGTCAACAACATTTTCTTCTACAACATCAGCACCAATTTATCCCGCAGAATCTTCTACAACGCCAACAGATATCTCAGCAGTCACCATTTATTATGATCCAGCATATGTTCCTCCAAACAACAATTTTCAACAACAAACAGTGGCATCTCCTGCCAGATCACCAGTCACCATCTATTACGATCCGCACACCATTTCAGTACCCTCCTCTGCAGCAGTCAGTCCAGTTACCATCACGGTGCCTGGACCCATTCCATATGAAAGCAGTAATGCCATCCCTTGGCATTATGGCTCTGACCTCTACTGCAATGGGGAGAAAATCACTTTGGATTCTTCAACCTCTTCTCCACAAATTGATAATGTTGGGGTAGGCGGAGGCTTCACCAGAAGCGGACGCCTTTTTGCCCCACAATTGCAAAAACCTAATGCCGAAGCAGAAGCTGCTGCCAAAGCAAAAGGAAATAGTGTGGTAGTTGAAGAACCAGCTATCAAAGAAACTCAGAAGACGTCTTTTGAGCAAGATGTAGACGAGTTTATGAGGATTATAAAAAGAAGTGATTACAAGGTGGTGGATCAGCTTCACCAAACTCCCTCAAAGATCTCCATATTATCCCTGCTAATGTGTTCTGAAGCTCACCGGAATGCATTACTGAAAGTCTTGCACGCAGCATATGTGCCAGAAGAGATCATCGTTAATCAGCTGGAAACTGTGGTGGCAAATGTCAACACCAGTCATGGACTGGGTTTTACCAATGTTGATTTAGCAGCTGAGGGACGTAACCACAACAAGGCTTTACACATCACCCTAGAATGCAAGGGTACTGTTCTATCACATGTACTGGTAGACACTGGGTCTTCACTCAATGTTCTACCAAAGAAAGCCTTAGTGAAGCTGGAGTATGATGGCTTGGCATTGCGCCCAAGTAATTTGGTGGTGAGAGCTTTTGATGGCTCTAAAAGATCAGTGCTAGGGGAGATTGATCTGCCTGTGATGATTGGCCCGCAGACCTTCAAAATTACCTTCTATGTGATGGACATTCAGCCGGACTACAGCTGTTTGTTGGGTAGACCTTGGATCCATGCCGCTGGCGCAGTCACGTCTACCCTTCACCAGAAGCTGAAATTCGAGTGGGAAGGCCAGATCATCACTATCTGTGGTGAAGAAGATATCTTTGTTAGCCATCTGGCTACATACAAATACATTGAGATGGATGGAGAAATCCATGAAACCATGAGCCAGGGGTTTGAGGCCTTGAACATAAATGAAGCATCTGCTGTACTTGGAACCTCCATGACATCTTATCAGCAAGCCAGGAAGGTTGTTGAAGAGGGGACTGCCCAAGGCTGGGGCAAGCTGTTGCCTGTGGAGAAGAAGGAGGACAGATTTGGGTTGGGTTACAAACCAACTCAGCAAGATCATTCAGAGGCTGCCAAGAAGCCCAATTTTGTCAGCGGGGGGATGCTCACCCCGGATGCAGTGAACAACTTGGAAGACGAGGATGAAAGCAACTGCAACCTGGAGAGCTGGATACGTCCAAGTATCCCGGGGAGCCAAGTCCTTAACTGGTCTTCCCAGGAAATTATAAGGGTTACTCCTGCAGAGTAATTATTATTTCCTGTATTTTCAAGCATGCATCAAGTCTTATGTCTTGCCCAAGATGACAAGACTCATTTTTTAATCGGGCCATCTGTGATTTTGTGCAAATAGATCAATCAATGAATATCGGACATCTTTTGCAAATGAGTCTTTTTCTTTTCCGCTCACTGTTTTTCATTTTTCTTTTTGTACAAAAATAAAATGGCAATGTTTTCAAAACGATAACTTCATTTCACTCTTTCTAAACAAGATTAAAATCAATCACTAAAATGAACAATCTAAACCCTTGCAGAGAGTGCCTTTCAGACTGCACCGACAACAACACAACTATGGCTTCGTATGACTTTGACAATCCAATCAATCAAGCTGATGAAGGGGTTGAAGAAGACTATAAGCTTCCTGAAGAGCTAGCCAGGTTGTTGAGGCAAGAGGAGAAGGTTATTACTCCTCATCAGGAGGAGGTCGAAACGATTAATCTTGGTACGGATGAAGATGTGAAAGAGGTTAAGATCGGGGCCTGCTTACAAGACTCAGTAAAGGAACAACTGATTGACCTACTTCGGGAATATGTGGATGTGTTTGCTTGGTCTTATCAGGATATGCCAGGGTTGGACACCGATATTGTTATGCACAAGCTGCCTTTAAGAGAAGATTGCCCACCGGTTAAACAGAAACTGCGCCGTACTCGCCCAGACATGGCAATGAAGATCAAAGAAGAGGTACAAAAACAGTGGGACACCGGGTTCCTTGCTGTGACGAGCTATCCACCGTGGGTTGCTAACATTGTACCTGTGCCTAAGAAGGACGGCAAGGTAAGAATGTGTGTGGACTACCGGGATCTGAACAGAGCCAGCCCGAAAGATGATTTCCCTTTACCTCACATTGATGTATTGGTTGATAATACGGCTCAGTTCTCGGTGTTCTCCTTCATGGACGGATTTTCAGGATACAATCAGATCAAAATGTCACCTGAAGACATGGAGAAGACAAACTTCAACACACCCTGGGGCACGATCTGTTACAAGGTGATGCCATTCGGACTGAAGAATGCTGGTGCAACATATCAACGGGCTATGGTGACATTATTCCATGACATGATCCATAAAGAAATTGAATGTTATGTGGATGACATGATTGCCAAGTCCCTCACAGAAGAAGACCACCTGGTAGATCTGTTGAAGTTATTCAAGCGCCTGAGGAAGTACCAACTAAAGTTAAACCCCAACAAGTGTACATTCGGGGTACGGTCTGGTAAGCTGCTGGGCTTTATTGTGAGCGAGAAAGGGATTGAAGTGGACCCTGATAAAGTCAAAGCTATTCAAGAGATGCCTGCGCCGAAAACTGAGAAAGAAGTTCGAGGTTTCCTAGGTAGATTGAACTACATTTCAAGGTTCATATCTCACCTTATAGCAACCTGTGAACCCTTGTTCAAGCTGTTAAGAAAAGAACAAATGGTCAGATGGAACGAAGACTGCCAGAAGGCCTTTGACAAGATCAAGGAATACTTACAAGAGCCTTCAATCCTTATGCCACCAGTTGAAGGAAGACCTCTAATCATGTACTTGACAGTATTAGAAGAGTCAATGGGGTGTGTGCTAGGCCAGCATGACGAGTCTGGTCGAAAAGAGTATGCAATATACTACCTGAGCAAAAAGTTTACCGACTGTGAACAACGTTATTCACTGCTCAAGAAAACTTGATGTGCTTTAGCGTGGGCTGCTCGCTGACTGAGACGGTATATGTTGACCCACACTACCTTATTGATCTCAAAGATGGACCCAGTTAAGTACATTTTTGAGAAGCCAGCACTTACCGGACGAGTTGCAAGATGGCAAATGATCCTCACAGAATATGACATCCAGTACACATCTCAGAAAGCCATCAAGGGCAGTGTATTGTCTGATTATCTTGCTGAGCAACCCATTGATGATTACCAGCCTATGAGATTTGACTTCCCTGATGAAGACATCATGTTCATAAAGGCAAAAGATCATGAAGAGCCTGTTCACACTGAAGGGCCTGACCCTGAGGAAGAATGGACTATGATGTTTGATGGGGCTGTTAATATGAATGGTCGTGGTGTTGGTGCAGTACTCATTACACCTAAGGGAGTTCACCTGCCTTTCTCGGCAAAGCTCACCTTTAACTGCACTAACAACGAAGCTGAATACGAAGCTTGCATTATGGGTCTTGAGGAAGCCATTGACCTCAGGATCAAGACTTTGACTGTATTCGGGGATTCAGCTCTGGTAATTAATCAAACTAACGGCAAATGGTACACCCACCAGGATCATCTGATACCTTATCGGGATTATACAAGAAGGTTATTGACTTTCTTCACAACGGTAAAGCTTGAGTATATCCCTCGAGACGAGAATCAGTTTGCAGATGCTCTTGCTACCATTTCATCAATGATCAAAGTTCAAGCTGTCAACTTTGTACCTCGGATTTCAGTGTCTAGACTCGACAGACCAGCATATGTATTTGCAGCAGATGTTGTCAAAGATGATAAGCCTTGGTTCCATGACATTAAGTGCTTCTTGGAGGATCAGACATACCCACCTGGAGCATCTTCCAATGATAAGAAGACTTTAAGAAGGCTTGCTGGTAGTTTCTTCCTGAATACCGACGGTTCCCTGTACAAGAGAAACTTTGATATGGTACTTCTCAGATGCGTTGATAAAACAGAAGCAGACTTGTTGATGCATGAGGTGCAAGAAGGATCCTTTGGTACCCATGCTGGAGGGCATGCCATGGCTAAAAAGTTGCTAAGATCAGGCTATTATTGGATCACAATGGATACAGACTGTTGTGCCTATGCCAGAAAATGCCATAAATGCCAGATTTACGCAGATAAAGTGCATGTGCCTCCAAATCCTTTGAATGTGATGTCTTCACCCTGGCCCTTCGCCATGTGGGGTATTGATATGATTGGCAAGATCGAACCGACTGCTTCAAATGGCCACAGATTCATCCTGGTTGCTATTGACTATTTTACCAAGTGGGTCGAAGCAGCCTCATATGCAAATGTTACGAGGCAAGTAGTAGCCCGATTTCTAAAGAAGGATATCATCTGTCGGTATGGAGTGCCCGAGCGAATCATTACTGAAAATGGTTCAAACTTGAACAATAAAATGATGGCAGAGCTATGTCGGGACTTCAAGATCCAACACCACAATTCTTCTCCTTACAGGCCAAAGATGAACGGCGCTGTAGAGGCAGCTAACAAGAATATCAAGAAGATTGTGCAGAAGATGGTAGTCACATACAAAGACTGGCATGAAATGCTACCATTTGCCTTGCATGGGTACCGTACGTCAATCAGAACATCCACTGGGGCAACACCGTATCAGCTTGTGTATGGTATGGAGGCAGTCCTACCGGTTCAAGTTGAATTACCCTCCTTACGGGTATTAATGGATGTTAAGCTGAACGAAGCAGAGTGGGTCCGATCCCGATACGAACAACTGAGTCTGATCGAAGAAAAGAGATTAACTGCATTCTGTCATGGGCAGTTATATCAGAAAAGAATGAAGAAAGCCTTCGATCAGAAAGTCAGGCTCCAATATTACCAAGTAGGAGATCTTGTGCTAAAAATACTCCTCCCTCCTCATACAGACCACAGGGGCAAGTGGACTCCGAACTATGAAGGGCCAGTCGTAGTAAAGAAAGTTTTCTCCGGTGGAGCACTCATGCTCAGTACTATGGATGGTGAAGACTTCCCGTCCCCTGTAAATTCAGATGCAGTTAAAAAATACTTCGCATAAAATGACCCGCTGGACATAAAAACAGAATGTAAGTCCAGGCAAAAATAGGGCATCCCGGCGAGTCAAAAACAGAATAAAAGACTCGGGCAAAAACAAGGGAAAATAAAAAAAAATGTGTACACCCGCTGAGTTGAAAAGCCGCATTGGACGACTCAGGCAAAAATGGGTATCCCGATGGATTGAAAACCCGAAAGTGCGATCCATGCAAAACAAGGGAATAAGCGAACAACTGCATTCTGAATTCATCTGTATCATTCACGACTTGGTAAGCTTCAAAAGGATCAAGTTCTTTCAGAATCAGCCTTCTTTAGAAAGCAAGACGAGAAGAACGTCAAATGTCATACGAGTCATAGCAAAAGGAAGCTCCTTGAAGCGTCATCAAACATTGCCAACATCTTTTGTTTCTCAATTTGTAACAATCTCCTCATTTTAGGGGATCTGTTTCTCTGACTGTATCTCGCCAATTAGGGTATATAAATCAATAAAATCAAATTTCCAGTCATGTTTTGTCTCGCACATTTTATTTTCATTTGCAAAATGTCCGATGTCCTTAAGATACTGATTGCATAAATACAGATGCTTCTCTTAAAACACGTGCTTGCAGGAAATATACTTACTCCCGGGAGTGTCTAAACTCCTATGATGGAATCCGGTAAGGGATACCTCGGGATTACTTGTGCATTCCTCTGTCTTTTCAGGATCGCATGTATTCAAAGCACAACATGGGACATGAAAGCTTCATCCCAGCCAGCTGGCAAGTCATTATCCACTCAGTCTTAGCACCATAGGTGCTTTCTCCCCAGCTGAGTTGCCATTCATTATTTCTCCCCAGCCGAGTCGTCATTTATTTCCTCCTCAGCCAAGCGTAATAGATCAGGGAACCATCTCCCCACAGAGTTTCAGCCTCTATCCGAAAGAGCGATACCCGAAGAACTCACAACAGAGTAAAGAAAGCCTCTACAAACTCCCAGCTGGGTCCCTCATTACCAAAGATAGGTCTATCAGTGACCCGTATCCCTAAGCAGAGTCCCACATGTCAGATATGCCAATGATCTCATCCCCAGCTGGGATGTCCATTTCAAGCAGATCAACCAGATATCTTCGCAGCAACGGGGCCCAAATCCCGGATCAGTATCTTTGCATAATCATGGCATTCGCATCATATTTCCCACAGAGCGTAGTATTCCGTCTAATACGGAGCATTACGGCAAAAATCAAACATATTGCATAATCATAAGCCATGTTCTGAATCAAACACCTGTGAATACTGGCAACCCATCAACAGTATACAGCAAACTCCCCAAATTCCCCACCAAGAGAGTCAAGGCATTTGCCCTACACTTGTAAATACAAATACACACTCCTTTTGGCACCCATCCGTGTCATATCCCCAGCAGAAATCCAAAGCTTCATCTTTGCACTCACAGATACATCTTTATACAGATTCCCTGACACCCGTCCGTGTCGTCTTCCCCAACAAGGTTACCTGAACATTTTGTAAACCATATACTTGTTTATATTACACCTTTCTCTTTTGACACTCGTCCGTGTCACCCTCATCCGCAAGTTAAACACTTTCCTGTACACCACTCATACTTATTTCACTCATACAGATACTCGTCCGTATCTTGTATATACCACTTAAATCCCCTCAGATTCGACACTCGTCCGTGTTCTTTGTTAACCCGTTGATACTCGTCCGTATCATCATCTCAGAGCATGCGTCAAGCGTTTGTTTCTACCCGATACTCGTCCGTATCGTAGTCTTAGGGATGCTCGTCCGCATCTTTAATCCATACACGTGTCAAACACTTATGTCTTCTTGAATTTAGACACTCGTCTGTGTCTACTTTTACCCAGAAGAGTCCTTTCAGAATCAATACTCATCCGTGTTCTTTGTTAACCAGTTGACACTCGTCCGTATCATCATCTCTAAACACGTGTCAGTATTTGTTTCTACCCGATACTCGCCTGTATCGTAGTTTTAGGGATGCTCGTCCACATCTTTAATCTACGCGCAACATCAAAACACTTATACCTTTTGTTTCTTGGATGTAAACACTTGTCCGTGTTTACTATTCCCCAGTAAGTCGCCAGCAAAGCAACCTTTTTCCATCCGACATTCGTCCTATGTCGTGATATTGAGAGCAGCCATCCCCTGCTAGGTGATCGTCCTTCACTTCTTGATGATCGTCCTTCATCATGCTCTTCCGATGGCCGTCCCCATCGTTGACCTTTTATCCGGCATTCGTCCTATGTCGTGATTTTTTAGCAGCCGTACCCTGCTAGGTGATCGTCCTTCACTTTTTGATGATCGTCCTTCATCATTTTATCCGATGGCCGTCCCCATCGTTGATCTTGTTATCTGACATTCGTCCTATGTCGTGATAAACCTTGAGAGCAGCCGTCCCCTGCTAGGTGATCGTCCTTCACCTCTTGATGATCGTCCTTCATCATGCTCGTCCGATGGCCGTCCCCATCGTTGACCTTTTATCCGGCATTCGTCCTATGTCGCGATACTTTCGGCAGCCGTACCCTGCCAGTTGATCGTCCTTCACCTTAGATGACCGTCCCTCATCTTATCCCCAACAGAGCAGCCGTCCCCTGCTAGGTGATCGTCCTTCACCTTTGATGACCGTCCCTCATCATTATTTCATTTATTCTTTAACCCGATGGCCGTCCCCGTCGTGGTCCCTTTTCCTTTTCCTGATGATCGTCCTTCATCAGTTTTAGCCCGACGGCCGTCCCCATCGTTGTTTGCATTACTCTATGAACCTGATGGCCATCCCCATCATTTTTACTAATTCCCAGAGAATCTTATAGCTTTACCTGATGGCCGTCCCCATCATAATCTCTTATATCCCTAGCATGTCGGCCGTCCCCGTCATTGCTTTATCCCCAGCAGTCGTCCTCTGCTCGACGGTCTTCCTCCGTCGCCCACACTTTACAATATACTTTATCTCCTTTTACAATCTATATCCCTTTTCTTCTTCATTCTGTGAGTGCAAATTTTGGACTGTCTTTGGTATTCAACCACAAGTTATCTTGTTTGCCTGTTAAGCCGTTGCTTACATCCTGCACAGCTAACTCTTGCTTGAATAGGGGCAGCTGTAAACACCCCAAATTTGCCCTCACCCATTCACACCATGGCTTGTGATCATTTCATATGCATAAACTCAACCATAGCATCTCATACCACATTTTTAGTACACTGCATTGTTTCTAAGTCATCTGCACCTAGGGTTTGTGATCTGAGCAATCCAAGAGCCACTTGAACCACTCCAAAGGTCATCAATCACTTCAAAGGGGTCCATGTATGTTCAAGCATCATAATATATCCTCTCAAAGTCAAGAATGTCAAAAAATCACAAGAACTGAGATTGGCATGGAAGCAGAGCCAGGATTGACTGCACAGATGACCTAGAATTAGGGTTTTGGTTTCAGAGGCCATAACTCCAATTTTTTTGGTCATTCTTGTTTCTATTGGTCTCTATATGGTATAGGGAGCATGCATATCAAGTTTCATGAAGAAATTCCATGGGGAAGTCATCTAATCAAGAGTTGACTTTTTGAGCAAGTCAGTGCAAAATCAGGGCATCTGAGGCCCTCAATGACCCAACCAAAGGGTGTTCTTCATCACTTTGATGGTGTATGATCTTTATTTGATCATAGAATATGTTGGATGTTCACAAAATTGAAGAATTTCAAGCCATTTGCAAAGTTGACTTTTTGGGAAAATGACTTGTAATTGAAAATTGCCATTTTGGGAAACTTTTTCAACCCTTGCTTTTTGATTCAAAATTGCTTCAAATGAGAAAACTTTGGTCATGAAAGTTGTAGAATGGATCCTCCCATTTTCAAAAAAGTACAAGAACTCATTCTAATTCATTTTGGATCAAAAGTTATGGCTTGTCAAAGTTGGCCAAGATCACATAATTTGAAGTTTTCTACCAAAGAGGCAAAGTTGCAAAACCACTTGCCAAGGCAAATTGAACTTCCAAATGGACTTTCTAAACTTCACACAAACATGAACCAAGGCCTAAAAGTCAGATTGCATCAAAGAATCACTCATTTTTGTGACTTGTGGGGCAAGAAATTTTAAAAGGGCCAAAGATGAACCAAGTTGCAAAACCTCATTCAAACCCTAATCCACTTGCTTGCTGACTTCATAATTGACCTAGGGCTCTCCACACTTCTTGCTGCGCAGGACACCCCATTTGTCCTTGGCTAGCTATGAGCCCATACCTCTCTTACACAAAGTTTGACATTTTGGCCAAAGACCCATACCAATCACAATAGGGCACACCAACTCCACAGGCCTATCCATGAGTGATAAGTGGACCAAAGGCAAGCCATAACACATAACCATTCATGCTGAAACACACCCCAAGCCCTAGTTCCAAGTTTATGCTCCATTTTCAAAACTCTTCGAAACTCATCACACAAGCTGAAAACACACAAACAAACTTCACAAACAATCTCAACATGCCTCACTGATCACAAACCACCCATCACCATAGCCTGAAACTCACTGAAACCAAAATACAATTTCTGCCCCTCTTTGAACAGAACTTCAGCAATCTCTCAAACCAGCCATTCTAAACTCCAACCAAGTGTTGCAAGCTTCTCAGGAGGTCCATTAGAGGTGTTTTGGATCAAAGGGCCAGCCAGAAAGTTCCAGAAATCAAAGCTTCGATTCAGGTAGCCTTGGAATTTCATTTTTCCAGAACCTTTGTTCCTTGTTTATAAATGATAAAACATGCTTCCCTGAGTTCACTGAACCTTTTACTTTTGAAAATGATTGAGAAATGAGCTTGTATCGTGTTTCTGAAATTTTTGCAGTTTTTGATGTTTGATTCGTATCTTGATTTTGAGTAGAAATAAATAGGATTTGTTGCTGGATTATGTTTTGTTGTTGATCATTGATTGTTTCTGGAGCTTTTGGTGAAGTTTCATGGTGTTTTGAGAGATTCAGGGGAGGGGTTTGGCCGGAGAAGATGACCGGAACACTGTTCCGGTCATCTGAAAGTCATTAGGGTTAATTAATTAGGGTTTAGTCTTAATTGCGTGAATTTGAATTCTGGCCGTCCAGATGCGCGCCAAGTCAATTCGCGCGTGTCCAAGTTTGAATGCTGGCCCTTGATTCTGATTACTTCTCATTTAATTCAATTTTATTTTCATTTTATTTCATTTGTTTTCTACAATTTATTAAAAATAGTAAAACATCTTTAAAAATTCTGAAATTTTTTGTCAAAGGTTCAATTAATTTTCAGAAACCAAAAACATTTTTATTTTTATTTTTTGCATTAAAAATTATTTTTAAATCATTTAAAAGTTTATTTTTAATTGATTAATGAGAATTAATTAATTAAAAATACTTTTAGGTATTTAAAAATTACAAAAAAATTCATGAAACATTTAAAATCATTTAGAAACATTGTCCAACTCTCAAACCAAATTTCTTTTTTGATCTTGATGCCTTTTGACAATTTTCCATGGAATTAATTTCATTTCAAGGCATTATTTTGATTCAATCTTCAAAAATTCATTTCTGCCTAGCCTTTAAGAGTTGGACAATGATTCTTTTTGCATTGCATCTTGCATATCATGTAGTTTATAGGATTAAATTGGCATGATTTGATATTGTATTTTCAATTTGTTTGGCATTTTTCTTGACAAGGTACCTTAAAACCCTAGCCAACTTAGGAAATTCATAACTTACACTAGGTTAAGAATTGGGTCCTCTCCTTTGGGCAGTGAGTTTGTATAGGTTTAGGGTTCCTTTGAATGCATTTTCAAATTTTTATCATGATGTTTGCTTCTGGTTTTGATTTTTGTTTTGTGCATTGATCACAAACCCTAATTTGGGCTTTCTTTTGCATTCATCTTACACTTGCTTGCATACCATGACTTGCCATGACATTTTATGCATTCATTTGATTCATGATACATCTTAAGACATATTAGAATCATGTTTGATCATTGCATCTTTCATTTGCCATGTTGTATGTCATTTGCATTTCATAACTTTTCATGTATGTACATGGTTCTAAGCATGCTTCTCTTGCATCCATATGTTTGTATGATCATCCTCATGTCTTGCCTCATGTTTGCATCATCACTTAGCATCATTAACATCACACACATGCTTCTGGTTTTGATTTGCATCATGCCATTTCATCTCATTTTGCATTGCATTGCATTTCTTTCACTAACTTTTCAGGTGGTAAGTTACTCTGAGAAGTGAATTTGCCTTCACTTCTCACAATCTCTTCTCATCTCTCTTATGCATCATTGCTGCATTTTTGTATATGTTTGGATTGAGCTTGCTCATTCTTGTTCATCTCACCTTCTTTCCTCAAGCAACTTGTCTTCTTAAGTGAAGCAAGTTGTTTTGCTTCTCTTTGCTCCTTTCATCTGCTTCCTGGTGGTTCCTCTGAAGATCTTTCTTGCAAACCTCACAAACCCTAGGAATGACCAAGCATGACAATAATTAGGATTTTGATTAGTCCACCACTTAGCTTTTACCTTTGTGTCATCTTTGAGTCTTCTCATCTCACCTCATAATCAGGGACTAAACCCTAAAGGTTTTAAGGCTTTGTGATTAAGCTTATGCCTGCATCCTTATATTAGGATGGAGTGTATAACTTTAATCCTAAGTGTTAGACCCTTAATGTGTTTAACTCCTTTAATCAATTATCCCTAATAATCATCAAGACATCAAACTTGTAACTTGGGCCTTGTATTAGGGTTCTAATTCTTCCTTAATTGGTTAAGAAGGACTAACCCTAGTGTTAATGGACAAGTCCCCCTCAAGTTGTCTTACAAACCATAAAAATCACTTCTTCATCTTATCATTAACTAAAATCCATCTAATAATGGCTTTGTTTTGTCATGAGGTTAATCCCTAATCATGGATTAAGTTGAGGAGTCTTCCTCAGCTTAAACATTCTCATCTATTATCCTTCTATTAGGATGGTGTAATGAGTCTGTTTAATCCCTGATTATGGCTTAATCTCATTACTTAACACTAAACAAAAAACAACAAAAACATCTAAATAATCACAAATAGGTTAATGATCTTAATCCTACATCAAAGGTGATTAAGTGTGAGATGCTGACTTCACACTTAAGGTATTCTCATTACCCCTAATCAGAGGGAAGATGTGATGAGTTTACTAACCCATTGGTTTAGGCTTAAGCTCATTAACTTATGACAAACTCTCAAAAGCAATAAAAGACTGAAAACTCAAAAACAAACAATAATCGTCTCCTCCGGGATTCTTTTCTCATCTCACTCACTCATAAACGAGAACTTGCTTCTTCCGTCTAATGCAAGACAGTTTGCACCTGAGCCAGACAGGTCATACACTTGAGCATAGACAAGTAAGCAATTCACAAGTCAATTTATCTTTCAGTCTCTTTGGGTCGAACTACGGTGTTCTGACTTCCTCATTGCACGAGAGGATACGTAGGCATAACTTAACAGTTATCGAACAAAAGTCTCTGTATTCCCCCCTCTTTCAGCTTTATTCTTTTAGCCTCATAGTCTTGAGCATTCTTATTCCTACACTGACACTTCACTTATACACTTCACTTCTCTTACACTGACACCTGTACATCCTCTTCCAGCTCTTTTATACACAAATTGCACTGACACTACCCCTTTAAAACACAAATCTTTTAAGCGTGGATCCCGTCGAGTACGGCGGACAATCTGGGTGCTAATACCTTCCTAGGTTGTAACCAACCCCCTTTCTCAGTCTCTCTGGTTCGCAACCGTCTTATCTGTATCTTTCTAGGTCTATGCAACATTACCTTTCCTCCGAGATAAAAATGCCTAGCTGGCGACTCTTGTCTTTTTGAGTTCACTCCTGTGTGTTCTCATCCCTTTCGCCGACCGTTCGCGTCTGTACCCCTTCTTACCTAGCCTCATTTGGTGGGAGCGACAGCTTGGCGACTCTGCTGGGGACCCTTATACTGTAACCAGGGCTTCTGGTTCTTTTTGTGGGTTCCTCCTATCGCTTGTTTGATTTGTGTTTACTGGGGTGTTATGTGCTAATTGTGTTTGTATATTTGTTTTATTTACTGCTTTATGTACAGTTATTTATTGCTTTCTTTACAGCTTTATATACATCATACTGTCATACTGTTGGTTGGCTGGACTTCTTGTCAAAGAGTTCATTGTGAATCTTCAGGAGGATTGCTCAAATGGTAAGTCCTCAGAGTTTAGAAAAGTGTTTGTGAGAGGTAAGTGTGTTGAGTTCTCTCCTCAAATCATAAATCAATACCTAGGAAGAGAAACAGATGGACCAAATGAGCTAGGTAAGACAGATAATCAAGTCTGTAAGGTGATCACAGCAAACCAGGTCAAGGCATGGCCTGTGAAAGGAAAGCTCTCAGTGAGCATGCTTACCAGAAAGTATGCCATGCTGAACAGGATTGGTACTGCTAACTGGGTGCCTACCAACCACACTTCTTCAATCTCAACTGGTCTAGCCATATTCATCTATGCTGTGGGAACTCAAACCAAGATGGACTATGGAGCTTTTATCTTTGATCAAACCATGAAGCATGCCAGCTCCTCTGCAACAAAGCTACCAATAGATTTTCCTTCATTGCTATGTGGTATAATATTAAGCCAATATCCTGGGATTTTAACTGAGAAGGACACAGTCTGCAAGAGAGAAAGCCCCCTGGCTTTTCACTACAAGTTATTCCTCAGTCATCATGCTGCAGATGTTGAAGCACCTTCTGGAACATCTGCAGGTCCATCAACTGCTAAGAATCCAATCTCCAAGAAGGCTTTAATTGCTGAACTCAAAAGCACCTGCAAAGAGCTTGAAGCTAGAAAGCAGAAGCTTGAGGAAATCATTCAAAGGTTGGAGAGTGAAGAAGACCAGACAGCTGCCTCTGATGAAGACAGTGAAGCTGATGAAGCAAGTGAAGCTGAAACAGAAGATGAGGAAGCAACTGAGAGTGATGAATCTGAGTGATATTTGTAGGTGAGGAAATTGTAATGACAACACTGCTTTGTATTTCTGGATAATAGTGTCTTTGGCCTCAAATTTTGTGACTAACAAGGGGGAGAACAACAACAACAAATTGTACTGCTGTTTAATTATAAATGAAAAATCTGTTTGTTTCTGCCTGAACTGAATCAGTGTGTTTTGATGAATATTTCTGTTGAAACAAGACTGGACACATATATGTTTGAGGGGGAGTAATCTCAAATATGAATCAACAGAAAAGTAATGCTATACTCTGATAATAAGAACTTCTGCTGCACTCTGATAACCAGAAAAGATGTTAGCCAAAAATTAGCCAAAGGGGGAGTTTGTAGATGTTTAAGAATTGGCAGAATTTTTGACCAAACAAGAAATGTTAAATTCAGTTCAGAATGTCCTATCAGATGTTGGGACATTATCAAACAGAGTATATGAACTTATTTCAGGATGTCTCATCAGATGTTGGGACATTGTGTAAATAACTTAAGTTCAGTTTTTCAGGATGTCCCAACAGATGTTGAGACATCTCAGACCTGCTACCAGAATTAATTAATGATTAACTGATCAGAGATATTTAAGGAGAGTTATCTGGAATTAATTAATGATGGATAAAAACAGAATAAGGTGCATCTGTAGGGAGTTTTATATTGAAGATTCAGATTAAAACAGAAGACCTAAAGCACCTAGAATCTAGGAGGTAACAAACCCTAATTCAAGGTGGAAGCTGCTGCGCATTAGGGCCGGATCATTCTACAGAAAGCCCAAAATTCAGATACCTATTTAATCAACAGAAACTCATAGAATTGAGTACAAATTTCAGAAGACCAAATAGGGTGTCTAGTGTTTTAATAGCAGGTTGTTTTTATGTACCACTTTATGAGCTTTTAAGCAAAAGTGCATTTGTGACTTGATTGAAACTGTGAAGTAAGATCAAGCTGTATTGTTTGAAGGATGTCTTCAATTTCAGTAAACTTGTAAACTTGATCACTGTGTGATTGAGGGGGAGTGAGTAGGGTACTCTTATCTAAGGTGTGTCTTAGGTAGAAATTGCATTGGGTAGTTATTAAGTGATAGATTAAACAGGGTGGTTTAAGTCTAGAATTAATATTACTTATAGTGGATTTCCTCCTGGCTTGGTAGCCTCCAGATGTAGGTGTGGTTATACACTGAACTGGGTTAACAAACTTCTGTGTTGTTTACTTTTCTTGCTATTTAAGTTTTGGTTAAATCTGTCAAGTGTCCTATCAAGTGTTGGGACATCTCTTAGGACATCTCATACCTGATCACAGAATTTTAATTGGCATCAGAGCAGGCACCCTGCCTGTTTATACTGGGTGAGATCTAGGGAAAACAAATTCTGTAACATGGACAGAGATATAGGGTCAGTAAATAGACCACCTATACTGGATGGAACTAATTATGACTACTGGAAGCCAAGAATGATTGCATTCTTAAGATCACTTGACAACAGGGCATGGAGAGCAGTAAATGTTGGATGGGATCATCCTGTCAAAGACACCAAAGATGGATCAAAAGTGCTGAAACCTGAAGAAGAATGGAGTAAGGAGGAAGAAGATTCAGCACTAGGCAACTCAAAAGCCTTAAATGCCTTATTCAATGGCATTGATAGGAACATTTTCAGACTTGTGCATCATTGTGAGCTGGCCAAAGATGTTTGGGACACTCTCAAAACAACTCATGAAGGAACATCAAAAGTAAAAATGTCAAGACTTCAACTTCTCACCACCAAGTTTGAAAACTTGAGAATGAAGGAAGATGAATCAATTCATGAGTTCTACATGAACATCTTGGATATAGCCAATACTTCTGGAGCTTTGGGAGAAAAGATGACTGATGAAAAGCTTGTTAGAAAAATTCTCAGATCTTTGCCAAAAAGATTTGACATGAAAGTCACAGCAATAGAAGAAGCTCAAGACATATGCTCCATGAAAGTTGAAGAACTCATTGGTTCCCTTCAAACTTTTGAGATGGGAATGAATGACACAAATGTTAAAAAGAACAAAAGCATAACATTGGTATCAAATACTGATGAAGAAGAAGATGATGAATCAGAAAATGGTAAAAGCTTATCAGAAAACCTAGCTATGCTTGGAAGACAATTCAAACAGATTCTCAGAGGAATGGATGGCAAATCCAAATCCAGTTGAAAATACACAAACTCTTCTGAGAACAGGAGACCTTATGATGCTAATAAAAAGTCAAATTATGCTGAAAAGACCAGTCAAGAAAAAGTCAAATGCCATGGGTGTGAGGATATGGACACATCAAGAAGGAATGTCCTACCTTCTTAAAAAGACAAAAGAAGGGACTATCTGTAACCTGGTCTGATGAAGACTCAGGAGGAGATTCAGAAGAAGAATCAGCTAAGCATATTACTGCTTTAGCTGGACTGTGTGAATATGATAGTGATTCCAGTTGTGGAGAGCTTACTTATGAAGAACTTGAGCAAGCATTCAAAGATCTATACAAAAGAAGCTCTGAAATATGCAGTGAGGTTATAAAGCTAAAGAAGCAGAATGAGACATTAGAAGATGAAAAAGCAAATGATCAAGAAATCATTGACACCTTGAAAAGTGAAGTAAGTCTTCTCAACTCCAAGTTGGAACATATGTCCAAATCTGTTAGAATGTTGAACAGCAGCTCAAATACACTGGATGTGATTCTCAACAACAATATGCACTCAGGGGATAAAAGTGGACTGGGATTTAACAAAGCAAATAAAGATGAAGCTAGCTCTAGCAAAACAGCTTCAAAATCCATACAGTCTAACAAGATGTCCCAACAGATGCTTCAACATCATGAAAGAAACACAAAGCCAAACATAATGTTCCAACAGATGTCTCAACATTCTGAAAAGAACAAAATGAAGAAGAAGTATCAAAGATGGAGATGCCATCACTGTGGAAGATTTGGACATATCAAACCTCATTGTTATAAGCTACATGGATATCCAAATCAGATGTATCAGCAACCTTCCAAGCAGAAAGTAGAAGGTAACAAGAAAGTGCTGCATAGACATCAAAGAAATCAGCAATCTCCTAAGCAAAAGACAGAGGTCATCAAGAAAGTGTGGAGACCAAAAGCCAGCATTCAAACTGATCAAAGTCACATACCCAAGAACAAAATCAACAATCAATCTTGGAGATCAGTTGATAAACAACACACAGGGCAGAGGCATCAAAAGAAATCTCAACTCATCTGGTCAAAGAAAAATACTGCATACATAGCACATACATCACTGAGAGTATCAGCTAAAGAAGACTGGTACTTTGATAGTGGATGTTCAAGACACATGACTGGATTGAAGAATTTGCTAGTAAACTTAAAATCACATTCATCCAGGTATGTGACCTTTGGAGATGGAGCTAAAGGAGAAATCAAGGGAGTTGGAACCTTGGACTGTCAAGATGTTCCAAGACTAGATGATGTGCTGCTTGTTAAAGGTTTAACTGCTAACCTGATCAGTATAAGTCAGTTATGTGATCAAGGGTACAGTGTAAACTTTACCAAAACTGAATGCATAGTGACTAACAATGAACAAGAGGTTGTAATGAAAGGAGCCAGATCTAAAGACAACTGTTACATGTGGGAACCACAAGACTTCAGTCTCACTTCAACTTGCTCTTTAGCTAAAGAAGAAGAAGTGAAACTATGGCACCAAAGACTAGGTCATCTTCATTTCAGAGGCATAAAGAAGATCATATCTATGGATGCTGTAAGAGGTATTCCTAAACTGAAGATTGATGATGGCAAAATATGTGGTGAATGTCAAATAGGCAAGCAAACCAAGATGTCCCATCCAAAGCTCCAACATCTGACAACTTCCAAAGTTTTGGAACTTTTACATATGGATCTTATGGGACCTATGCAGGTTGAAAGTCTTGGTGGTAAGAGGTATGCCTATGTTGTGGTTGATGACTTTTCAAGATATACATGGATAAATTTCATCAAAGAAAAGTCTGATGTATTTGATGTATTCAAAGAATTATGTCAAAGATTACAAAGGGAAAAATCCAGCTGTGTGATTAGAATTAGAAGTGATCATGGAAAAGAATTTGAGAATCAAAAGTTCTTAGATTTCTGCTCTTTAGAAGGAATCAATCATGAATATTCTTCACCAATCACTCCTCAACAGAATGGGATTGTTGAGAGGAAGAATAGAACTATTCAAGAATCTGCAAGATCTATGATCCATGCTAAAAAGTTACCTCTGTATTTCTGGGCTGAAGCTATGAACACTGTCTGCTACATCCATAACAGAGTTACCTTGAGAAAAGGAACTTTGTCCACAATATATGAAGCCTGGAAGGGAAGAAAACCCACTGTTAAGTACTTTCATGTGTTTGGAAGTAACTGTTATATTCTGGCAGATAGGGAGCAAAGGAGAAAAATGGATCCTAAAAGTGATGAAGGGATTTTCCTTGGATACTCTATAAACAGCAGAGCATATAGAGTATTTAATTCTAGAACCAAGGTTATCATGGAGTCCATAAATGTGATAATTGATGATGCTCCTACAGATGTCCCAGAAGATGTTGGAACATCTGCTGATATCAAGATTGAAGCTGAAGAAAAGGATGATCATTATAACTTCACTCAAACTGATACAAGGACAGAAGAATCCAGCAAACCTCCCTCCATCAGAATACAGAAGGATCATCCCAAAGATTTAATAATTGGTGATCCCAACAGAGGAGTGAGCACTAGATCAAGAGATGTGATTTCAGGTTCTTGTTTTGTTTCCAAAATAGAACCTAAAAACATCAAGGAAGCTCTCACTGATGAATACTGGATTTGTGCTATGCAAGAGGAATTAGGTCAATTCACAAGGAATGAAGTGTGGAATCTTGTTCCTAGACCTGATGACATAAATGTGATTGGTACAAAATGGGTGTATAAGAACAAGTCAAATGAACAAGGAGTTGTTACAAAGAACAAAGCTAGACTTGTAGCTCAAGGATACACTCAAATTGAAGGGGTAGATTTTGATGAAACCTTTGCACCAGTAGCAAGGCTTGAATCAATCAGACTGCTGTTGGGAATTGCTTGTATCTTGAAGTTCAAGCTATTTCAAATGGATGTGAAAAGTGCCTTTTTAAATGGCTACCTTAATGAAGAAGTATATGTAGAACAGCCTAAAGGATTTGTTGATCCAAGCTGTCCAAATCATGTATACAAACTAAAGAAGGCACTTTATGGGTTGAAGCAAGCTCCAAGGGCATGGTATGAAAGACTGACCACATTTCTTATCAAGCAAGGATACAGAAAAGGTGGGATTGATAAAACCCTGTTTGTTAAAGATGAAGAAGGAAATGTCATGATTGCTCAAATATATGTTGATGACATTGTCTTTGGTGGGATGTCTGACAGGATGGTCAAACATTTTGTCAAGCAGATGGAATCTGAATTTGAAATGAGCCTAGTAGGAGAGTTAACCTACTTTCTTGGTCTGCAAATAAAGCAAATGGAAGACTCAATGTTCATCTCACAAAGCAAGTATTCCAAGAACATAGTCAAGAAATTTGGAATGGAAAATGCTGCTCACAAGAGAACTCCTGCCCCCACACATCTAAAGCTGACTAAAGATGAAAAGGGTGAGAATGTAGATCAAAGCTTATATAGAAGCATGATTGGAAGCTTGTTATACTTGACTGCTAGCAGACCAGACATTGCATTTGCAGTAGGAGTTTGTGCAAGATATCAAGCTGATCCAAAAGTCAGTCGTCTCAATCAAGTCAAGAGAATTCTTAAATATGTTAATGGTACTTGTGACTATGGAATAATGTACTTTCATGGTTGCAAACCAATTCTCACTGGCTTCTGTGATGCTGATTGGGCTGGAAGTGCTGATGACAGAAAAAGCACCTCAGGAGGATGCTTCTTTCTAGGAAACAATTTGATTTCTTGGTTCAGTAAGAAACAAAATTGTGTATCCTTATCTACAGCTGAAGCTGAGTATATAGCAGCTGGTAGCAGTTGTTCTCAGTTGGTTTGGATGAAGCAAATGCTCACTGAGTACAATGTCCCACAGGATGTCATGACATTGTACTGTGACAACTTAAGTGCAATAAACATATCAAAGAATCTTATCCAACATAGCAGGACCAAGCATATTGATATCAGACATCATTTCATCAGAGATCTTGTAGAAGAAAAGGTGATTTCATTGGAGCATGTAGCTACAGATCTGCAGTTAGCTGATATCTTTACCAAAGCATTGGATGCTACACAATTTGAGAACTTAAGGGGCAAACTTGGAATCTGTTTATGTGATATTTAGCAGTTAATGAGATGTGCCAACATGTCATATGACATTGTATGGCATAAGTTCCAGATGGCAAAACCAGTCTGGACAAGTTCCTTGGGAATTCCATTCCTAATCATTTGTACTGTAACGGCTACTTATTTAGTAAATGTTTATAAGCAGCTATCAAGATTCTCATCATTCTATCACAAGCGAATCACATTAACTAGCTATCCTACAGAAATCATAAACCCTAAGGCTGTTCATCCATTTTCCTCAACAATGTCTCAAAGCCCTAACACAACTGAAGAAGTTCTCAACCAGGAAGATGTAGTTCATGCCACTCCCATCTCTGTGGTACCAATGCAATCAACACCATTGAACGAACTCAGGGGAAGCGTTTCTCACACTAAAAAGGCAAGAACTCCAAAGAGAGCTAAAGATCAAGTACGCAGCAAAGCAAAAGGCATTCCCTCTCCTGCTAACATGCCCCCAAACTCTTCAAAATATGTTGATGATTCCATCAAGGAGATTGTCAACCAAACCCTCTTTGAACAAAGAGTGGTGAGTGGGATCTCTGTTCCTCTGAACACCATGCCTGCACCTCAAGAAGAACAAGCTCAAGCTGCAGAGGACACTCCTGCAGAACAAGATGTCCCAACAGATGTTGGAACATCTGAAGATAAGAAAAAGAACTCATCTGATGTTGACTTGGAACAAACTGAGGACCAGAATAAAGTCTCAAATGAAAATGATGAAGAAGTCTCTGAGGATCAGACCAAAGCATCAAATGAAGATCAAATCCCTGCTGATCATCCAGCTGAAGAGGAGGCTGCTCAATCTCCTCCAGTGGTCAACCTGGAGCAGGACTCTGATGCAGAAATCATAGCATCTGTTAAACCCAGCATAGCCAAAAGGCTAAGGTCCAGGAAAGGAAAGTTGCCAGCTGAACCTGCCATTCCTGAGAAGAAGAATGCTAGTCCAAAGAAAGGCAAGGCTAAAGCTACCTTTGGTCCAACAAAATCATGGAGCAAAGTCCAAACCCAGAAGAGAAAAGCTGCCACACCATCAGATTCAGAGGTTGAATCAGATGTCCCAACATCTCCTCCCAAGAAGAGACCAGCACCATCCAGAGCTTCAACTGCTGTTCCAGAAGCTCCCTTGGACAACATATCATTCCATCATGTCTCTAGTGTTAACAGATGGAAGTATGTGTACCAAAGAAGGGTTGCCCTGGAAAGAGAACTGAGCAGCAATGCACTTGAGTGCACTGAACTGATTGATCTCATCTCTGCTGCAGGACTATTCAAAACAGTCTCAGACCTCTCTCCCTGCTATGAACTTCTTGTCAAAGAGTTCATTGTGAATCTTCAGGAGGATTTCTCAAATGGTAAGTCCTCAGAGTTCAGAAAAGTGTTTGTGAGAGGTAAGTGTGTTGAGTTCTCTCCTCAAATCATAAATCAATACCTAGAAAGATAAACAGATGGACCAAATGAGCTAGGTAAGACAGATAATCAAGTCTGTAAGGTGATCACAGCAAACCAGGTCAAGGCATGGCCTGTGAAAGGAAAGCTCTCAGTGAGCATGCTTACCAGAAAGTATGCCATGCTGAACAGGATTGGTACTGCTAACTGGGTGCCTACCAACCACACTTCTTCAATCTCAACTGGTCTGGCCAGATTCATATATGCTGTGGGAACTCAAACCAAGATGGACTATGGAGCTTTTATCTTTGATCAAACCATGAAGCATGCCAGCTCCTCTGCAACAAAGCTACCAATAGCTTTTCCTTCATTGCTATGTGGTATAATATTAAGCCAATATCCTGGGATTTTAACTGAGAAGGACACAGTCTGCAAGAGAGAAAGCCCCTTGGCTTTTCACTACAAGTTATTCCTCAGTCATCATGCTGCAGATGTTGAAGCACCTTCTGGGACATCTGCAGGTCCATCAACTGCTAAGAATCCAATCTCCAAGAAGGCTTTAATTGCTGAAATCAAAAGAACCTGCAAAGAGCTTGAAGCTAGAAAGCAGAAGCTTGAGGAAATCATTCAAAGGTTGGAGAGTGAAGAAGACCAGACAGCTGCCTCTGATGAAGACAGTGAAGCTGATGAAGCAAGTGAAGCTGAAACAGAAGATGAGGAAGCAACTGAGAGTGATGAATCTGAGTGATATTTGTAGGTGAGGAAATTGTAATGACAACACTGCTTTGTATTTCTGGATAATAGTGTCTTTGGCCTCAAATTTTGTGACTAACAAGGGGGAGAACAACAACAACAAATTGTACTGCTGTTTAATTATAAATGAAAAATCTGTTTGTTTCTGCCTGAACTGAATCAGTGTGTTTTGATGAATATTTCTGTTGAAACAAGACTGGACACATATATGTTTGAGGGGGAGTAATCTCAAATATGAATCAACAGAAAAGTAATGCTATACTCTGATAATAAGAACTTCTGCTGCACTCTGATAACCAGAAAAGATGTTAGCCAAAAATTAGCCAAAGGGGGAGTTTGTAGATGTTTAAGAATTGGCAGAATTTTTGACCAAACAAGAAATGTTAAATTCAGTTCAGAATGTCCTATCAGATGTTGGGACATTATCAAACAGAGTATATGAACTTATTTCAGGATGTCTCATCAGATGTTGGGACATTGTGTAAATAACTTAAGTTCAGTTTTTCAGGATGTCCCAACAGATGTTGAGACATCTCAGACCTGCTACCAGAATTAATTAATGATTAACTGATCAGAGATATTTAAGGAGAGTTATCTGGAATTAATTAATGATGGATAAAAACAGAACAAGGCGCATCTGTAGGGAGTTTTATATTGAAGATTCAGATTAAAACAGAAGACCTAAAGCACCTAGAATCTAGGAGGTAACAAACCCTAATTCAAGGTGGAAGCTGCTGCGCATTAGGGCTGGATCATTCTACAGAAAGCCCAAAATTCAGATACCTATTTAATCAACAGAAACTCATAGAATTGAGTACGAATTTCAGAAGACCAAATAGGGTGTCTAGTGTTTTAATAGCAGGTTGTTTTTATGTACCACTTTATGAGCTTTTAAGCAAAAGTGCATTTGTGACTTGATTGAAACTGTGAAGTAAGATCAAGCTGTATTGTTTGAAGGATGTCTTCAATTTCAGTAAACTTGTAAACTTGATCACTGTGTGATTGAGGGGGAGTGAGTAGGGTACTCTTATCTAAGGTGTGTCTTAGGTAGAAATTGCATTGGGTAGTTATTAAGTGATAGATTAAACAGGGTGGTTTAAGTCTAGAATTAATATTACTTATAGTGGATTTCCTCCTGGCTTGGTAGCCTCCAGATGTAGGTGTGGTTATACACTGAACTGGGTTAACAAACTTCTGTGTTGTTTACTTTTCTTGCTATTTAAGTTTTGGTTAAATCTGTCAAGTGTCCTATCAAGTGTTGGGACATCTCTTAGGACATCTCATACCTGATCACAGAATTTTAATTGGCATCAGAGCAGGCACCCTGCCTGTTTATACTGGGTGAGATCTAGGGAAAACAAATTCTGTAACATGGACAGAGATATAGGGTCAGTAAATAGACCACCTATACTGGATGGAACTAATTATGACTACTGGAAGCCAAGAATGATTGCATTCTTAAGATCTCATACCTGATCACAGAATTTTAGAAAGCCTCAGCAAGATCATTCCAGTTATGAATGTTGGTACTCTCCAGTTGATAATACCATTCCATTTGGGATCCAGACAAACTCTCTTGAAAGAAATGTATCCATAACTTCTTATCAGGAGTATGAGGTTGAATTCTCCTGACATAAGACCTTAAATGCAGCTTTGGGCAAGACACACCATCATACACCACAAAAGTTGGAACCTTGAAACCTATAGGGATGGAGACTCCAGAAATCAAACTCAAATCTTTAAAGTCGAACCCAAAATTCTTTTGTAGTTCTATAGCATTCATTTTGTCTACCAACATCTTGTACTTCTCCTCACTAGCAGGATCATGATAATAGTTCTCCTCGAAATCATAATCTTCCATAGTGTCATGAAGACTGCCTCCTTCTCCCTCAGAATTTTCAGATTCCAGGTTCTCAACCTCTTCTTCTGTCTTGACAGGTCCTCTGAATCTTCTATCCAGGTTGATAAGACCCACTGATTTTCTAGCCTTCTTCTTCTTCTTCTTAGTCAGAAGTGTCTTCAGCTCATCTTGTCCTTTGGACAAGTTCAGGATCATTTCTTGAAATTGTGCATTATGAGTCTGGAGATCCTTAACAGTCTGTTCGAGAGCCATTTCTGCTGAAATAAACAGCGAGAAGATAAGATACCTGTTTATAAGAAACCTGTGATGCAATGATATGGTATGTAGATGCATATGCAATGTTTTCAAGGACCGCAGGATTTAAATTTGTTTAAACGAAAACAAGAACAAAATTTTATTAGTAAATACTTAAAATAAGTTTTTGCCCCTTGGGCTTACAAAGAAATAATAATAAAATACAAAAGATAAACATATGGGGTTTTAAGTCTCCCATGGACGCTTCCTCTTTGTGTGGAGGTACTTGTTGAGGTTTTGCTCCTCGTGAAGTTGCCTTGTTAGCTCCAGAATTCTTTCTTGACCAGCTCTGAAATGAGTCTCAAAAGTATCCCTTTGCTCCTTCAACTGAATCCAGGACTTTTGCAATTCTTCCAAATCAGTAGGCATGTCTGGATGAAGGATAATATAAGGAACATCTCCTTCAGTAACAGGCTCCATAGTGACTGGTAGAACAGAAGGATATGGCATCATATGAGTCTGAGCACGAGATCAAACCCATCTGAGATACGGTTCCATAGGAATGGAGTACTTTGGTTCCAAAGTCTTGCTCTCAACTTTATTCACCTTGCTCCAAGCTCGTATAAACCATTGACAGTAACCCTGAAGATCGTTGTCATAGTCGAACACAATACCCTAGATAAGCATGTCATGAGGACCATTACTCCGAGCAGAACCAAACTGACGTAGAGCTAAAGAAGGGTTGTAGGTAATGCCCCCTCTTATGCCTAGAAGTGGCACATTAGGGAATTCCCCACAGCGGTCAATGATAGTAACATTCTCCATAGATCAAGAGCACCAATGAATGTCTGAATGAGAAAGTGACATGATCCTCTTAGATCGCCTGAACCCTTGTTCATTCTTCATCACTGATCGAGGAAGGTGAGAAATAAACCACCTAGACAATAAAGGTATGCAACACATCAGAGTTCATCTCGCCTTTGTAGTACAAGTGTGAAGAGAGTGTAAGATATCTCCAAGTAATGTAGGCACTGGGTTGTGAGTCAGAAATATGTTGATGGCATGTACGTCTATGAACTGGTCAGGATTAGGGAACAAAACTAAGCCATAGATCAATAGGGCTAGGATCTCCTCAAAAGCATCACAACTCATAGCCTTCAAGAACACTTGTTCGATCCGAAAGAATTGAATATGAGGCAGAGAAGGTGGCTAGAATTGTTAAAATATTTTGAGTTTGATTTTAATTACCATCCTGGTAAGGTAAATGTAGTGGTTGATGCTTTGAGTAGGAAGACATTGTAGATGTGAATGCTTATGGTGAGAGAATTGGAAGTGATTAAGCAGTTCAGAGATATGGGTCCAGTGTGTGAGACGACCTCTAACAGTGTGTAGCTGGGAATGTTGAAATGTACTAATGATATTATGGAAGAAATATGAGAAGGATAACAATCTGATTTGAAGTTGGTGGATCATCAAACTTTGATTAACCAGGGTAACATGGTTGATTTCTGAATTGATAAGAATGATGTGATAAGGTTCTGTCACAAAGTGTGTATTCCAGATGTTCCAGAGATTGAGAAGAGTATTTTTGAGGGTGGACGTAGGAGTAGATTGAGAAATTATCCTTGTGTTGAGAAGATGTATTAGAACTGTAGAAGTTGTTTTGGTGGTCGGTGTAAACACCCCAAATTTTCCCTCACTAAGTTCACACCATGGCTTGTGATCTTTCATATTTGCATTAGTTTAATCATATCATTTTTGCTTCACTACATTAGTTCAAGTTCATCTGCATCTAGGGTTTGTGATCTGAGCAATCCAAGATCCATCTGAGCCACTCCAAAGGTCTTCAATCATCTCAAGAGGGTCCATGTATGTTCAATCATCATATTTTATCCTCCAAAGATCAAGGAATTCAAAGAATCACAAGAACTGGAAAAGCATGGAAGTAGAGCTAGGGTTTAACTGCACAGATGACTTGAAATTAGGGTTTTGGTTTTAGAGACCATAACTCCAAATTTTTTGGTAATTCTTGTTTCTATTGGTCTCAATATGTTATAAGGATCATGCATACCAATTTTGATGAATAAATTCATTGTGGAAGTCATTTGATCACTGGGTAACTTCTTGAGCAAGTCAGAGCAAAATCAGGGCATCTGAGGCCCCCATCCATTGAACCAAAGTAGATTTTTCATCAAATTGAAGTTATATGATCTTTATTTTATCATTTAAGTGCTTAGAAGTTCACAAATTTGAAGAAAAATGAGCTAAACCAAAAGTTGCCAAAAATGGAAATGACTTATAATGTAAATTTTCCATTTTGGGAAAGTTTTTCAACCTCCTCTTTCTCAACCAAAAATGCTTCAAATGAAAAATTGTTGGTCATGAGAGTTGTAGATTGGATCATTCCCTTTTCAAAAAGTACAAGAACAAGACCTAATTCATTTTGGAACTCAAGATATGGCTTGTCAAAGTTGGCAAAAATCCCATAATTTTCAAGAATGCACCAAAGAGGGATTTTTGCAAAACCACTTGCCAAGCTATTTTGTGACTTCAAACACACTTCAATACATCATAAAATCCTAGTGAATTGCCTCTAGATCAGAATTGCCCAAGGAATTGCAAGATTACATGCCTTGAACATCAATATTTCTCAAAGGGGCCAAAGCTTCACATACTTGCAAAACACCCCATAACTTCATGAATAATTGTTGAATTGTTTCTTGAATTGAATTTTGAAGTTGAATTAATCTTGTGGAGATTATGTGCATTGATTCATGATTTGATTATTGATTGATTCTTGATTAATTTATCCTAATAATTGTTGTGGTGCATGATTGAAAAGGCTTGGTAAAGTTGACATAGAATAATCGGTGAATGTTAGGTGTTTGACAAAATTCCTAAGAGAGCTAATTATTATAACTTGATATTGATTGAAGTGCTTGACTTTTAAATTCATGCTTGTTTCAATGTGCAAATTTGAAATAGGATAGCTTGAGGCTTAATTGTTGATGTTGTTCATGTGTCGCGTGTCGAGAATATGTTTTGGTCATAACTTCCTAACCGTAGCGCGTTTTTGCGAATGTGAATAGTGTAAATTGACTTTGTTGATTATTTCGGAGACATTGGTGAACTTTTTAGTCGATTTCGGATAATTTTTTCTGGCTATTTTGCTACTGCCAGCCGACGAAATCGGCCAAAAAGTATCACTTCCAAGCGGAATTTTCAAAAACCGATTGCATATTTGAATCCGTTGGCACGTTTGCAAGTTACCATGCGATTTTCGTTCAATTCCGAGTCGGTGATTTTTGACGCATTTTTTCGTTTTAAGGCTTTTTAAGTTCGGTTTGGTGCGATTTTGATGCATTGATATTGTTTTGACTTGTACTTATGTTTGTTGACCATTTGCCATTCATTGCATGTAAATTTGTTCGATTCCGCTTTGAGTTTGCATGTTGTTTATGTTAGAGCATAAGTGCTGCCCCGTTTTGAAACGTAAATTTCAATGCATGTCCATGACTCGTATATTCATATTTCTACTTGATTTGGAGTTGTGAGGCATAGGTGCAACTTCCGGTTGCACCTCTTTTTGGTTTCTAAGGCATTTGTTGAGTTCATGCAAGGTTCTCGCAAAGATCTTAACGACGGTCGTTTGGTTGGTATTCCACTTTATTTGTGGGATACCTTTGGATTCAAATGATATTTTGTGCCGTTGTTTTTGTTTCGATTATGGGGAATCTTCACAAAGTGATTATGGAATATGAGCATTTATTTTGCTCATAGGAGACTACAAGACCTTGCTTGGATATTTTTTCGGATTTCTTTTATGTGAAGAATCGGCACTTCGATCAAGTAAGTAATTCCGACTTTCCACTTTTAAGCATCATTCTAGTCGTATGCGGCTTAAGATCATATAACTTAAGGTGCATATTGAGCCCTCCCACCTGAGGCATTGGATTTATTTGTGATTTTTGATGATATGTATCGATTTCGGAACTTAGGGATTAGGTTACGAACCATTAGGATCGATTCCTTTCACTTCCCCTTAAAATCCACTTTTTTGCCCGTTTTGTCGCAATTATTAAAAATATTTTTAAGTGAGATAAAATTCTGGAAAAATTCATGAGTGATCCTTATCCTCTTAATTAATTTTTCATATTTTTTGTTTCCAGATTTGGGTGGTTTTAATAATTAATTTGGATTTTAGATCATGAGCTGTCCCAAAAGGGAGTGTTTTGGCATAAGGGACCGAAATCGTTTTTTCCCCATAGGTGTGAAACCTATTTTTGTATGTGATTAATCACTGTAATTTGTGACATTTTGATGCTCATTAGGCATTTTTTTCATAATTTTTAGTGCCCTTTTTGATCCACTTTGTGGAGTTGTTTTTCGATAATCATGTTTTGTTACCTTGCTAGTCAAGGAATTGTTTTGGCACTTTGGTGCATAATTTTGTATAATCCTTTTGGAAAATGTAAGATAATGACTATATTAGTCCATGGATTTAATTTCATAATTTTTAAAGGCTTTTTGCTATTTTTCCATGTCACCTAGATCCTAGGTTGATTCATGTGTTTATGTGTCGCATAACCTAAATGTTAAGAAGGCATTCATGCCATTCTCTTGAGGGAATTTTTGGTAGCTTATAGGAGTTGATTATAGGTCATTTGTATGTCTTTAATTCCAGTTATAGGTCACTTTTTGAACCATACTCATTTGGTTTGTTTTGGTGCTTTAAAGTGTATGCTTATGTGAATTAACTTTAATCTAAACTAGTTTCTCTTCTCCTCTAAATAATAACTTGAATTATGTGGAAATCATTAATGCCTATTCATGCATTCTAATTGCATCTCATACCTTGTATGCTACTGACCCATAATAATTTCATTCATATTCACATGCCATTCTTCCTTAGTTGGCATCATGTGCGATCTTATGCGATTTTTGTTCGTTTCTTCTCATTGCTCCATATGCCTAATCCATTGCATCCATGATTGTATATTTATGCATCCTCATTCATAAGTATTCACTACTGACTTTTATGTTCATTTCATGTATTAATTCATGCTTGTAAGCCATACGCATTCATACTTCATCCATAAACCCTAATTAGCATTTATGTGAACTTAGGTGAACTTTTTGTACATAGTTTGACATAGTTTGATCTTGTGGGGTATCTTAGCATCCTTAGGGATCTATAGCATGTAGCTACTGACTTTATAAGTCATGTAACCTTTAGGTACCTTCACCTTTAGACTTAGGTCTTATTTTGAACCCTAGTTCCATTCTAGGACGTTTATGGTACTTAATTGCTTTCATGCTTTGATTTTACTTTCAATATGCATTGTCATGCTAACCTTTGTTTTGTAGGGGGGAAGATTGAGGTAAGCCTCACTTCATTCCTATCTCTTATGCATTTTAATTGTGTTTGCCTTAGCACTTTGTGCTTTGCTTTTAGGCTTTCCCTTTCTTTAGAGACAACTTAACTTCCTTAGGAAGTAAGTTAGTTTCTAAGCTCTCTTTTCTTCCTTTCCTTTTCTTTCTTAAGATTAGAATACCTCATTAACCATAGGATCTCCCTTGTAAATAAATCAATAAAAATTAGGGTGTGTCTTAGTTCCCATTAGATTTTTCCTTTTCCAACTTGAGTCATTCTTTCTCATCTCATAAAGAAAAGCAATAAAACATCTAAGGATAAACCGAACAATATTGTACGACACGAGACTTTGTTGCGGAGTGTTTATACGCGTCCTGTTTCGGGGCGAGGTGTAAATACTTCCCGCGATGGATAGGTCTTAGTACAAGACCGTTTGCAAACAAATTCAAAACACTTCTCATAAAAGACAAAAACAAATAACAAGCGACTATCCTGCGGGAACTTCTCTTCTCATCTCATTCACTCACAACGCGAACTCGCGGCGACTTGTCTCATTTGCAAGACGGTAAACGCACTCGTACCAGACGAGCCTGCAACACCTGAGCATAGACATACGCAGTTCCAGCCATAAAAAACACAAACAAATAGTTCCCGCCTTAGTTAGGCGAACTACGTCGACTCTGATCCTCATTATCCCGATGAGGTACGTAGGCAGCGAGGTAGGGCCCGTTCGAGCACATTCTTTATTTTCCCTACATTTCCCCTTTTATTCTCATTTTCTTATTTCAGTTCATTTCTCATTTTCCATTCCCTTTATTCCAGTAGCGGTTTTATTCAGCAGCATTCGTATTTTCTAACCCTTTGAAACAAGCAAGCAAGCGTGGATCCCGTCGGGTGCGACGGACGATCTGGGGTGCTAATACCTTCCCAGGTCGTAACCGACTCCAGAACTCAGATCTTTGGTTCGCAAGGCCTTGTCATTTCCTTCTTCCTCAGGTTTGTGCAACATTACCTTTCCCATTCTTTCGGGATAAAAATGTCTGGCTGGCGACTCTACCTTTCCACGCCACTTTCGCGTTTGTACTAGGATGAAAATCCCGGGAGCGACACTCATAACTGATCCAAGTCTGAGGATCCTTGTTTTAGAACATTACATGTGAGGGGGTTGGGTTGTTTACAGGTTTGCAGGAACCCTTGGCCACATCATACCCTGTTACTGTATTGTTTAAGAGTACTTCATTTTGGACAGTTCTTGTGATTAGCCCTGGACATGTGACTCTTTATTTGATTCCCCCACCCTGGTTACTGGATTTCTGAGCCTCCATTCGGACCTTTGAACATACATGGACCTTATATCAAGACAGATAATCAGATCCAGCTCTTGATCACAAACCCTTGCATATCATTTGCATATATCATCATTGCATCATTTAACATTTGTTTACTTGTTTTTCAGGGTATCCATCATATCATATTTGGTTTGGTTTTGACCCCTTCTACTGCTTAGACCTCTGCTTCAGTTATCTTCTTCAGCATCTGCTTCAGTTATCTCCCCCAGCACTTGCATCAGTCTGCCAGAGACTCACCTTCAGCTTCTCAGTCTGTGATCTGCATCAGTATTTGTCTTCAGATCCTTTATCAGCATTCATGGATGTTCCAAGGAAAAGCAACATATCTTATCACTTCTTTGAGCCCTCTTTGACTGGTATCAGGCAGGTCCAGTCACTTATCACACCTGACCACATCCCACTGTTTAGAGAGCACTATGGGGGTATTTTAGACATGGTCATGGATCTTGGTTCTTCTCAGAGAAGCATGATCCACACATGCTTGCAGTTTTATGACCCCCCACTCAGATGTTTCACCTTTCCAGATTTTCAAATGGGGCCTCTGTTGGAAGAGTTTTCCTTGTTGATTGGAGTGCCTATCAGAGGAGGGATCCCCTTCAACCCAGAGATGACTACTCTCAGGAGTGAAGAGATAGCAAAGGCATTGCATTTGGAGCCTGCCCTTATTGAGCAAAACATGACAACAAAAGCTGGGATTCCTGGTTTACATCTGGACTTTTTGATTTCTCAGACCATCCTGAAGGCTGCAGCGGGAGATTGGAAGGCAGTCTGTGCACTTTTAGCCCTCAACATATATGGGGCTATATTGTTTGCAGATGAGCCCAAATTTGTAAGTAAGAATTCCATCCACTTGTTCTTGCTGAGGAACCCAGTGCCTACATTGCTAGGGGATTTTTACTACTCCATCCATCAGAGAAATGAAAAGCAAAGGGGGAAGCTAGTCAGATGCTGTGCTCCACTGTTTTACTCTTGGCTGCTCAAACACTTGCCTAAATCATATATCTTCTTGAACCCATATCAACAGTGGAATTGGGCCAAGACGTTCATTGCTTTAACATCAGATGATATCAGGTGGTGCACCCAGAGCACCAAAGGCAAGGATATTATTACCAGCTGTGGACAATACCCTAATGTGCCTCTTATAGGAGTAAAAGGTTGCATCAATTACAACCCTTTACTGTTTAAGAGACAATTGGGATATGCCTTGGTTCATCCTCCCAGAGGACAAGTTTTAGCTGAGACTCTATACTGTGAGATCCAATCTGGCTCTGCTGTTGTCAGGCAAGCTGCCTGGGCTTGGGACAACATCCAGACCAAAGGGACAACCATCCTTGGAAGGTGTAACAATATTGCTTCAGCCCAGTACTCTGACTGGTTCCGTACTAGAGCTCAGATCACCAGGATGCCTTTCACCTTGGAAGACACACCTGGACCTTTTACAGTACAGCCTACAGCAACTGTTAGCCTGGAGGAATTTGAAAAGCTGAAAGAGAGGAATAATCAACTATCTAAAGCCCTGAAAAAGACTCTCTGGGAGAGGAATGATGGTCATCTGGACATTGAAAGATTGTAAAGGCTCAAGATTGAGCATCTGACCAAGATTAAGAGAACAAATGACTACATAAGGAAAGCAAGAGCAGGAGAGCTGGTTTTGAAGAATGCCTGCAAGGAGGCCAAGATTCAGAAAGCTAGGGCTGAGCAATATCTGGAGGAAAGCCAGGCTAGGTGGATCAGGATCACCGAAGCCCGTGCACAAGAAGACCAGAGGACTCAGGCCAAGATTGAGCAGCTGGAGGCCAATGAGAAGAAGCAGTAGGAAGCTTTGTTGGCAGCTCAGAAGGAGATATCAGAATTGAAACTCCGGGTGGGGTTAAAGAGATCAAAGGATCAGGATAGGCATAATAGATCGTGACCGTACACACCGGTACCCAACGCGAAACAACCTTCCAGGCATTCAGATGGATCAGGTACAGCAGGACCTGAATGAAGTAAGAAATCAAATGGCAAACGAAAGGGTCGAAATGAGAAACCAAATGACCCAGTTTATGGCTGTGATGACTGGCTTAGCTCAGAGCCAGGAGAGGCTAAGAGAGCTGGTGGAAAGGCAGACACCTGAAGAGCCCCACCCTGGATCAGGAGGAACTAGCAATAATGAACGAGGGCAGCCTCGCATCGACCCACCAGAGTTTGGGCCCCATTTGAACCCAGATGTTAATATCCCAAGGAATGTTCAAGGTAATACTGCTGGGGGCAGAATCCTGCAAGAGGATCCCCAAGAGGAGCAGTTCACAGTTATTGGGGCTGGGGATGAGGTGTATGACCGAAGACTGGATGAGATTGCTGAAAAGCTGAGGTCCTTGGAATCCCAGAATTCTTTAGGCTTTGACGTAATGGATATGGGGCTGGTAGATGGGGTGAGGATTCCCCACAAATTCAAACCCCCATGCTTTGAAAAATATAACGGTACCTCCTGCCCGCGTACTCATTTGCAATCCTTCTTAGGGAGACTCAAGGCTTATACCATGGACAAGAAGTTATGGATGTTCTATTTTGAGGACAGCCTGACTGGAGCATCAAGAGAATGGTATTCGTATCTAACAAGGGCCACTGTAAGATGTTAGAAAGACTTGGCCAAAGCCTTCATCCGGCAATACCAGTACAACCTAGACATGGCCCCCAATAGAACTCTTCTAATGGGCATGTCTTAGTCTTCAAGGGAAAGCTTCCGGGATTACGCTCAAAGGTGGAGACAGCTTGCTGCTGTCCAGCCACCCATGTCTGAAAGGGAGATGGATGACGTGTTTATGAACACCTCGCAGGGAACTTATATTGATAGACTTGCTGCTTTCTCTTCCACCAGTTTTGCTGATGTAGTTAAAGCTGGTGAGAGAATTGAGAGTCTTTTGAAGATGGGCAAAATCTCTGACAACGGTGCAAGCTCTTCCAACAACCCCAGAAAACCTTTTTCAGGACCCCGAAGGGCAGGTGAAACAAATGCTATCCATGCAGGCCGGGGCAGACCCCAGTATTCTCACATATCAATAGCAGTCGTTACCATCCCGGCTCCGGCTCCACAATAACCACTTTTTCCTCAACAACAACCACAACAACATCACTATCAGCAACAATCTCATTTTCCACAACAAAGAACGTACAACAATAATAGCAACAACCAACAGCACCGCCCCTTTCAACAGAGGCCATCTCAGGCAAATAGGGTGATTGATCCCATCCCTATGCCTTATGTCGCTCTACTACCACAACTCCTGAAGCTTAACCTGGTTGAGTTAAGGACGTTGGCTCCACCAGATCCTCTCAATCACCCAAGGAATTATGATGCCAATGCTAGGTATGCCTTCCATTCCAACGCACCTGGTCATAATACCGAGAAATGTAAAGCCTTGCAAATGAAGGTTCAGGATTTGGTCGATTCCAAAGCTCTCAATTTCTCACCTCCTCCGAATGTTAACAGAAATCCTATGCCTAATCATGGTGGGCCCAGGATTAATGCCATAGAAGAGGACCAACCATCTGCACTGATTGACAATGTGGCACAGATTCAAACACTGCTGGCAGAAGTCAAAGCTCAAATCTTAAGATGTCAAGTGTTCCCGGGCTGTGAGGCCTGCTGCGAATCGTGCAAAACTGCTATTAATGGTTGTGCAAGGCTAAGGCTTGGCATAGATGGCCTCATCAGAGATGGAATTTTGCAAATTAACACAACGGCTCCTTCAACATCAACAACTCCTTCTTCAGCAACAATGGATTCTCCTTCAACATCAACAATTCTTTCTTTGGCAACAATAGATCCTCCTACAACAACAACAACTATCATCCCCACTGATTCATCCACAACTCCAGCAATCACTCCGTCCATTATTTCAATAGATCAGAGTTCAGCAACATTTACTTCTACAACATCATCACCCATCTTATCAACGGAAACATCTACAACACCAGCAAACACTAATGAAGATGTCTCAACGGTCACGATCTATTATGACCCGGAAAATGTTCACCCCAACAACAATTTCCAACAACAAACTGCAACAGCTCCTGTCAGATCACCAGTCACAATCTATTACGACCCGCATACCATCACAGTTCTTTCTGCTGCAGCAATCAGTCAGGTCACTATCAAGGTGCCTGGACCCGTTCCTTATGAAAGCATTAATGCCATACCTTGGCACTACGGCTCTGATCTCTACTGCGACGGAAAGAAGATCACTCTAGATTCATCAACCTCTTCACCACAAGTTGACAATGTTGGGGGAGGCGGAGGCTTCACCAGAAGCGGACGCCTTTTTGCCTCACAAACACCAAGACCCAATGCTGAAGCAGAAGCTGCTACTAAGGCAAAAGGGAAGAATATGGCACTTGAAGAGCCAACTGTTAAAGAAACTACGAAGACGTCTTTTGAACAAGAGGTGGATGAGTTCATGAGAATAATCAAAAAGAGTGATTACAAAGTGGTGGACCAGCTTCATCAGACACCCTCCAAAATCTCTATATTATCATTGTTAATGTGTTCCGAAGCCCATAGGAATGCACTTTTGAGAGTCCTGCACACAGCTTACGTGCCGGAAGAGATCACGGTTAATTAGCTCGAAACGGTGGTTGCAAATGTTAACACCAGTCATGGACTGGGCTTCACAAATGCTGATTTAACGACAGAGGGACGCAATCATAACAAGGCTTTACATATCACCTTAGAATGCAAAGGTGATGTTCTTTCTCATGTGCTGGTAGACACTGGGTCCTCACTCAATGTCCTCCCAAAGAAAGCCTTGGTGAAGTTGGAATATGATGGTTTGGCATTACGTCCAAGTAACTTGGTGGTGAGAGCATTTGATGGCTCTAAGAAATAAGTGCTTGGAGAGATTGATTTACCTGTGTTGATTGGCCCACAAACCTTTAAAACTACCTTCTTCGTGATGGACATACAGCCGGCCTACAGCTGTTTGTTGGGTAGACCCTGGATTCACGCCGATGGCGCTGTCACATCTACCTTCACCAAAAGTTAAAATTTGAGTGGGAAGGCCAGATCATCACAATCTACGGGGAGGAAGACATTTTCGTTAGCCAGCTGGCTACTTACAAGTATATAGAGATGGATGGGGAGATCCATGAGACTATGAGTCAGGGGTTTGAGGCCCTTAACATCAATGAAGCAACTGCTGTGTCTGGAACTTCCATCACTTCATATCAACAAGCCCGGAAGGTTGTTGAGGAGGGTACCACTCAAGGTTGGGGCAAGCTGTTGCCAGTAGAAAAGAAAGAAGACAGATTCGGGTTGGGTTACAGACCAACTCGACAAGGAAGAAGACGAGGAAGAAGACGAACGCAACCTGGAAAACTGGATACGTCCAAAGACCCCGGGGAGCCAAGTCTCTAACTGGTCTTCCCAGGAAATTATAAGAGTTACTCCTGCAGAGTAATTATTATTTCCTGTCTTTTAAGCATGCATCAAGTCTTGCATCTTGCCCAAGATGTCATGACTCATTTTGTAATCGGGCCATCTTGTATTTTGTGCAAATGATCAATTAATGAATATCAGGACATCTTTTTGCAAACGAGTCTCTTTTTCCGCTCACTGTTTTTCATTTTTATTTTTTGTACAAAACAATAAAATGTCAATGTTTTCAAAATAACAAATTCATTTTCACTTTTTTCTAAACAAGATAAAACTGATCACTAAAATGAACAAATCTAAACCCTTGCAGAGAGTGCCCTCCAGACTGCACCGACAACGACACTGCTATGACTTGGTATGACTTCGATAATCCGATTAATCAAGCCGATGAATGGGTTGAAGAAGATTATGAGCTACCTGAAGAGCTAGCCAGACTGCTAAGGCTAGAGGAGAAGGTTATCACTCCTCATCAGGAGGAAGTTGAGACAGTTAATCTTGGTACTGAAGAAGACTTGAAAGAAGTGAAGATCGGGGCCCGTCTGCAAGATTCAGTGAAGGAACAACTTATTGACATGCTGCGAGAGTACGTTGATGTCTTTGCTTGGTCCTACCAAGACATGCCAGGTTCTGATACCGACATTGTTATGCACAAGCTGCCATTAAAAGAAGACTGTCCTCCAGTAAAACAGAAGTTGCGCTGTACTCGTCCGGATATGGCCAGAAGATAAAAGAAGAGGTACAAAAACAGTGGGACGCCGGTTTCCTTGCTGTAACTAGTTACCCGCCGTGGGTTGCTAACATTGTACCTTTACCTAAGAAGGATGGCAAAGTACGGATGTGTGTGGATTACCGGGATCTGAATAGAGCTAGCCCGAAAGATGACTTCCCATTACCTCACATTGATGTATTGGTCGACAACACGGCTCAGTTCTCGGTGTTCTCCTTCATGGATGGATTTTTAGGATATAATCAGATCAAGATGTCACCTGAAGACATGGAGAAGACAACTTTCATCACACCCTGGGGCACATTCTGTTATAAGGTAATGTCGTTCGGATTGAAGAATGCTGGTGCCACTTATCAACGGGCTATGGTAACATTATCCCACGACATGATCCACAAAGAAATTGAATGTTATGTGGATGACATGATTGCCAAGTCCCTCACCGAAGAAGACATCCTGGTAAATCTGTTGAAGCTGTTCAAACGTCTAAGGAAGTACCAACTGAAGCTAAAACCCAAAAAATGCACATTTGGGGTACGATCCGGTAAGCTGCTGGGATTCATTGTGAGTGAAAAGGGAATTGAAGTTGACCCTGACAAAGTCAAAGCCATTCAAGAGATGCCAGCACCAAAGACAGAAAAAGAAGTTCGGGGATTCCTAGGTAGATTTAACTACATTTCACAGTTCATATCTCACCTTACTGCAACCTGCGAGCCTTTGTTCAAATTGTTAAGGAAAGAACCAGCGGTCAGGTGGAATGAAGACTGCCAGAGGGATTTTGACAAAATCAAGGAATAATTACAAAAACCTCCAATCCTCATGCCTCCAGTTGAAGGAAGACCTCTAATAATGTACTTGACAGTATTAGAAGGATCAATGGGGTGTGTGCTGGGCCAACATGACGAGTCTGGTCGAAAAGAGTATGCAATATACTACCTAAGCAAAAATTTTACCGACTGTGAACAACGTTATTCACTGCTCGAGAAAACTTGTTGTGCTTTAGCGTGGACTGCTCGCCGACTAAGGCAGTATATGTTTACCCACACTACCTTGTTGATCTCCAAGATGGATCCAGTCAAATACATATTTGAGAAGCCAGCACTTACCGGAAGGGTTGCAAGATGGAAAATGATTCTGACAGAATATGACATTCAGTACACATCTCAAAAGGCCATTAAAGGCAGTGTGCTGTCTGACTATCTAGCTGAGCAACCCATTGATGATTACCAACCAATGAGATTTGACTTCCCTGATGAAGACATCATGTTCCTGAAAGCAAAAGATCATGAAGAGCCTGTTCACACTGAAGGGCCTGACCTAGAAGAAGAATGGACAATGATGTTTGATGGGGTTGTTAATATGAATGGTCGTGGAGTTGGTGCAGTGCTCATTACACCTAAAGGAGTTCACATGCCTTTCTCGGAAAAGCTCACCTTTAACTGCACTAACAACGAAGCTGAATACGAAGCATGTATCATGGGTCTTGAGGAAGCCATTGACCTCAGGATCAAGACTTTAACTGTATTCAGAGATTCAAATCTGGTAATCAGTCAGACCAACGGCAAATGGTACACCCACCAAGAGCATCTGATTCCCTATCGAGATTATACGAGGAGATTACTGACTTTCTTCACTACAGTCAAACTTGAGTATATCCCTCGAGATGAAAATCAATTTACAGATGCTCTGGCTACCATTTCCTCCATGATCAAAGTTCAAGATGCCAACTTTGTGCCTCGGATTTCAGTGTCCAGACTTGACAGACCAGCATATGTATTCTCGGTGGATATTGCTAAAGATGACAAGCCTTGGTTCCATGACATCAAATGCTTCTTAGAGGATCAAACATACCCACCTGGGGCATCAACCAATGATAAGAAGACATTAAGAAGGCTAGCTGGTAGTTTCTTCCTGAATACTGATGGTTCCTTGTACAAGAGAAACTTTGACATGGTACTTCTCAGATGTGTTGATAAGACAGAAGCAGACTTGCTAATGCACGAGGTGCATGAAGGATCTTTCGGTACCCATGTTGGGGGACATGCAATGGCTAAGAAAATATTAAGATCAGGTTACTACTGGATCACAATGGATGTAGATTGTTGTGCTTATGCCAGGAAGTGTCATAAATGTCAGATTTATGCAGATAAGATGCATGTGCCTCCAAATTGTTTGAACTTAATGTCTTCACCTTGGCCCTTTGCCATGTGGGGCATTTACATGATCGGAAAGATTGAACCGACTGCTTCAAATGGCCACAGATTCATCCTGGTAGCCATTGATTACTTCACCAAATGGGTTGAAGCAGCTTCATATGCAAATGTCACCAGACAAGTGGTAGCCCGATTCCTGAAGAGAGACATCATTTGTCGGTATGGAGTGCCCGAGCGAATCATTACTGATAATGGTTCCAACTTGAATAATAAAATGATGGCAGAACTGTGCCGGGACTTCAAGATTCACCATCACAATTCTTCTCCTTACAGGCTAAAGATGAATGGCGCTGTTGAGGCAGCTAACAAGAATATCAAGAATATTGTGCAAAAGATGGTGGTTACATACAAAGACTGGCATGAAATGTTACCATTTGCCTTGCATGGGTATCGTACCTCAATCAGAACGTCTACCGGGGCAACACCGTATAAGCTTGTGTATGGTATGGAGGCAGTCCTACCTGTTGAAGTTGAATTACCCTCCTTACGGGTACTGATGGATGTCAAGTTGAATGAAGCAGAATGGGTCCGATCTTGGTACAATCAATTGAGTCTAATCGAAGAAAAGAGATTAGCTGCAATCTGTCATTGTAATACCTCAAAATTTGCCCTCATATTTATTCTCTCTATTGGCTCATTGTTTCGTTTTCATCTGCATTACTCATCAAGTCATTAACATCATAGTAATGCATTTCATGGATTCATAGGGCGTGTGATCAAGGCCCTTTGGAATTAGGGTTCCGTACCTTATCCGTATCTATCAGGGATTGAAATTTGTGGAGAATATTCACACTGGTGCGTCTAACCCATTATTGAGGTGTTCAATCAGATTTGCTTTGAATAAGAGTGTTGGCTATTCTTAATGTCTCAAGAGGACTTGGAGTTTTTGTTCATGATTTGATTTGAATGGCACTTCACCAATTGAGGTCCAGTGTATTAAAGATTGGTTTGGGTCCATGTGTTTATGGAATAATTTTCGAGATTGTGCAGAGATTAGTATGGCATCAAAGTTCTTAAAAGTGGATTATGTTGAAGGATTCGATCCAGGTTAAAAGAGAATGCACAGTTATTGGGTTATTTGGAAGATATCGTTCAAGTTCAAATTCTAATTCTTGATATCCATTTCAAATACAAGTCATCGCCATTTACATATTCACTTTCCGATTCGATTTAATTCACCATTTTTTATTCACCATGATCTTATCCCGTTCCGATAACCAAAGTCATTTTTGTTGTCCACATTCATATTTCTAACATTCTATTTTCCATATCATTTATCTCTAGACATCAACCATTTCTTTTCAATATTAAGCCCACTTCATACTTTACTATTTTAAAGTCAACATCAAGCCATTTGTAGTCCAATTTTTAGTCCCATTTTTATCCGAATTCGAAACCATTTAAATCCAGTCCCAATTGAAATTGATAAAAAGAATCAGTTGAAGAAAAAGGGCCAATGCCAAGAAGAGAAATACAACGGAATTTTAGTTGATAAAAAGAGAAATTCTGTTACAACTATTAGTGGCAATGGAACTGATATAACAGAAAATAGTGGGATATCAGTAAAAACAAAACGCAGGGTGCCCCTCCATTCTTCATGAATTCTCAAACCAAAATCTTCAATAAAAGCCTAATTCTTCATCACTCTCTTCGGACTCTCTTCCTCCAATCGTCTTCAACAAACTTCTCCTAGTCTCTCTCGGCACTGCCTTCAAACTCCTTCCCTCTGCATTGTTTTTCTTCAATTCTCTTCAATCTACCTTCAATAGAGCATTGGTTTTCATCTTCATGCCATTCTTCAACCAACCTTCGACACCATTTTCTCCGACCTTCCTCATCACTCTTCAAGGATTCAAAACCTACAATCGAAAATCAATAAATTCAGGCCCACAATTGAAACAGAAGGATAAGAATGAAACAAATGCGGTAGCGTATTCGCTAGATAATGATTCTCTCCGAAAATAACAAGTTATACTCGCATCGTAACCAAATCAATGGAAACCAAAAGGAAAGGGTATAAAAGTCACCACCGACTTTTATTTTATCCAAAAGGAAAGGGTATAAAAGAACAGGAAAGACCTTAAGAGATATTTTTGGGTCCGGGGGGTAGGTTATGTAAAGGGAAGGTGTTAGCACCCTTTACATCCATGGTTATCCATGGGCTCTTAGTTACTTAACTCACTTTTGAATTGTTTTTGAAAGTGTAGTGTGTGAATAGAAAAAATTTCATAATAGTTGATAATGATCCATGTACGGATGCGTAAAAACTTGTTTTTGAAAATTTGTTTGAAATTGTTGAGTGTTTGAAAATTGGAGTGAAGTGAGCAAGTACATAAGAGGAACCTACCCTAAAGTTTTAAGTCTTTCTGTTCTTTATCCTTTAATTGGTAAGACTATCCCTATTATTAAGGAATAGGTAGTCATTACCTTGGATGTAAGGGACATATGAGGGACATCTGTTTTTATGAAGGCAACTGTGGGGTGTATTAAGCATATAGGAGGGACTATCATCATTATTCGAAGGGACTTGATTTTTAAAGGCAACCATTAGGGACTTGATAATTTTTTCTTTTAAGGGACTTGCTTTATACACCCCACTTGACCTTATTAGTAGGCAACATTGAGGGATAACCTTAGGAATGTGAGGTGGCGATTAAAAATCGACTTACGTGTGTGAGTGTTCAATATTAATTATCTTATGATTAAAGCGATCTAAATTAATTTTTAAATAGAATACGTATTTGCACTCCCTAAATTACTAACCATAGCATAAAATTAAATAAATTTAATATTACAAATTTTACACCAAGGAGCAATTACAAAATAATTAATAATAAGCAAATTAGATATAAATAGCAAAATAAATATAGAAGCAAAAATATAAATAATAGGTGAAAAATAAATAAATAAGCAATAATAAGGGTTAGTAATAATAATAAAAGATTAAATAAAGGTTAGTAAAATTATAATAAGCAAAAAGTTAATAATAATATGGTTAATAATAATAATAGAAATCAAAATAAATTGAATTAACAAAAAAATATGATAAGAACAAAAATTAAAATAATAAACAAAAGTTAGATTATAAACAATTATTTAAGAATATGGACAATTAAATAATTATAATAATATTTTAATTTATATACAAATTATTAATTTATTTTTTAGACATATTATAACAAGAAGAAAAGTTTGATTATATGTATATTTACTAAAATTAGTTATGCTAAATAAATATGTACAAAAATTATAAAATAAAAATTAGGTTTTTAATAAGTTATTAGAAAATAAATTAGGGTTTTGTTAGAAAAAGATTTTTAGGGTTATAATATAATATACAAAAATTATTTAAATTAATTACATACATATTACAATTTAATTACATAAAAGAAATAATAATTTTTTTATGATTGTTGAATTTTTGAACCTATTTGAGTGTATACTTATAAAATAATTTAATTACATATATACTTATTAACAAAATATAAATCAATTAACAAAAATCAGCAAAAACAAATAAATAAAGAAAATAGCAAAACATACCTGGATGGGTTTTGAACCCAGGCCACCAGGTTTACCAGCAGTCAAGGCCTACCACTAGGCCAGCACACACGCAGGCAACAATAGAATGAGTCCTGTTAGTTTTGTTCTTTGTTGCAAAAAACCTGGAAAAATAAAAGAAACATAAGGCCTGGGGTGGTGTTGAACCCAGGACCTTATGAATGTACATACGCATGCTTGACCGCCTGGCTGGGAGAGCCCTTCTGGTAATATGGTGATAACACAACATAATATATTAAATCTCCTTGTTATCCTGAAAAATAGAAAAAAATAGTGGTACAAGCCAGATTCGAACTCATGCCATCACCCAACATACCTACCAGCCTTACCACTGAAACACAAGCGCGCGTGTGACAAACAAACCAACGATAATACATAAAATATTTTCAATAATATTTGAATTCTCAAACGCGCGGGAGGAGGTCTTCTTCTTCCTTGTACCTGCGTTTTTACCTACGAATTTAGCCACGAGTCTTCCTGCGAATTTTGCTACATATTCTTCATTGTTCAAACCTGCGAAATCCAAACACTCACGAAACAGCATCGATTCATTAAATTAGTTAATGTTTTATGATCCTTATGATTCATAGAACATTCCTATGTTCTTAGAATTCATTTAGGTTTAGTGAATCACAAGACCCCATTTTGAAGGTCAAAACCCTAACTATGGCCGAATCTATTTTAGGCATGGAAGCTTCAATCCATTGGTCCAGAATCGTTCTAGGCATCAAGACAAACACATATCAGTCATCAAAAACAATTTATAATGCATATATTAATGGATTCGAAAAATTGAAATTCAAGACAAAGTTTGATTCGGGTAGAGCAATATGAGATGGTATTGATGCATATGATTGATGGTTTATGATCAGTGATGTCTAGTGAAGCTCTCCATGTTCTTATTTTACCTTCTAGTGCCTTGGATTGAAGAATCCGAATATGAGTTTTGGATGGATTTTTGAGGTTTGGAACTTACACTTTGAGGCAGCCAATTCCTCCTTGGGCAATGTCAATGAGTTCAGTACTTATATGTGGATGAATTAGGTTAAGAAAATTCAATTGTTGTGTGGAGATTTTGATATTTGAAGATTGAAAAAGATTATGGTTTAAAATTCAAATATTTGTTCATGAAGGCTTGCTATTTTTGTACCAATCTCATGATTTCCTTCCCTTTTGATTCAAATCAGCATTGAAGAGATTCTAGAAGCTCAATCTTCATCAAATAATATATTTTCATATTTTATATTTATTTAAAATGATTTTTTATGAATTAAATCAAAATAAATAAAAATAAAATAATAAAAATTCTGATTTTTTATCAATTGGGTCGTGCATGATGATATGGTATGGATTGGATCACAATTTGACAAGCCCATTTAGGAAGAAGTGGTTTTAAACCTCCATTTTCAACATAAACCATCACAAAATTTCCCAACTTTGCAAGGGCATATCTCCCTCAATTTTAAAGGTATGAGGGTGTTCTTGGACATTTTGGAAATCTTGAAGAGTCCTCTAAACATCCCCACTGGTTTCATGTCCATATCATTTACCAATCTCAAGTTATGCCCTTTTGAAGTTGTTGACTTTTTGTTGACTTTTGAAATGACCTATAATGTCTTAGCTTATATCTTCCAAATGAAGCATTTTTGGGATTAACATGCAAGATCAAAGTTGTAGAGCATTCAATTTCCTTCAAAATGAGCTTTGAGTGGAGACTTGGTGATGAAGTATGTGAAAGTTATGGCTGGTCAAAGTTCAGTTGACTTTTACTGAGGAAACCCTAATTTAGAAACTCCTGATTATTGATGATCTGGAATCTCCTTGATGAATCATGATCAACCCTTGATCAAATGATGAATTTTACTTCATATACTTGATGTTGGCAAAAAAAATCATGAAGTTTGACTTTGGTTTGACCAACAGTTGACCTCAGTTTGACTTTTTAACTGCATTGACTGATTTTGACTTATCTGATCATCTGACTGAGCAAACTTTTGAGAAAAGTCTTGAAACTTGTCATGGGGGTTCTTACACACATATAAGATGTTATGAAGCTCACTTGAAGTCTTGGAAGTCCATTTAGCCTGATTAAAGTCAAAACCCTAGTTTTGGATGCACTGCTTAGGAGGTGCATTGTCTGAGGGAATTATCAACTCTTTTGACCAATTGTGAACTTTGTGAACCTTGTGAACTACCATAAAATGTCTTGTGAACCTCATGGGAGGTATTGTGAAGTTTGTGAACCTTGTGAACCCTCAAGAAGTAACTTGTAGACTTCTTGAACCTCATGAAAGGTCTTGTAAATGTTGAGAAGCTTGTGAACCTTGTGAACCCTCAAGAAGTAACTTGTAAACTTCTTGAACCTCATGAAAGGTCTTGTAAGCATTGTGGAACTTGTGAACCTTGTGAACCTTCTTAGCACACAAAGTCTTGTATTGTGAGAGCAAATTTTGGGGTGCAACAGCTGCCCCTGTTCAATTTTCTGAAACCTGAGGGGTTAGATTGGTATATTTGCCAGTCGTGACCTGGAAGGTTGAAGGGGATTGAACATAAAAGCCCAAAAATTTGCACTCACCAGTGCATGGCTAGTTGAATATGATTGAGTGGGCTTAAAGATGCCACTTGGAAGAGCTGGGGATGGGCTTAGAGATGCCATCTAAGGTGTCAGAATATGATGATGTCTTTATGTTGATACTGGATATCAGTACTAAGTCTTTGTATAAGTTGTCTCTGAATCATTTATGCAACATGATTTGAATTGTTGGATGGACCCGTAGAAATAAATCTTGTGATGATTATCTCTTCTGGAAATATTTTGGATTAAGGAATGGATCTTTGTACAGATCTTTTGCCTATTCTCCAAGGGCCAAAAGAACGTTAGGATTTGTTCTTAAGGATCAAAAAGAACGTCAGGATTTGTTCTTCTGAGTAAAATGTCTTGAACCAGGAGCCAAAAGAGTGTCAGGATTTGCTCTTAAGGGTCAAAAGAACGTCAGGATTTGTTCTTCTGAAAAAGTCTTGAGCAAGGGGCCAAAAGAGCGTCAGGATTTGCTCTTAAGGGTCAAAAGAACGTCAGGATTTGTTCTTCTGAAAAATGTCTTGAACAAGGGGTTAAAAGAGCGTCAGGATTTGCTCTTTAAGGATCAAAAGAACGTCAGGATTTGTTCTTCTGAAAAAGTATCTTGAACAAGTAGCCAAAAGAGCGTCAGGATTTGCTCTTAAGGGTCAAAAGAACGTCAGGATTTGTTCTTCTGAAAAATGTCTTGGAGGATGAAGCAGTCCAGAAGTAATGATGATAGCTAGGAGGATGGAGCAATCCTGAGGTAATGATATGATTTCAGGAGGATGAAGCAATCCTGAGGTAATAAAAAGCTGTCAGGAGGATGGAGCAATCCTGAGGTAATAATATGATATGCTTTCAGGAGACTGGAGCAATCCTGATGTAACAACATGTCTTCAGGAGGATAAAGCAGTCCTGATGAGATTATAAGCTTTCAGGAGGATAGAGCAGTCCTGATGATCATAAGTTTGTTTGTTGGATAATTAACCTGAAAACAAAGTAGCATTCTGTATGATAGTATTAGTTTATGCTTTATGTATGCATGCATAGTATGATGCACTTAGATAATGTTCTATGTATCTATGGATATGTATGTTATGGTATGATGTAAATGATGTATGTATGATATGATACTGCCGGAAGCGTCTGGATATCTTCGTATAACAACTGCTGGCCAGGGAAAATAAATCCCGATTCGTTGTTGAAGAATATATTATACATAACCTTCCGTTTGCTGGGGACGGCAAGGTATAGATAACCTCCCGGATGCTGAGGATAATAAGGCATATATCACCTCCCGGATGCTGGGGATAGCAAGGCATATATAACCTTCGTCTTCGTTTGATGGTAGGGTAGATATAGCATCCCGTCTTCGTTCGTCGTACCCTTATTGGAAAGTAAATTCCCGAGTATCCGTATGAGGATAAAAGAGATGGATATAAATTCCAGGGGAGATGTGACTTTATGAAGATGGATTCGTCCTACTGAGGGTTTGTAACTGTCTTGTAAAGATGAACAGGCGAAGCTTCGTTGAAATCCTTCCCTCGTTCGTCCTTAGTAAATACTATTACTGCATTTTTATGCATTTCTGGTAAACATCAATCATATTAAAAGCATACATGCATTTTTGGTAAACATCAATCATATTCAAAAGCATACATACATTCAAACACAACCAATGGACGTTTCGCTTATGTAAATAGGGTAAAAGTAAATCTGGATTCAAAAGATGGAATTTATTTATATCAAAAAGTGACCCATACACGGGTAAGTTTGTACAAGGAGACATAAACCCTAGTAAGAGGATTTTGTCATAAAGTTTTTTACAAAACAGAGAAAATCAGCTATGTGGGAAACAATCCTATTGAGTTTCAATTCTACTATTGCCATTCAAGTATCTCATCTTCTTGCTGTTGAGACGGAAACGATTGGATTGAGCTTTATCTGTTCGAGCTTGAGTAAGTAGTACAACTGGTTGCAGTTTTATGGGTGATCCAAACGAGACATAGTCATACGCTTTAATCCCTAACTTTTGCCTGGATTGCCCTTTCGGGTTTTCAATCCACCGGGATACCCTTTTTTGCCCAAGCCGCCTTTTCAGGTTTTCGACTTGCCGGGTGTACATCTTTTATATATATCCCTAATTTTTGCCCAAACCCTTTTGGTTTGCCGGGATGCCCTTATTTTTGCCTAGGCCTGTCAACCTAGCGGGTCTCTTTTTATGCGTAGTATTTTTTAACTATGTCTGCGTTTACAGGCTGCGGGAAGTCTTCACCATCCATTGTAGTCAGTATCATGGCACCTCCTGAGAACACTGTCTTGACTACAAATGGTCCTTCATATGTTGGAGTCCACTTGCCCCTAGGATCACCCTGTGGTAATATGATACGCTTGATTACCAAGTCACCAGCCTGATATACCTTTGGCTTAACCTTCTTGTTAAAAGCTTTGATCATTCGTTTCTGGTACATCTGGCCATGACAAACTACTGCTAACCTCTTCTCATCAATCAAATTTATTTGGTCAAGTCGAGTCTGAATCCACTCATCTTCATCCAAGCCTGCATCCTTCATAATTCTTAAGGAGGGAATCTGAACTTCAATGGGCAGAACTGCTTCCATACCATAGACTAAGGAGAATGGGGTTGCCCCTGTTGAAGTACGTATTGTGGTACGATAACCATGAAGAGCAAATGGTAACATCTCATGCCAATCCTTGTAAGTAACAGTCATCTTCTGTACAATCTTCTTAATGTTCTTATTAGCAGCTTCAACTGCCCCATTCATCTTTGGACGATACGGAGAAGAGTTATGGTGCTTAATCTTGAACTGCGTGCAGAGATCAGTAATCATAGTGTTGTTCAGATTAGAGCCATTGTCAGTGATAATCCTTTCAGGGATGCCATACCTACATATAAGATTATTCTTAATGAACCGAGCCACAACATTCTTAGTAACAGATGCAAATGAAGCTGCCTCTACCCACTTCGTGAAGTAATCAATAGCGACCAGGATGAAACGATGCCCATTAGAAGCAGTAGGCTTGATCTCACCAATCATATCAATGCCCCACATGGCAAAAGGCCAAGGAGCAGTCAACACATTCAATGGTGATGGAGGTACATGTACTTTATCAGCGTAGATTTGACATTTGTGACATGTTCTGGAGTGTCGGTAACAATCAGCTTCCATGGTAGACCAATAGTAACTTGCTCTCAATATCTTCTTTGCCATGATATGACCACTAGAATGAGTGCCAAAGATCACATCATGCATATCTTCCATAATCTCAGTTGCTTCTTTCTTATCCATACAACGAAGCAAAGTTGAATCATGATTGCGTTTATACAAAATGCCATTACTCAAAAAGAACTTAGCAGCAAACCTTCTCAGAAACTTCCTATCTTTGACAGATGCCCCTTCAGGGAACTCCTGAGCTTCAAAATATCTTTTCACTTCATAGAACCAAGGCTTCTCCTCTGCCCCTTCAGCGTCAATCTCATTGCAGTATGCAGGTTTTTCAAATCTATCAATGGTAATCTTGGGAGCTTCATCATCCCAGGTGATCTCAAACATAGATGCCATGGTGGCTAATGCATCTGCCAACTGATTTTCTCTTCGTGGAATGTGCTCAAAGGTAATCTCTTTGAAATGTGGGATCAAAGACAACACATGCTCTCTGTAAGGAATGAGGTTATCATGCTTGGTATCCCAATCTCCTTTAATCTGACTTACTACCAGGGCTGAATCTCCATACACATCAAGAAACTGAATCTTCATATCAATAGCAGCTTTAATACCCATGATACATGCCTCATACTCAGCCATGTTATTGGTACAATAGAAACAAAGTCTGGCAGTAATCGGGGTATGACAACCTTCAGGGGAACTAATCACAACACCAACACCATTACCAAGTGCATTAGAGGTACCATCAAAAACCATAGTCCATCGGGATCCTTGTTCAGGTCCGTCATATTGTCCAGGTTCTTTGGTAATAATCATAATATCTTCATCCGGGAACTCAAAACTCATTGACTGGTAATCATCTACTGCTTGATGAGCCAAATGATCAGCTACAACACTTCCCTTAATGGCCTTCTGAGTAGTATACTGTATATCATATTCTGTCAAGATCATTTGCCATCTTGCAATTCTTCCGGAGAGAGCAGGTTTCTCAAATATGTACTTGATTGGATCCATCTTCGAAATCAACAGGGTAGTATGAGTCAACATATACTGTCTTAGTCGGCGAGCAGCCCATGCCAAAGCGCAGCAAGTTTTCTCGAGCAGTGAGTATCTTGTTTCACAGTCGGTAAACTTTTTGCTAAGGTAGTATATTGCCTGCTCTTTTCGACCAGACTCGTCATGTTGCCCCAACACACACCCCATTGAGTTGTCTAACACTGTTAAGTACATAATCAAGGGTCTTCCATCAACTGGTGGCATCAAAATTGGAGGTTCTAGCAGGTATTTCTTGATTTCATCAAAGGCAGTCTGGCACTCATCATTCCATTCCATCACCTGATCTTTCTTCAACAACTTGAAGATTGGCTCACAGATAGTAGTTAATTGGGAAATAAATCTTGCAATGTAGTTCAATCGTCCCAAGAAACCTCTAACCTCCTTCTCAGTACGGGGAGCTGGCATCTGTCGTATAGCTTTCACTTTTGCAGGATCCACTTCAATACCTTTTCCACTGACAATGAAACCCAGGAGTTTACCAGATCTAACTCCAAAAGTACACTTGTTTGGGTTCAACCTCAACTTGTATTTCTTCAACCTCTCAAACAACTTGTGCAGATGATCAAGATGTTGCTCTTCATTCTGAGACCTGGCTATCATATCATCCACATATACCTCTATCTCATGATGAATCATATCGTGAAACAAAGCCACCATAGCACGCTGATATGTTGCCCCTGCATTCTTCAAACCAAATGGCATTACCTTATAGCAAAAGGTGCCCCACTGTGTCACAAATGTTGTCTTCTCCCTATCTTCAGGTGCCATCTTGATTTGATTGTAACCAGAGAAACCATCCATAAAAGAGAATACCTTATGCTGAGCAGTGTTGTCTACCAGAATATCAATATGAGGAAGTGGAAAGTCATCTTTAGGGCTAGCCTTGTTCAAATCTCTGTAGTCTACACACATTCGTACCTTACCATCTTTCTTAGGAACTGGTACCACATTTGCAACCCACTGAGGATAAGAAGTCACTGCTAAGAACCCTGCATTGAACTGTTTCATTACCTCTGTCTTGATTTTTTCTGACATTTCAGGACGCATACGACGAACCTTCTGCTTCTTTGGACGACAATCTTCTTTCACTGGTAAACGGTGAACCACAATGTCTGTATCCAACCCTGGCATATCTTCATAAGACCAAGCAAAGATCTCCACATAGTCACGTAACATCTGAATCAACCTGCTCTTGACACTGTCCTCTAAATCAGCCCCTATCTTGACCTCTTTTCTGTTTTCTTCAGTTCCCAGATTCACAACTTCGACTGGCTCTTCATGTGGCTGTATAGCTTTCTCTTCTTGTTGTAGCAACCTATCAAGCTCTACAGGTATTTCACAATCGTCCTCATTTCCGTCTTCAGTTTGATAGATCGGATTCTCGAAATTATAATTGGCAATAGTAGAACTGTTATCAACAGGATCCAGAGTGGATGAGGATCTGCATTTTAGTGATGTGGGTGTGTGTAAGAACACATAGCTGATAAAACAAAAATAAAAGAAAAAGAAAGACAGGGAACACAATATTTACGAAAACGAAACGTCCACTGATTTTATTGAATGAAGTATGCAAATGAAATGACAGCCCATAACAAGCACACCATTGTGCCCCGGGTAAGGCACATGGCTTGAAAGTTTTATTGTTCAGAAATTACAAATTTAAAAAACACAACACAGTAACAGTATTTACTCCTGACTAAAGGAGATAGGGATAACATCTTCAGCTTTCCAATTATTGAGTCCAGCACCCACAGTAGGAAAAATCCATGCATCCAAGTTGTAGTCTTCATCTCGATCTCCCACAGCATTAATCTGGTCCTTCACAACCCCTTGATTAGTGATACGGGCAGCACGAGCACGACGAACAGCCTTCTGGGACTCTGCAGTGAAACCCAAACCAAACTTGTCAGACTTGTAGGGAATATCAGGAAGCTGACCCCAAATAGTACAACCACCTTCATCCACCACAGCTCTAGCATCATTGAGGGAGGCCATTGCCATTGTTGGAGGTTTTCTGGTGACCACAGGAACTTTCTTCACAACAGGAGGAGCTACATAATCATTAACAACCCAAGGAACCACTTCAAACGTCTGACACGGAGTTTCAATGTATTCACCTTCCATTTCCAGATACTTGAAAGTGTTTACATGGCTGACAAAGTATTCTTCTTCTCCATAGACAGTAACAACCTTTCCATCCACCGGATATCTCAACTTTTGGTGCAATGTAGAGGTTACAGCACCTGCCCCATGGATCCAGGGACGACCAAGCAGACAAGAGTACGAAGGGCGAATATCCATCACAAAAAATGTAGCAGTAAACACCTGGGAGCCAACTTTGATTGGAAGATCAATTTCCCCATGTACTACTCTTCTAGAACCATCAAAAGCCTTCACCACAATGTTACTGGGCTTCAGCACAGCATCTTCAGGACTTAACTTGTTCAGGACTTCCTTAGGCAACACATTCAAAGAGGAACCATTGTCTATCAGCACATGTGACAGGGTAGTGCCCCTGCATTCAATTGAGATATGCAAGGCCCTGTTATGATCTCTCTTGGCAGGGGTCAAATCAGCATCAGAAAACCCTAACCCATTGTCATAGGTCAGGTGGGCAACACAGTTCTCAAATTGGTCAACAGATATTGCATTGGGTACATGAGCAGTCTTCAGAAACTTGATCAAGGCCTTGGCATGAGCCTCAGAACATAATAATAAGGACAGCATAGAAATCTTTGAGGGAGTATGCCCCAACTGATCAACAATGTCATAATCACTCTTGCGAATGATTTTCAATACTTCTTCCATCTGCTTAGAGAGGTCATCAGCAGCTGGCACATCAGTAGATACAGGCTCAATAACAGGACCTTTGCCCCGAGCATAAGTGGTGGAAGTAGCAGCAGGAGTAACTGCATTCTTGGAAGTATCTGGAGGAGAGAAGACTCTTCCACTACGAGTGATCTTGCTAGATCCAGCAATATTATCAATGTCAACAGGCACATCAGCTACAGGCTCCTTCTTAACACCATGGATGTAAACATCGGACCCATAGTGCCAAGGCACAGCTTTGTCAGATGTATATGGGATAGGACCAGGAGTAGTAATGACCACAGGAGCTACTATGGCTTCAGCAACAACTTTCACGGGACCTTCAGCCGTAATTTTGATTGGACCCTGATGAGTGATTTTAATGGGACCCTTTGAAGTGATTCTTAATGGTACTTTGTCAACCATGTCAACCTCTTCAGTCTTCTTACCCTGCGTAATATGATCTACCATACTTTCCACAGAAGACGGTCTTCTTTCAAACACTATGGTGTAATTATCCATGAGACGCTGAATTCCATCTTTCAATCTGAAGCACTTCTCTGGATTATACTCACAATAAACACAATCTTCACGACAACCCGGAAAGAACCCAGCTTGTACCAACTTCTTTCTGATGACAGACAATGGTGTGGTCAATTCATCAACTGAATGGATATGCAGATCTTCCTCAATGGCATTGACAATCTTCTCGTGGTTTGGCATTGGAGCAGTAATCACATTGGGAGTACCCGGAGGATCAAACTCAATTTCTCCAGCATCAATCATATCTTGAATTTTATTCTTCAAGATCCAGCAGTTATTAGTATCATGTCCCTGACAGTTTGAATGATATGCACATCGTGCATTGGGATTGTACCTGGGAGAAGTAACATTAGGATTCTGAGGAGCCTCTTTCAAGGTAATGAGCTCAGCCTTCAACAAGTGTTGCAATGCCTGAGCCATTGACATGTTGATCTTCGTGAACTGCCTTCTAGCCCTCTGTTGGTTGCCCTGTGGCTGCTCTGTTGTTGCAGGAGTTGGATTTGAAATATGAACTGCACTAACAGACTGATGCCTTCTGTTACGATCAGGCTAACCATAAACAGCATTGGATTCTTTCTTCCCAGTGGGAGGCTTCTTTGCAGTACCTGATGAGGAAACACCCACCTGGATCTTACCATTCTTTATACCATTCTCTACTCGCTCTCCTGTCATGATCAACTCAGTGAAGCCAGATGATGAGCTTCCAATGAGATGACTGTAAAACGGACCATTCAGTGTACTCATGAACATATCAACCAATTCCCTGTCAGTCAAAGGGGGTTGAACTCTTCCAGCTAAATCTCTCCACTTCTGAGCATACTCTTTAAAACTTTCTTTGGCACCCATAGACATGCTCTGAAGCTGCATGCGAGTGGGGGCTAAGTCAGCATTGTATTGATACTGCTTATAGAAAGCTTCAGCAAGATCATTCCAGTCTCTGATGTTGACACTCTCCAACTGATAATACCACTCCAACTGAGCTCCAGATAAGCTCTCTTGAAAAAAGTGGATCCACAACTTCTTGTCAGCAGTGTGGGGTTGAATTCTTCTGACATAAGACCTCAGATGCAGCTTGGGACAAGAGACCCCATCATAAACAACAAATGTAGGAACCTTGAAACCAATGGGTATGACTATCCCAGATATCAAACTCAAATCCTCAAAATCCAGCCCAGATGATTTCTGCAACTCCATAGCATCCATCCTATCCACCAGCATCTTGAATTTGTCTTCATTAGGCTCATGGTAGTAATTAGCCTCAGAGTCAGAGTCCCCCATTGTATGGTGGAGACTGCCTACTTCTTGCTCAAATTCCTCAGATTCATAGTCTTCAGCTGGTTCCTTGGTCTTGGCAAGACCTTTGAACCTTCTTCCCATGTTAATCAAACCAGCAGACCTTCTAGTCTTCTTAGTCTTCTTGGCCAGCAGTGCCTTCAATTCATCCTGCCCCTTGGACAGGTTCAAGATCAGCTCTTGGAACTGTTCATTTTGTGCCTGGAGATCCTTAACTGATTGTTCAAGAGCCATTGCTGAAATAAACAGCGAGAAGATGAGAAACCTGTGCGCAATTATAAACCTGTGATGCAATGAAATGATATGGGAATGCATATGCAATGTTTTCAAGGACCGCAGGATTTAAATTTGCTTAAACAAACACGAAAGTAAACTTTTATTAGTAATAACTTTGTTTTGCCTTTTAGGCTTACAAAAAATGAAATGAAATAAGTACAAAAGATGGGGTTTTAAGTCTCCCATGGACGTTTCCTCTTTGTGTTGAGGTATGAGTTGAGGTTTCGTTCCTCGTGAAGTTGCTTTGTTAGTTCCAGGATTCTTTCTTGGCTTGTTTTGTAATGAGCCTCAAAAGTATCCCTTTGCTCCTTCAGTTGGATCCAAGATCTCTGCAAGTTTTCCATGTCAGTAGGCATATCTGGGTGAAGGATGGTATAAGCAGTGTCTCCTTCAGCAACAGGTTCCATGGTAACTGGCAAGATAGCAGGATATGGCATCATGAGAGTCTGAGCACGAGATCGCACCCATCTGAGATAAGCCTCCATAGGAATAGTGTACTTAGGCTCCAGTGTCTTGCTGTCAACCCTGTTTACCTTTCCCCAAGCTCGTATGAATCTCTGACGGTAACCTTGAAGATCGTTGTCGTAATCGAACACAATGCCCTGAATCAACATGTCATGTGGACCATCGCTCCGAGCGTAACCAAACTGTCGTAAAGCTAGAGAGGGGTTGTAGGTGATGCCCCCTCTTATGCCTAGAAGTGGCACATTAGGAAACTCCCCACAACGGTCAATGATGGTGACATTCTCCATAGATCTGGAGCACCAATGGATATCTGAGTGAGAAAGTGACATGATCCTCTTGGACCATCTGAACCCTTGCTCATTCTTCATTACTGAGCGAGGAAGGTGAGAAATAAACCACCTAGAAAGCAAAGGTATGCAGCACATCAAAGTTCCTCTTGCCCTGGTAGTACGGGTGTGAAGAGAATGCAGGATGTCTCCAAGCAATGTAGGCACTGGATTGTAACTCAGGAAAATGTTGATGGCATGAACATCTATGAACTGATCTGGATTGGGGAACAATACTAAGCCATATATCAGCAAGGCTAAGATATCCTCAAAAGCATCATAGCTCATGGCCTTCAAGAACATTTGAGCCTTATCCATTAGCACCTTGGCAAGAATACCCTTGACTCCACTTCTCGTTTCTAGAACAATATCAGACTTCTTCAAATGTAGAGCTGCAGCAATAACCTCTGGTTTAAGCTCCTTCTCCAAGCCTGTGAAGGGTCTTTGATCAAGAACAAGTATACCCAGAAGTTTAGAGAACTCCTCCATGGTTGGAACCAGCTGATAATCAGGGAATGTAAAGCAGTGGTGCTTAGGGTCAAAGAACTGAAACAGGACACTCATCATGTCTTCATTGAACCCTGAAGTGACCATATCCAATAGGTGACCATGTCTCTTGATGAACTGGGAGTGATCAGACACTTGAGAAACCAACTCTTTCAGCTTAGCAGGTATGCCCACAAAGTTGATCCTGATAGTGTTTCTACGAGCAGAAGCCATAACCTGCAACAAAGAACAAAGATAAATCCTTTGGTCCTTGAAATGGTTAGTGAAAATGCTATGCTTATGATGCATGATGATGTCATGATGTTATGCTCAATCACAAACATGTGGCACACACAAACAAGTCACACCATAGCCCTAGGTTTAAAGGCTTGCATGAGGTTTAAAGGTAAGTACCCTCCCCTGAAGTTAGTTGGTTCATCCTGTCCTACAAAAGTAACCAGGTTCTAAGGGATCTCAATATCATTGATCCTTCACAAGGGTGGTTGATCAGAAGGCAACTTACCTGCCAACCAAAACCCTCCAAGTTTAAGATCTCAATGAGCGTAGTATCGAGTGTCAACCAACTTCAGTCTGCACCAAAGCTAGTTACCTCACTACTTTCTAAAGGCCAAGATGAGTTAACTAGGGTTCTAAAAGTTAGTTAGTGCATTGACAACATATGGCAGCCTCATATTATCCTCAACTTGACTTAAGGAACATAAGCACCAACCAAGAAGTCGCACTAACTATGGCCACCAGATCAACCGTATCGATATACGTCGTACAGTTTCCTTGGTCTATTGCCATTTACCTAAGGTACACTAGATCCGGGTTAGGATCTTTCACACATAAGAGTACCCCAACAAGATAATATAAAGCAAACAAGGCAAACAATTTTAAAGTGATATAATTCCTAAGGGTACCCCTCTTAAATTTAAGTCCCCAGCAGAGTCGCCAGTTCTGTAACACGGTGGGAGAACTGACTTTAGTTATGTTGCGGATAGCAAGAGTCGCCACCGACTTTTATTTTATCCAAAAGGAAAGGGTATAAAAGAACAGGAAAGACCTTAAGAGATATTTTTGGGTCCGGGGGGTAGGTTATGTAAAGGGAAGGTGTTAGCACCCTTTACATCCATGGTTATCCATGGGCTCTTAGTTACTTAACTCACTTTTGAATTGTTTTTGAAAGTGTAGTGTGTGAATAGAAAAAAATTTATAATAGTTGATAATGATCCATGTACGGATGCGTAAAAACTTGTTTTTGAAAATTTGTTTGAAATTGTTGAGTGTTTGAAAATTGGAGTGAAGTGAGCAAGTACATAAGAGGAACCTACCCTAAAGTTTTAAGTCTTTCTGTTCTTTATCCTTTAATTGGTAAGACTATCCCTATTATTAAGGAATAGGTAGTCATTACCTTGGATGTAAGGGACATATGAGGGACATCTGTTTTTATGAAGGCAACTGTGGGGTGTATTAAGCATATAGGAGGGACTATCATCATTATTCGAAGGGACTTGATTTTTAAAGGCAACCATTAGGGACTTGATGATTTTTTCTTTTAAGGGACTTGCTTTATACACCCCACTTGACCTTATTAGTAGGCAACATTGAGGGATAACCTTAGGAATGTGAGGTGGCGATTAAAAATCGACTTACGTGTGTGAGTGTTCAATATTAATTATCTTATGATTAAAGCGATCTAAATTAATTTTTAAATAGAATACGTATTTGCACTCCCTAAATTACTAACCATAGCATAAAATTAAATAAATTTAATATTACAAATTTTACACCAAGGAGCAATTACAAAATAATTAATAATAAGCAAATTAGATATAAATAGCAAAATAAATATAGAAGCAAAAATATAAATAATAGGTGAAAAATAAATAAATAAGCAATAATAAGGGTTAGTAATAATAATAAAAGATTAAATAAAGGTTAGTAAAATTATAATAAGCAAAAAGTTAATAATAATATGGTTAATAATAATAATAGAAATCAAAATAAATTGAATTAACAAAAAAATATGATAAGAACAAAAATTAAAATAATAAACAAAAGTTAGATTATAAACAATTATTTAAGAATATGGACAATTAAATAATTATAATAATATTTTAATTTATATACAAATTATTAATTTATTTTTTAGACATATTATAACAAGAAGAAAAGTTTGATTATATGTATAAATTAGTTATGCTAAATAAATATGTACAAAAATTATAAAATAAAAATTAGGTTTTTAATAAGTTATTAGAAAATAAATTAGGGTTTTGTTAGAAAAAGATTTTTAGGGTTATAATATAATATACAAAAATTATTTAAATTAATTACATACATATTACAATTTAATTACATAAAAGAAATAATAATTTTTTTATGATTGTTGAATTTTTGAACCTATTTGAGTGTATACTTATAAAATAATTTAATTACATATATAATTATTAACAAAATATAAATCAATTAACAAAAATCAGCAAAAACAAATAAATAAAGAAAATAGCAAAACATACCTGGATGGGTTTTGAACCCAGGCCACCAGGTTTACCAGCAGTCAAGGCCTACCACTAGGCCAGCACACACGCAGGCAACAATAGAATGAGTCCTGTTAGTTTTGTTCTTTGTTGCAAAAAACCTGGAAAAATAAAAGAAACATAAGGCCTGGGGTGGTGTTGAACCCAGGACCTTATGAATGTACATACGCATGCTTGACCGCCTGGCTGGGAGAGCCCTTCTGGTAATATGGTGATAACACAACATAATATATTAAATCTCCTTGTTATCCTGAAAAATAGAAAAAAATAGTGGTACAAGCCAGATTCGAACTCATGCCATCACCCAACATACCTACCAGCCTTACCACTGAAACACAAGCGCGCGTGTGACAAACAAACCAACGATAATACATAAAATATTTTCAATAATATTTGAATTCTCAAACGCGCGGGAGGAGGTCTTCTTCTTCCTTGTACCTGCGTTTTTACCTACGAATTTAGCCACGAGTCTTCCTGCGAATTTTGCTACATATTCTTCATTGTTCAAACCTGCGAAATCCAAACACTCACGAAACAGCATCGATTCATTAAATTAGTTAATGTTTTATGATCCTTATGATTCATAGAACATTCCTATGTTCTTAGAATTCATTTAGGTTTAGTGAATCACAAGACCCCATTTTGAAGGTCAAAACCCTAACTATGGCCGAATCTATTTTAGGCATGGAAGCTTCAATCCATTGGTCCAGAATCGTTCTAGGCATCAAGACAAACACATATCAGTCATCAAAAACAATTTATAATGCATATATTAATGGATTCGAAAAATTGAAATTCAAGACAAAGTTTGATTCGGGTAGAGCAATATGAGATGGTATTGATGCATATGATTGATGGTTTATGATCAGTGATGTCTAGTGAAGCTCTCCATGTTCTTATTTTACCTTCTAGTGCCTTGGATTGAAGAATCCGAATATGAGTTTTGGATGGATTTTTGAGGTTTGGAACTTACACTTTGAGGCAGCCAATTCCTCCTTGGGCAATGTCAATGAGTTCAGTACTTATATGTGGATGAATTAGGTTAAGAAAATTCAATTGTTGTGTGGAGATTTTGATATTTGAAGATTGAAAAAGATTATGGTTTAAAATTCAAATATTTGTTCATGAAGGCTTGCTATTTTTGTACCAATCTCATGATTTCCTTCCCTTTTGATTCAAATCAGCATTGAAGAGATTCTAGAAGCTCAATCTTCATCAAATAATATATTTTCATATTTTATATTTATTTAAAATGATTTTTTATGAATTAAATCAAAATAAATAAAAATAAAATAATAAAAATTCTGATTTTTTATCAATTGGGTCGTGCATGATGATATGGTATGGATTGGATCACAATTTGACAAGCCCATTTAGGAAGAAGTGGTTTTAAACCTCCATTTTCAACATAAACCATCACAAAATTTCCCAACTTTGCAAGGGCATATCTCCCTCAATTTTAAAGGTATGAGGGTGTACTTGGACATTTTGGAAATCTTGAAGAGTCCTCTAAACATCCCCACTGGTTTCATGTCCATATCATTTACCAATCTCAAGTTATGCCCTTTTGAAGTTGTTGACTTTTTGTTGACTTTTGAAATGACCTATAATGTCTTAGCTTATATCTTCCAAATGAAGCATTTTTGGGCTTAACTTGCAAGATCAAAGTTGTATAGCATTCAATTTCCTTCAAAATGAGCTTTGAGTGGAAACTTGGTGATGAAGTATGTGAAAGTTATAGCTGGTCAAAGTTCAGTTGACTTTTACTGAGGAAACCCTAATTTAGAAACTCCTGATTATTGATGATCTGGAATCTCCTTGATGAATCATGATCAACCCTTGATCAAATGATGAATTTTACTTCATATACTTGATGTTGGCAAAAAAATCATGAAGTTTGACTTTGGTTTGACCACAGTTGACCTCAGTTTGACTTTTTAACTGCATTGACTGATTTTGACTTATCTGATCATCTGACTGAGCAAACTTTTGAGAAAAGTCTTGAAACTTGTCATGGGGGTTCTTACACACATATAAGATGTTATGAAGCTCACTTGAAGTCTTGGAAGTCCATTTAGCCTGATTAAAGTCAAAACCCTAGTTTTGGATGCACTGCTTAGGAGGTGCATTGTCTGAGGGAATTATCAACTCTTTTGACCAATTGTGAACTTTGTGAACCTTGTGAACTACCATAAAATGTCTTGTGAACCTCATGGGAGGTATTGTGAAGTTTGAGAACCTTGTGAACCCTCAAGAAGTAACTTGTAGACTTCTTGAACCTCATGAAAGGTCTTGTAAATGTTGAGAAGCTTGTGAACCTTGTGAACCCTCAAGAAGTAACTTGTAGACTTCTTAAACCTCATGAAAGGTCTTGTAAGCATTGTGGAACTTGTGAACCTTGTGAACCTTCTTAGCACACAAAGTCTTGTATTGTGAGAGCAAATTTTGGGGTGCAACAGACGCCGTCGAAGATTTCCATCTTGTCCTTGCTCATGTGTTCTGACTCTCACAGGAAGGCTCTCCTGAATATTCTGAACAAAGCATACGTACCTCAAGATATTTCTGTAAATCAGTTAGAAGCGGTGGTGTCGAGCGTCAACGCCAGTCATGGACTGGGTTTCACAGACTTGGATTTAACTTCTGATGGGCGTGCTAATAATCGGGCATTGCATATCTCTCTAGAATGTAAGGGTGCAGTACTCTCCCACGTGTTGGTAGATACTGGATCATCTTTGAACGTCTTACCCAAGAAAGCACTGATGAAGTTGGACTATGATGGAGTGGTTCTGAAGCCCAGTGATTTAGTAGTTCGAGCATTTGATGGGTCGAGGAGATCGGTGTTTGGAGAGGTGGAGTTACCCATCAAGGTAGGTCCACAGATCTTCAATACCACGTTTTACGTAATGGACATCCAGCCTGCATATAGTTGTTTACTCGGAAGACCTTGGATACATTCGGCAGGAGCGGTATCGTCTACACTCCATCAGAAGCTAAAGTTTGTCTGGGAGGGTCAAGTTGTGACTGTCAGTGGGGAAGAAGATATCTTTGTTAGTCATCTAGCTTCATTCAAATATGTGGAGATGGATGGCGAAATAGTTGAGACCCCATGTCAGGCTTTTGAGCCCTTGAAGTCTGAGCAAGCATCCGTTGTGGCAACTTCTCCTGAAATACCGAAGAAGGGGGCTTTCGTAGCCTCTTATAAGCAAGCGCTTGAATTAGTAGAATCTGGAATACGAGAAGGCTGGGGCAGTCCAGTAGAAGTGCCAGAGAAGAAAGACATGTTCGGAATTGGCTATCATCCTGGGAAGTCATCGTCTGGACCAAATGCTAAAGGTTGTCAGAGCCCGGTCACTTTCACAAGTGCGGGAGTGGTAGACTACGGAAACATCAGTGCGGTGCAGGATGACGCTGTCGATAGTGACTGTGACCTAGATGAATGGATCAGGCCTGCCGCTCCAGGAACTCAGCTTAGCAACTGGACATCAGAAAGGCTTATTTCAGTCACCTCTTTCGAAGAGTAATAATGTTTTGTTTCTGTTTTTCCTGTATTAAAGCACTATGTCTTGCCCGGGGCATAGTAGCTCTTTCTAAGGGTTCATTTGTTCATTAACATAATCATAAATAAAGCTGACGTTTCACACTCATTCATGTTGTTCTCTATCTTTCATTTTTTACTTTTGTTTTTCAAAAAGAAAGAAAAGTTTTAAAATGGCAATGTTTCTCATTTTCTCAAGTTGTTGCTAAAGCCTTGCATGAATCACCATTCATGCAGGTGCTCGTCATCAGATATTATCAATGACGATCCTGTTATGGTTGAGTATGACTTCGACAATCCAATTTATCAAGCCGATGAGGAAGGTGAAGAGAATTGCGATCTACCGGAAGAATTGGCCAGATTGCTTAAACAGGAGGAGAAGATGATTCAGCCGCACGAAGAAGATGTCGAAGTAATAAACCTGGGTACTAAAGAAGACAAGAAAAAGGTCAAGATCGGAGCTGCATTAGAAGAGTCTGTCAAGACTTGTTTGATTGCTATGCTTCGAGAATATGTTGACGTCTTCGCATGGTCCTACCAAGACATGCCTGGTTTAGACACTGACATTGTGGTACACAAGCTTCCTCTCAGAGAAGATTGTCCTCCGGTAAAGCAGAAGCTGAGGCGCACGCGTCTAGACATGGCAATTAAGATAAAAGAAGAAGTGCAAAAACAGTTTGATGCTGGCTTCTTGGCCGTGACAAGTTATCCTCCATGGGTTGCTAACATTGTGCCGGTTCCCAAGAAAGATGGCAAAGTCAGAATGTGTGTAGATTACAGGGATTTGAATAGGGCCAGCCCCAAAGATGATTTCCCTCTACCTCACATAGATGTACTTGTCAATAATACTGCTCAGTTTTTCGTGTTCTCCTTCATGGACGGATTCTCCGGCTATAATCAAATTAAGATGGCTCCCGAGGACATGGAAAAGACAACTTTCATCACTCCTTGGGGCACCTTTTGTTACAAGGTCATGCCATTTGGTTTGAAGAATGCAGGAGCTACCTATCAACGGACAATGGTGACATTATTTCACTACATGATCCATCATGAAATTGAGGTTTATGTTGATGATATGATAGCAAAATCCCAGACGGAGGAAGAGCACTTGGTTAACCTAGCAAAATTGTTTGACAGGCTTCGGAAGTTCAGACTGAGGTTGAATCCGAATAAGTGTACCTTCGGGGTTCGTTCTGGCAAGTTACTCGGCTTCATTGTTAGTGAACGAGGAATTGAGGTTGATCCAGCCAAGGTGAAAGCTATCCAAGAAATGCCTGAGCCGAAGACTGAAAAGCAAGTGCGTGGCTTCTTAGGGAGACTAAACTATATTGCACGGTTTATTTCTCACCTAACGGCCACGTGTGAGCCCATCTTTAAGCTTCTGAGGAAGAATCAGGCCATTAAATGGAACGAAGACTGCCAGCAAGCTTTCGACCGAATCAAAGAATACCTGTTAGAACCACCAATTCTTATGCCTCCAGTGCCAGGAAGACCTTTGATTATGTATCTTACTGTGCTTGAAGGATCGATGGGGTGTGTGCTGGGTCAGCAGGACGAGTCTGGTCGAAAAGAGCACGCCATTTATTACCTTAGCAAAAAGTTTACCGATTGTGAGACGCGATACTCACTACTCGAGAAAACTTGCTATGCTTTGGCATGGGCTGCTCGCCGACTAACACAGTACATGCTGACTCACACTACTCTCTTAATTTCCAAGATGGATCCTGTGAAATACATCTTTGAGAAGCCAGCTTTAACAGGAAGAGTGGCCCGTTGGCAGATGATAATAACGGATTATGACATACAGTACACTTCACAAAAGGCAATCAAGGGGAGTGTGTTGTCAGAATACTTGGCCCAGCAACCGATCGATGATTATCAACCCATGAGGTTTGAGTTTCCGGATGAGGACATCATGTTCCTCAAGTCGAAAGACTACGAAGAACCACTTCCGGAGGAAGGGCCCGACCCCGAATCCAGATGGAAGTTGATGTTTGACGGGGCTGTAAACATGAATGGAAGTGGAGTGGGTGCTGTTATTATCTCTCCAGAAGGGGTTCACACACCTTTAGCCGCTCGGTTGACTTTCGAATGCACTAACAATGAGGCGGAGTATGAAGCTTGTATCATGGGGATCGAAGAGGAGATAGACTTGTGAGTCAAGAACCTTGAGATCTTTGGAGATTCTGCTTTGGTGGTAAATCAAGTCAATGGCAAATGGCTGGTTCATCAAGCTCGTTTGATTCCTTACAGAGATTATGTCAGGAGGCTGTTAACTTTCTTTACCAAAGTCAAACTGAACTATATTCCTAGAGACGAAAACCAGTTCGCCGATGCTCTTGCAACTTTGTCGTCCATGATTAAAGTTTGTCAAGAGAATTTCGTGCCTCGAATTTCGGTCTCCCGTCTTGATAGACCTGCTTATGTCTTTGCAGTTGATGATGGTGAAGAAAACAAGCCTTGGTACTATGACATCGAACAATTCCTGAAGGCCCAAGAATACCTGGCTGGGGCATCTAGTAAGGATAAGAAGACTCTTAGAAGACTGGCAGGAGGTTTCTTCTTGAATCAAGACGGTGTGCTGTACAAACAGAACTTCGACATGGTACTGCTCAGATGCGTGGATAGACACGAAGCAGACCTGTTAATGCAGGAGGTTCACGAAGGCTCCTTTGGTACCCATGCTGGAGGACATGCCATGGCCAAGAAATTGTTGAGATCAGGATACTATTGGATTACCATGGAATCTGATTGCTGTAAGTACTCCCGCAAATGCCATAAGTGTCAAATTTATGCCGACAAGGTCCATGTGCCTCTGAATCCGTTGAGTGTCATGTCTTCACCATGGCCGTTTGCTATGTGGGGCATCGATATGATTGGCAAGATTGAGCCAACAGCTTCTAATGGTCATCGATTCATCCTAGTTGCTATTGATTATTTCACGAAGTGGGTTGAAGCGGCGTCCTACACCAATGTCACTAAGCAAGTGGTCTCCCGATTTATTAAACGAGACATCATCTGTCGATACGGAATTCCTGAAAGGATCATAACTGATAATGGTTCTAATCTCAACAACAAGATGATGGCTGACTTGTGTCGAGACTTCAAAATAGAACACCACAATTCTTCTCCATATCGTCCGAAGATGAATGGCACCGTCGAAGCGGCCAATAAAAACATCAAGAAGATCGTGCAGAAGATGGTTGTGGCGTATAAAGACTGGCATGATATGTTACCATTCACGTTGCATGGGTACAGAACATTAGTGCGCACTTCAACCGGGGTAACTCCATTCTCATTGGTATATGGTATGGAGGCAGTCCTACCAATCGAAGTGTAAATCCCCTCGTTGAGGTTGATGATGGATATCAAGCTAGATGAAGCTGAGTGGCTCCGATCCAGATATAATCAATTGAGCCTCATTGAAGAGAAGCGTCTTGCAGCTGTATGCCATGGGCAGTTGTATCAGCGACGAATGAAGCAAGCTTTTGACAAGAAGGTGCGACCATAGAGTTACACGCCAGGAGACTTAGTGCTGAAAAGGATTCTTCCTCCTCTCAACGATCACAGGGGCAAGTGGACACCCAACTATGAAGGACCGTTCGTGGTTAAAAAGGTTTTCTCAGGCGGAGCCTTAATGCTGACAACCATGGACGGAGAAGATTTCCAATCCCCTGTCAACGCAGACGCAGTAAGAAAATACTTCGTGTAAAAAAGGACCCGCTGGATAAAAACAGAATAAAGATCCAGGCAAAAATGGGCATCCTGGCGAGCCAAAAACAGAATAAAAGGCTTGGGCAAAAGTTAGGGAAATCTTGAAAAAAATGTACACCCGCTGAGTTGAAAAGCCACATCGGACAACTCAGGAAAAAAAGGGTATCCCAGTGGATTGAAAACCTGAAAGGGCGATCCACGCAAAAGAGGGATTAACACGAACGACTGCGATCTGCGAGATTCATGACCTACCTACAGTTGAGGCTATCCTAAGGGTTGAATATCAGTTCACTTACTTTTTCTCAAGAGGCAGAGCGAGCGGAGCGTCTTGAAGACATACGAGTCATAACTGGGTTGAAACTTGATGAGACTCACTTCTCACATTGCCAATAGGATAGTTTGTTTTTCTTTTTAGTTGTTCCCTCATTCCAGGGAACTGCTTCCTTTGTATCGCCTATTCAGGGCCACCTTTCCAAATCAATAAGAATTCAACTTCAGTCAATTTGCTTCTTTGTTTTTGCTTTTTTTCATCTAGCATTGATTGATTGTGAAAACGTCTAGCAAATTGTGACTTGCATTGTGTTGTGAACATTTGAATGCTTTCGAACTCGTGCAGGAGAATAAGAACATTTAATTCAACTCTGAAAGGGTGTCGAGATGCCTAAATAATGATTCATGCTATGAGCCTGGGGCAAGCAGGTCCCAAACTAACTCTCTATGTTGCAGGTACTATCGATGGTGTTCATGCAGGTACAGGTACTGGTGTTGCTAACAAAGCTAACAACTATTGTCCAGGAGGGGCATTCCCTTTTGATTGAACAGAAACAAGTGTCTCCCAGGGTGTCTCCAATCATCCCCAGCCATGTGGAAGTTGAAATTTCACCCAGCAAGGTGCCAGGAGGTGGGTGTCATCCCCAAGCAGAAGTTTCCCTTTAGACAGGGGCAATTCTCAGCAGTATAAGGAGTGTTTTGCCTCCCCAGTAGTTGCTTCCTCAGAAATATCATGCCTTTGGTTACCAACCAAGTCAGGAGGTCCTCACTTCCCCACCAGAGTTCAAGAAAGGTCCATCTCCAGCAGGGTCTTGGCACTCCAATCTCAAAGTCCAATTTATTTTTGGCAGTGGCGGCTGTTCAGAGCCGGTGAATTATTAACAATTTTCCCTGCAGAGTTGTTGCCTCCTCATCAGGATGAACCAGATCAATGCAGTGATCATCGTTTCTCCCCAGCCAAGCTATCTGGGATAGCTACAGTCTCCTTATCAGGAGATCTCCTTGCATTTGCATACGCATATTCATCACTACATTTGCATCCTCCAAAGCGTATCATTTCCATCGTCATGGAGCATTACGCCATAAATTCAAACATATGCATACCAGCATGGGCCAGTTTTGAGGTATATTACATATGACCTATAACATCTTCTCAACCTGAAGTACTCCGCACAGAGGATACCAATATCATTTTCCGAACATCCTTGTCTTTTCAGGTCAATGTTTGTCACTTATTCCGCGTCTTGTTGGTACAACAGTCGCATCGCAGGTTCCCGTTTTGTACAACGGTCCTGTTTGCTTGGGCTCTCGTTTATTTACAATGATCTCGTTCCATCTTGTCCTATTTTCTTTGTTTCTGGTTACCGCCTGCGGCCGGTATACCTCTGCGTCTCCATTCGAGGATGGTTTCGTGTTAGATCCGAGGATCTTTTGATTTGTCATTCGAGGATGGCATTTCTTTTCTTCAAGTCCTTCTACGGTTGTTCTTGTTTGTGGCTATTATTCGAGGATAGTAGTTCACTATTTGAGCTTATTGATCGAGGTCAGTTTGTCTCTTTTGCAAAGTCTGTCTGAGGTCAGCTTTGTGTTTGGTTATCAGTCGAGGCTGGTATACCTTTGTGTCTCCATTCGAGGATGGTTTCGTGTTAAATCCGAGGATCTTTTGGATTGTCATTCGAGGATGGCATTTCTTTTCTTCAAGTCCTTCTGCGGTTGGTCTTGTTGTTGTGGCTATTATTCGAGGATAGTATTTCACTTTTTGAGCTTATTGATCGATGTCAGTTTGTCTCTTTTGCAAAGTCTGTCTGAGGTCAGCTTTGTGTTTAGTTATCAGTCGAGGCTGGTATACCTTTGCATCTCCATTCGAGGATGGTTTCGTGTTAGATCCGAGGATCTTTTGGATTGTCATTCGAGGATGGCATTCTTTTCTTCAAGTCCTTCTGTGGTTGGTCTTGTTGTTGTGGATATTATTCGAGGATAATAGTTCACTTTTTGAGCTTATTGATCGAGGTCAGTTTGTCTCTTTTGCAAAGTCTGTCTGAAGTCAGCTTTGTGTTTGGTTATCATTCGAGGATGGCATTTCTTTTCTTCAAGTCCTTCCGAGGTTGGTCTTGTTGTTGTGGCTATTATTCGAGGATAGTAGTTCACTTTTTTGAGCTTATTGATTGAGGTCAGTTTGTCTCTTTTGCAAAGTCTGTCTGAGGTCAACTTTGTGTTTGGTTATCAGTCGAGGTTGGTATACCTTTGCGTCTCCATTCGAGGATGGTTTCGTGTTAGATCCGAGGATCTCTTGGATTGTCATTCAAGGATGGCATTTCTTTTCTTCAAGTCCTGCTGCGGTTGGTCTTGTTTTTGTTTTGTGTGGCTATTATTCGAGGATAGTAGTTCACTTTTTGAGCTTATTGATTGAGGTCAGTTCGTCTCTTTTGCAAAGTCTGTCCGAGGTCAGTCTTTGTTGTTGATGGTTACCGCCTGCGGCCGGTATACCATTGTATTTCTATTCGAGAAGGGTTTCAGTACTGGATCCGAGGATCCCGTGTGAGTGGTCATTCGAGGATGGCATTCTTCCCGGCATATTTCCACCTGGTTCTATTTTCGCTACCTATTCAGAGGTCAAAATAAAAAAAATATACATAAATAAATAAATGGGCAGATGACAATTCTTTTGCCCTCAGTGTGCAAATTTTCAGGTTTTATTCGGGTATTCAATCACTCCACGCCTTGAACGTATAAAAGCCGTTGCAATTATTCGTTCAGGCTTGCAGATGATCAAATAGGGGCAGCTGTAATATCTCAAAAGTTGCCCTCATATTTATTCTCTCTATTGGCTCATTGATTCTTTTTCATCTGCATTACTCATCAAGTCATTAACATCATAGTAATGCATTTCATGGATTCATAGGGCGTGTGATCAAGGCCCTTTGGAATTAGGGTTCCGTACCTTATCCGTATCTATCAGGGATTGAAATTTGTGGAGAATATTCACACTGGTGCGTCTAACCCATTATTGAGGTGTTCAATCAGATTTGCTTTGAATAAGAGTGTTGGCTATTCTTAATGTCTCAAGAAGGACTTGGAGTTCTTGTTCATGATTTGATTTGAATGGCACTTCACCAATTGAGGTCCAGTGTATTAAAGATTGGTTTGGATCCATGTGTTTATGGAATAATTTTCGAGATTGTGCAGAGATTAGTATGGCATCAAAGTTCTTAAAAGTGGATTATGTTGAAGGATTCGATCCAGGTTAAAAGAGAATGCACAGTTATTGGGTTATTTGGAAGATATCGTTCAAGTTCAAATTCTAATTCTTGATATCCATTTCAAATACAAGTCATCGCCATTTACATATTCACTTTCCGATTCGATTTAATTCACCATTTTTTATTCACCATGATCTTATCCCGTTCCGATAACCAAAGTCATTTTTGTTGTCCACATTCATATTTCTAACATTCTATTTTCCATATCATTTCTCTCTAGACATCAACCATTTCTTTTCAATATTAAGCCCACTTCATACTTTACTATTTTAAAGTCAACATCAAGCCATTTGTAGTCCAATTTTTAGTCCCATTTTTATCCGAATTCGAAACCATTTAAATCCAGTCCCAATTGAAATTGATAAAAAGAATCAGTTGAAGAAAAAGGGCCAATGCCAAGAAGAGAAATACAACGGAATTTTAGTTGATAAAAAGAGAAATTCCGTTACAACTATTAGTGGCAATGGAACTGATATAACAGAAAACAGTGGGATATCAGTAAAAAAAACGCAGGGTGCCCCTCCATTCTTCATGAATTCTCAAACCAAAATCTTCAATAAAAGCCTAATTCTTCATCACTCTCTTCGGACTCTTTTCCTCCAATCGTCTTCAATAAACTTCTCCTAGTCTCTCTCGGCATTGCCTTCAAACTCCTTCCCTCTGCATTGTTTTTCTTCAATTCTCTTCAATCTACCTTCAATAGAGCATTGGTTTTCATCTTCATGCCATTCTTCAACCAACCTTCGACACCATTTTCTCCGACCTTCCTCATCACTCTTCAAGGATTCAAAACCTACAATCGAAAATCAATAAATTCAGGCCCACAATCGAAACAGAAGGATAAGAATAAAACAAATGCGGTAGCGTATCCGCTAGATAATGATTCTCTCCGAAAATAACAAGTTATACTCGCATCGTAACCAAATCAATGGAAACCAAACTCAGTTACGCTTCATTCTGTTCCACCTCTCTAATAACTCTCCACTTTCAATCGAAAAAGACGCAAAAGAACTTTCAATCTCGGACGATCTTTATCTGCACTCCTCAGCTCAACTTCAGCCAGTCCTTGACAAGCATAACAAAATATTAAGTTCGGTTCAGTCACAGGAGGAACAACTTATAACAGAATCAAAATTCATTCAAAAACTTCACAACCACAACTGAATTCACCAAAGTCACAAAAACAGAATCCCTAACAAAATCCATAACTGAAAAAATAACAGAATCATAACTGCTTATACCTGAGAACTTTCCAGAACCATCCTCAAATCTCTTATAAATCAGTAACTTCCTCTTCAGTCTGGCTTCTTCCACGATTTTCCAAAACCTCTTCACTATTTCTCAATCCTTCTCATTCAATCTTCTTCTTAATTTCCTCAATCTTCTTCACCCTTTCTTCAACCTTCTCTCTTCAACCATTTTTCTTCAAACTTCCTCGAATCTCCATCAACCTTCAAAAGCAACCTTCAAATTCTTAAGCAAACTTCTACAGTTTTGATCTTCTTCATCAACATCACATTTTCACTCGGTCTCCATTATCATCAAATCAACTTTGCTACAGAAATATTCAAGGACTTCAATCCGAATTTGCAATTTCTTGCAAGGCCCTGCAACAACACAGTCATGGTTTAAGTTCTCAATCGGAACAGGATACAAGAACACATAGCGTAGAGCCAAAAGGTATACCTGCACAGTTTCGGATCGCGCATCATTCAAGAACGACAAAATTGTCTTCGTTCTCGCGTCTTCATCAGTCAATCGAGTTCATCGTCAGCATTGTTGTGGCTTCATAACAGACGTGACATCTTCAACACAATCAATTCACCAGGTACGATTTCGTATCCTACATGTACAAGCTAGCAGCAACTCTGTTTCGTTTCCCTGGATTTTGTTCAACAAGCTCGAGTGAGTTTAGTGTGGGTGTCTTTTTCGGATTTAGGGTAGAGACATGAATCAGTTAGGAATTTTTGTATTCAGATAAGAGGTTGAGATGTTGATATGGATTAGGTTAGGGTTGAAGCTTCCAGTTGAAGGGTGGAGATTTTGTTTTCGGTTAGATTAGGTTAGGGTTTGTGGATTTAGGTTAGGTTAGTATGAGATGAAGATGTTGGTGGCAGCGGCGGTGACAAGAAGAAGAAGACGAAGGTTATAGTTAGTTTAGGTCGAAGAAGGAAAGCGATGGAAGAGATGAAGGGGATGGTGGTGGTTCAGACGAAGGTTAGGGGATCAAGATAACAGAGAGGGTGAGAGATTAAGGTGATGATGGCGGCGGAAGATGACGGTGAGAATGGAGGAGAAGAAGGTTAGGAGCCGCGGCGGATTTTAGGAGGAAGAAGAGGGGTTAAAATTTTAGGGTTTTGTTGGCTGTTTGTTTTGTCCGTGTGAATCTATTAAAATGATATAAGGAGCAATTAACATTCTTTAATATGGTTTAATCTAATTGATGTTCATTAAGTTAATTAATTTCAACATAATCTCCTTTAATACCCCTATTAACCGTTACAAATCCACCATTAAAGATAGGATTAATTGATGTTTTTCTATTAGCACCTTCTCATAAGCCCATTAAGAAAATGAACACAAAAAATCTTCTTTCCGCACCTCCCCAAGTCCTGCGAAATTGGGTCTTTCTTCTTTTGCTATTAGCACCCTCCTTCTAGGCCCATGGGAAAATAACACTAGAAATATTGCTCACCGTACCCCCCTCATTTCTGCGAATCTGGGCCTATCCCGCTTGCTAATCACACTCCCTTTTTTAGGCCCAGTGAAAAAGAGAACTAGAAAAAATCACTAAATCCACCCCCCATATGATTTCCTTTAGAATTTTATTTTTAGTTTTCCATAGTTTAGAAAATAATGCACAAAAAATAGGAAAATGAGTAGAAAAATTCCCAAAAAAAATTTAAGTAGTTTTTAATTCAATTTAGAATTGTTTAGCATTTTATTTTTCTATTTTTGCTTTATTTTTGATTTTATGTTGAATTTTTCTTATAATTAGTTTTTAATAGATTTTCTCTAACATACACAAATTTGTAGATTTTATATTTTTACTTTCCAGTAACTTTTTTTGCCCATTCTTTTTACTGTAATTAGAGGATTCATAGTAGTACTTAGGGTAATTTTTGTGAATTTTTTAGGACCTTTTATCATAGGTTTTAGTGGTGTAATCCTTAGAAATTAGTGATTAATTTTTAGGCAGAAATAAACAAATTTTTAGGCATAGAAAAAATAGGATTTGTTAGGATCTGAAATTCTGGGATCAGGTACGTGATGTCGAATGAGATGTTTAAACACTTGAAGACTTGAACAAAACTTAAAGTGCAGGAAAATTAAACAACACAGGAAATTGTTAACCCAGTGTAGTGTATAACCACACTTACATCTGGGGGCTACCAAGCCAGAAAGGAAATCCAATATAAGTAATATTAATTCTAGACTTAAACCACTCAGTTTAATCTTTCACTTAATATCTACCCAAGGCAATTTCTACCTAAGACACAACTTAGATATGAGTACCAACTCACTCCCCCTCAATCACACAGTGATGTGTTTACAAGTTTAATAAAATTGAAGTCATACTTCAAACAAACCAGCTTGATCTTACTTCACAGTTTCAATCAAGACACAAATACACTTTTGCTTAAAATCTCATAAAGTGGTACACATTAACAACCTGCTATTAAAACACAAACACCCTATTTAGTCTTCTTAATTTTGTACTCTATTCTGAGAGTTTCTGTTGCTTAAATAGGTGTTTGGATTTTGGGCTTTCTGTAGTTTCATCCAATCCTTATACTCATGCTTCCATCACCTTGAATTAGGGTTTGTTACTTCCTTGATTCTAGGTGATTCAGTTCTTCTGATTATACTGAAGTCATATAACAAATCTCCCTACAGATGCGCCTTCTTCTGTTTTATCCATTCATAATTAATTCCAGATATCTTCCCTGAATTTTCTCAGTTCTGTTAATCATTAATTAATTCTGGTAGCAGGTTTGAGATGTCACAACATCTGGTGTGACATCCTGAAAACTGAACTTACTTCATTAACTGATACAATGTCACAACATCTGGTGTGACATCCTGTAAACTGAACTTACTTCATTAACTGATACAATGTCACAACATCTGGTGTGACATCCTGAATTAAGTTCATTTACTTATACTCTGTTTGATAATGTCACAACATCTGATGTGACATCCTGAACTAAGTTCAACACTTCTTGTTGGTCAAAAATTCTGCCAATTCTAAACATCTACAAACTCCCCCTTTGGCTAATTTTTGGCTAACATTATCTTCTGGTTTATCAGAGTGCAGCAGAGTTTCTTTTATCAGAGTACAACAGTTCTTTTCTGTTGAGTCATGTGTGAGTTTACTCCCCCTCAACCCTACATGTGTTCTGACTTGTTTCAACAGAAAATTTTCATTAAAAACACAGCTTTAGTTCAGAAGCAAACAGAAGTCATTTTTCATTAATCAGTAAGCTGCATCATACATTGTTGTTGGTGTTCAGTTCTCTTCTCCCCCTTGTTAGACATAAATTGGGGCCAAATTTTACAATGACAGAAGGAATTACAAAATTACTAATTCAAAATACAATGCTGCAGCAGACATTACATATTCCTCACATACATTTTTCACTCAGAATCTTCATATTCAGTGTCTTCCTCTTCTTCAGTTTCCTCATCAGAAGCAGCAGCCTTCTGAGCACTCTCTTCAATTTCCAGCCTTTGGATAATCTCCTCAAGCTTCTGCTTCCTGGCATCCAGTTCTTTGCATGTGTTCTTCAGCTCAACAATCAAAGCAGCTTTGGATATTGGAGACTTTGCCTTTGAAGGACCAGCAGATGTCCCAGAGGGAGCTTCAACATCATCTGCATGATGACTTAAGAACAGTTTGTAGTGGAAGGCCAGGGGACTCTCTCTTTTGCAGATTGAATCCTTCTCAGTGAGGATACCTGGATACTAGCTAAGGATTATTCCACACAGCGAAGAAGGGAAGGCAATAGGCAACTTTGTTGCAGATGTCCCAGCATGTTTCAATGTCTGATAAAAAATGTAAGACCCAAAGTCTAGCTTTGTTTGGGTACCTACAGCATATATGAACCTGCCCAATCCAGTTGCTATTGAGGAGGTATGGTTGGTAGGGACCCATTTTGTAGTGCCAATCCTATGCAGCATTGCATACTTCCTTGTCAGCAAGCTAACAGAAAGTTTCCCCTTGACTGGCCAAGCTTTGACTTGATTAGCAGTGATGACCTTGCACACCTGGTTATCTGTCTTTCCCAGCTCATTAGGTCCATCAGATTCTCTTCCTAGATAGTGGTTGATAACCCTAGGAGAGAATTCTACACATCTCCCTCTTACATACACCTTTCTGAAGTCAACTGACTTACCATCAGCACAGTCCTCTTGAAGGTTGACAATAAATTCCTTGACTAGCAGCTCATAGCAAGGAGAGAAGTTTGACACTGTTTTGAATAAGCCAGCAGAAGAGATGAGATCAATTACCTCAGTGCACTCAAGTGCATTGCTGCTCAGCTCTCTTTCAAGTGCTACCCTTCTTTGGTAGACAAATTTCCATCTGCTCACACTTGACACATGATGGAATGAAATGTTGTCCAGAGGAGCTTCTGGAACAGCAGAAGTGGACCTTGAAGGGGTTGGTTTCTTCTTTGGTTGGGATGTTGGGACATCCTCTTCAACATCTGAATCTGGAGGAGTGACAGCTTTCCTCTTTTGTGTATTCACTTTGCTCTATTGTTTGGTAGGACCAAAAGCAACTTTAGCTTTGTCCTTCTTTGGTGTAGGCTGCTTCTTCTCAGGAGTTGCATGTCCTGCAGTCTTCTTTTCTTTCCTAGTCCTAAGCCTTTTGGTTATGCTAGGGTCCACAGAAGCAATGATTTATGTGTCAGAATCATGCTCTATGTCAACAACAGAGGGAGGTTGAGCAGTCTCCTCTTCAGTAGGGGGATCAACAGAGGCTTGATCATCAGTGGAGGCCTTGTGCTGGTCCTCAGATGTTTCATCATCATCATCAGAGGAGGCCTTGTGCTGGTCCTCGATTGTTTCAACATCTATTAGGACATCATGTTGAGTAGGAGTGTCCTCTTCAGCTTGATTACTCTGATCTTCTTGTGGAGCTGGCATGGTGTTTAGAGGAATGGATATTCCACTCACAACTCTTTGCTCAGATAGAGTCCTGTTCACAAGATCTTTGATTGAAGCATCCACATACTCAGAGGCTTTGGGAGTGGTGTTTCAGGATGAAGGCATTCCTTTGACTTTGCTGAAAATAGGTTCCTTTGCCCTTATCACAGTAGGGGTTCTTGGCTTTTGAGCAAGAGGAACACTTCCTCTGATTTCTTCTATTGGAGTTGAATCCATAGGTACCACAGAGATGGGGGTTGCATGCACCACATCTTCTTGGTTGAGGATTTCTTCAGAGAGGTTAGGGTTTTGAGACATTTTCGAATGTGTTGAAGGAAAAGGTTAAGATTGATTGAGTTTGATGAGCACTGAAAATCAGTTATAGCAAGCAAGTTATTTTGAGAGAATGATGAGAAGATGAATAGCTGAGAGCAAGCTGATATTTTTATAAGAGTCGTTACTTGGAGAATTTTAAGGAGTGGAATACACAGAGTTCTTGACCAGACTAGTGTTGCCATCTGGTGATCATGCCACACGATGTCATATGACATGTTGGCACTTCTGCATAACTTCTATATTTCACATAAGCAGATCCCCAATTTACCCCTTAGGTTTTCAAATTGGGTAGCATCCAAAGCTTTAGTGAATATATCAGCCAATTGCAGATTTGTAGCTACATGTTCCAATGAGATCACTTTCTCTTCCACAAGATCTCTGATGAAATGATGCCTGATATCAATATGCTTGGTTCTGCTATATTGAATAAGATTCTTTGATATGTTAATAGCACTTAAGTTGTCACAGTACAATGTCATGACATCTTGTGGGACATTGTACTCTGTGAGCATTTGCTTCATCCAAACCAACTGTGAACAACTGCTTCCAGCTGCAATATATTCAGCTTCAGCAGTAGATAAGGATACACAATTTTGTTTCTTACTGAACCAAGAAATCAAATTGTTTCCTAGGAAGAAGCATCCTCCTGATGTGCTCTTTCTATGATCAGCACTTCCAGCCCAATCAGCATCACAGAAGCTAGTGAGAATTGGTTTGCATCCATGAAAGTACATTATGCCATAGTCACAAGTACCATTGACATATTTCAGAATTCTCTTGACTTGGTTTAGATGGCTAACTTTTGGATCAGCTTGATATCTTGCACATACACCTACTACAAAGGTTATGTCTGGTCTGCTAGCAGTCAGATATAATAGGCTTCCAATCATACTTCTGTATAGGCTTTGGTCTACATTCTCACCCTTGTCATCTTTTGTCAGCTTTAAGTGTGTGGGGGCAGGAGTTCTTTTATGAGTAGCATTGTCCATCCCAAATTTCTTGACAATGTTCTTAGCATACTTGCTTTGGGAAATGAACATGGAGTCCTCCATTTGCTTTATTTGCAGTCCAAGAAAGTAGGTTAATTCTCGTACTAGGCTCATCTCAAATTCAGATTCCATTTGAGTGACAAAATTTTTAACCATCCTGTCTGACATCCCACCAAAAACAATGTCATCTACATATATTTGAGCAATCATTACATTTCCTTCTTCATCTTTAACAAACAAGGTTTTGTCTATTCCACCTTTCCTGTACACTTGCTTGATAAGAAAAGTAGTCAGCCTTTCATACCATGCTCTTAGGGCTTGCTTCAGTCCATAAAGATCCTTCCTTAGTTTGTACACATGGTTTGGACAGCTTGGATCAACAAATCCCTTAGGCTGTTCTACATATACCTCTTCATTAAGATATCCATTTAGAAATGCACTTTTCACATCCATTTGAAATAGCTTGAACTTCAGGATACAAGCAATTCCTAAAAGTAGTCTGATTGATTCAAGCCTTGCTACTGGTGCAAAGGTTTCATCAAAGTCTACTCCCTCAATTTGTGTGTAACCTTGAGCTACAAGTCTAGCTTTGTTCTTTGTAACAACTCCCTGCTCATTTGACTTGTTCTTATACACCCATTTAGTGCCAATCACATTTATGTCATCAGGTCTAGGAACAAGATCCCACACTTCATTCCTTGTGAACTGACCTAATTCTTCTTGCATAGCACAGATCCAGTACTCATCAGTAAGAGCTTCCTTGATGTTTTTAGGTTCTATTTTTGAGACAAAACAAGAACCTAAAATCACCTCTCTTGATCTAGTACTTACACCTCTGTTGGGATCACCAATTATTAAATCTTTGGGATGATCCTTCTGAATTCTAATGGAGGGAGGTTTGCTGGATTGTTCTGTCCTTGCTCCAGTTTGAGTGAAGTCAGGATGATCACTCTTTAATTCAGCTTCAGTCTGACTGTCAGCAGATGTTCCAACATCATCTATAACATCTGCAGGGGCATCATCAATTATCACATTTATGGACTCCATGATAACCTTGGTTCTAGAGTTAAATACTTTATAGGCTCTACTGTTTATAGAGTATCCAAGAAAAATCCCTTCATCACTTTTAGGATCCATTTTTCTTCTTTGCTCCCTATCAGCCAGAATATAGCAGTTACTTCCAAACACATGGAAGTACTTAACTGTGGGTTTTCTGCCCTTCCAGACTTCATAGATTGTGGACAAGGTTCCTTTCCTTAGAGTGACTCTATTATGAATGTAACAAGCTGTGTTCATAGCTTCAGCCCAGAAGTACAATGGTAACTTTTTAGCATGGATCATAGCTCTTGCTGATTCTTGGATAGTTATGTTCTTCCTCTCAACAATCCCATTCTGTTGAGGAGTAATAGGTGAAGAGTATTCATGATTTATTCCTTTTGAAGAATAGAAATCTGATAATTGTTGATTCTCAAACTCCTTTCCATGGTCACTTCTTATTCTGACCACACAGCTTGCTTTTTCTCTTTGTATTCTTTGGCATAAATCTTTGAATACATCAAATACATCAGACTTTTCTTTGATAAAATTTATCCATGTATACCTTGAAAAGTCATCAACCACCACATAGGCATACCTCTTACCACCAAGGCTCTCAACCTGCATAGGTCCCATAAGATCCATATGCAATAATTCCAAAACTTTGGAAGTTGTCAGATGTTGGAGCTTTGGATGGGACATCTTGGTTTGCTTGCCTATTTGACATTCACCACATATTTTGCCATCATCAATCTTCAGTTTAGGAATACCTTTCACAGCTTCCATAGATATGATTTTCTTTATACCTCTGAAATGAAGATGACCCAGTCTTTGGTGCCATAGTTTCACTTCTTCTTCTTTGGCTAAAGAGAAAGTTGAAGTGAGACTGAAATCTTGAGGTTCCCACATATAACAGTTGTCTTTAGATCTGGCTCCTCTCATGACAACCTTCTGTTCTTTATTAGACACTATGCATTCAGTTTTGGTAAAGTTTACACTGTAACCTTGATCACATAATTGACTTATGCTGATCAAGTTAGCAGTCAATCCTTTTACTAGTAGCACATCATCTAGTCTTGGTACATCTGGACAGTCCAAGGTCCAACTCCCTTGATTTCTCCTTTAGCTCCATCTCCAAAGGTTACATATCTGGATGAATATGACTTTAATTCTACTAGCAGATTCTTCAATCCAGTCATGTGCCTTGAGCATCCACTGTCAAAGTATCAGTCTTCTTTAGCTGATACTCTTAGAGATGTATGAGCAATATATGCAACACCCTTCTTTGACCATTTGTATTGAGGTTTCCTTTGATGCATCTACCCTGTGTAATGTCCATTTTTAGAGCTCCAAGGTTGTTTGTTGAGCTTGTTCTTGGACATGTAGCTTTGATTAGCATGAAGACTAGCTTTAGGTACCCATACTTTCTTTATGATCTCTGTCTTCTGCTTAGGGGGTTGCTGATTTCTTTGATTTTGATGTCCATGCTGCATTTTCTTTGTAGCCTCTATCTTCTGCTTAGGGGGTTGCTGATATATCTGATTTGGATATCCATGCAACTTGTAGCAATGAGGTTTGATATGACCAAACCTTCCACAATAATGACATCTCCATCTTTGATACTTCTTTTTCATCATGTTATTTTCATGATGTTGAGACATCTGTTGGGACATTATGTTTGACTTTATGTTCTTTTCATGATGTTGGAGCATCTGTTGGGACATCTTGTTTGACTTTAAGTAATTTGAAGTAGCTTTGCTGGTGCTAGCCTCAACCTGTTTAGCTTTGTTAAATCCCAGTCCAGTTCTATCACTTGAATGCTTATTGTTGTTGAGAATAACATCCAGTGTGTTTGAGCTACTGTTCAGCATTCTAACAGATTTGGACATGTGCTCTAACTTGGAGTTGAGAAGACTTACTTCACTTTTCAAAGTGTCAATGATCTCTAGATCACCTGTTTTTTCAGTCTTTAGTGCCTCAATCTGCTTCTTCTGCTTTGTACTCTCCATGCATATTTCAGTGCTCCTTTTAACCAGCATCTTGTATGATTCTTCTAGCTCTTCAAAATTCAGCTCCTCATCACTGGATCCACTTTCAGAATCACATACTCCAGCTAGAGCAGTGATATGCTTTGCTGATTCTTCTTCTGAATCACATCCTGAGTCTTCATCAGACCAGGTTACAGAGAGACCTTTCTTCTGCCTTTTTAAATAGGTAGGACATTCATTTCTGATGTGTCCATATCCTTCACATCCATGGCATTTAATCCCTTTATCTTGATTGGTCTTTTCATCATAATTTGACTTTCTATTAGCATCATAAGGTCTTTTATTCTCAGAAGAGTTTGAGTATCTTCCACTTGGTCTGGACTTGCCATCCATCTTTCTGAGAATCTTGTTGAATTGTCTTCCAAGCATAGCAATGGTTTCTGATAAACTTTCTTCAGGTTCTGCTTCATTATTTTCTTCTTCTTTATCAGTATTTGACACCAAGGCTATGCTTTTGTTCTTCTTTACAATTGTGTCATTCATTCCCATCTCAAATGTTTGAAGGGAACCAATGAGTTCTTCAACCTTCATTATGCATATGTCTTGTGCTTCTTCTATTGTTGTGACCTTCATGTCAATTTTTTTTGGTAAAGATCTAAGAATCTTTCTTACCAGCTTTTCATCAGTCATCTTTTCTCCTAAAGCACCAGAAGTATTGGCTATTTCCAAGATGTTCATGTAGAACTCATGAATTGTCTCATCTTCCTTCATTCTCAAGTTTTCAAACTTGGTGGTGAGAAGTTGAAGTCTTGACACTTCACCTTTGATGTTCCTTCATGAGTTGTTTTGAGAGTGTCCCAAACATCTTTGGCCAGCTCACAGTGATGCACAAGTCTGAATATATTCCTATCAATGCCATTGAATAAAGCATTTAAGGCCTTGGAATTGCCAAGTGCTGAATCTTCTTCCTCCTTGCTCCATTCTTCTTCAGTTTTCAACACTTTTGCTCCATCTTTGTTGTCTTGGACAGGGTGTTCCCATCCTTTGTTGACAGCTTTCTAGGCCCTATTGTCAAGTGATCTTAAGAATGCTACCATTCTTGGCTTCCAGTAGTCATAATTAGATCCATCCAATATAGGTGGTCTATTTACTGATCCTACATCTCTGTCCATGTTTCCAGAATTTGCAGTCCCTAGATCTCACCCAGTATAAACAGGCAGGGTGCTTGCTCTGATGCCAATTGAAATTCTGGGATCAGGTACGTGATGTCAAATGAGATGTTTAAACACTTGAAGACTTGAACAAAAATTAAAGTGCAGGAAAATTAAACAACACAGGAAATTGTTAACCCAATTCAGTGTATAACCACACTTACATCTGGGGGCTACCAAGCCAGGAAGGAAATCCAATATAAGTAATATTAATTCTAGACTTAAATCACTCAGTTTAATCTTTCACTTAATATCTACCCAAGGCAATTTCTACCTAAGACACAACTTAGATATGAGTACCAACTCACTCCCCCTCAATCACACAGTGATGTGTTTACAAATTTAATAAAATTGAAGTCATACTTCAAACAAACCAGCTTGATCTTACTTCACAGTTTCAATCAAGACACAAATACACTTTTGCTTAAAAGCTCATAAAGTGGTACACATTAACAACCTGCTATTAAAACACAAACACCCTATTTAGTCTTCTTAATTTCGTACTCTATTCTGAGAGTTTCTGTTGCTTAAATAGGTATTTGGATTTTGGGCTTTCTGTAGGTTTATCCAATCATGATACTCATGCTGCCATCACCTTGAATTAGGGTTTGTTACTTCCTTGATTCTAGGTGATTCAGTTCTTCTGATTATACTGAAGTCATATAACAAATCTCCCTACAGATGCGCCTTCTTCTGTTTTATCCATTCATAATTAATTCCAGATATCTTCCCTGAATTTTCTCAGTTCTGTTAATCATTAATTAATTCTGGTAGCAGGTTTGAGATGTCACAACATCTGGTGTGACATCCTGAAAACTGAACTTACTTCATTAACTGATACAATGTCACAACATCTGGTGTGACATCCTGTAAACTGAACTTACTTCATTAACTGATACAATGTCACAACATCTGGTGTGACATCCTGAATTAAGTTCATTTACTTATACTCTGTTTGATAATGTCACAACATCTGATGTGACATCCTGAACTAAGTTCAACACTTCTTGTTGGTCAAAAATTCTGCCAATTCTAAACTTCTACAGGATCCCTTTTAACACAATGTTATAGATAATCTTAGGTCCCCATAGATTAAGTTTCATAATTTTTCTAGAGGTTTTGCTATTTTTTTAGGATTTTTAGCTCTTAGGCTTTATGCATATAATTTCTTTTTGTTTAGGCTTTGATATTAAATTCAAATAAAAAAATAGTTGGTTTAGAATTAGTTCTAGAAGTTAACATGGACTTAGGTTAGCTTAGATTTTGATTTTTTAGAAGAAAAATATTAGGTATGACTTTAGTTTAGATTTTAGGCTTAAGTTTCATTTTAATTAGGATTAGAATAAATAAATAGGACTATTTTAATTCATGCCTTTAATTGATATGCTTGTTTTTGAATTCTAGTTAGTCATTTAATTTCAATATTTTTTGTATTTTGATTAATGTTGTTTTAGGTATTCCCTTGGCTTTAGAATCAACTTATCTTCCTTAGGAAGTAAGTTCTATTCTATTAGTTCTAGGTGCTTCTTCCTTTGGTTTAGAAAACCTCATTAACCATAGGACCTCTCTTGTAAATAAACAAATAAAATTAGGGTTGTGTCTTAGTCCCCTTAGTCTGTCCTTTTTGCAACTTGAGTCATTCTTTCTCATCTTAAAAAGAAAAGCAATAAAACACTTAATAAAAACCGAACAATCTTGTACGACACGAGACTTTGTTGCGGAGTGTTTATACGCGTCCTATTTCGGGGCGAGGTGTAAATGCTTCCCGCGATGGATAGGTCTTAGTACAAGACAGTTCACAAACAAATTCAAAATATTTTTCATAAAAGACAAAAACAAATAACAAGCGACTATCCTGTGGGAACTTCTCTTCTCATCTCATTCATTCACAACGCGAACTCGCGAAGACTTGTCTCGAATGCAAGACGGTAAATGCACTCGTACCAGACGAGCCTGCAACACCTGAGCATAGACATACGCAGTTCCAGCTGTAAAAAACACAAACAAATAGTTCCCACCTTAGTTAGGCGAACTACGTCGACTCTAATCCTCATTATCTCGATGAGGTACGTAGGCAGCGGGGTAGGGCCCGTTCGAGCACAATCTTTATTTTCCCTACATTTTCCCCTTTATCTCCATTTGTCAATTCAGTTTCTTTTCTCATTTCCATTTTCCATTCCAGTAGCGGTTATTTTGTTCAGCAGTAGTTATATTTTTCTCACCCTTTGAAACAAGCAAGCAAGCGTGGATCCCGTCGGGTACGGCGGACGATCTGGGGTGCTAATACCTTCCCAGGTCGTAACCGACTCCCGAACTCAGATCTTTGGTTCGCAAGACCTTGTCCTTTCCTTCTTCCTCAGGTTTGTGCAACATTACCTTTCCCATTCTTTCGGGATAAAAATGTCTGGCTGGCGACTCTACCTTTTCCGCGCCACTTTCGCGTTTGTACTAGGATGAAAATCCCGGGAGCGACAGTCATGGGCAGTTATATCAGAAGAGAATGAAGAAAGCCTTCGATCAAAAAGTCAGGCTTCGGGAATACCAAGTAGGAGATCTTGTGCTGAAAAGACTTCTTCCTCCTCATACAGACCACAGGGGAAAGTGAACTCCGAATTATGACGGTCCATTCATAGTAAAGAAAGTTTTCTCTGGTGGAGCGCTGATGCTCACTACTATGGATGGTGAAGATTTCCTATCCCCTGTAAATTCATATGCAGTTAAAAAATACTTTGCATAAAATGACCCGCTGGACATAAAAAACAGAATTTAAGTCCAGGCAAAAATAGGGCATCCCGGCGAGTCAAAAACAGAATAAAAGACTTGGGCAAAAATAAGGGAAAATAAAGAAAAAATGTGTACACCCGCTGAGTTGAAAATCCGCATTGGACAGCTCAGGCAAAAATGGGTATCTCGGTGGATTGAAAACCCGAAAGGGCGATTCACGCAAAATAAGGGAATAAGCGAACAACTGCATTCTGAATTCGTCTGTATCACTCTCAACATGGCAAGTTTCGAAAGGTTAAAGCATCGGTCAGAATCAACTCTCTTCAAAAATATAGATGAGAAGAACGTCAAGGTCATACGAGTCATAGAAAAGGGAAGCTCACTGAAGCGTCATCAACATTGCCAGAACCTTCATTTTTCTCAATTTTGTAACAATCTCCTCATTTCAGGGGATCTGTTTCTTTGACTGTATTCGCCAGTTCAGGGCACACAAATTAATAAAACCAGAATTTTCAGTCACATTTCGTCTTGTACATTTTTAACTCGTTTGCAAAATGTCCAATATTCATGATGATACTTGCATAAAACAGATGTTCCTTTCTAATCACATGCTTGCAGGAAATGTATTTTACTCCCAGGAGTGTCTAAACTCCTATGACGGAATCCAGTAAGGGATATCTCGGGGCACTTGTGCGTTTCTTTGTCATAACAGGATTGCAGGTATTCAAAGCGCAACATGGGGCATGAAATGTTTTCCCTAGAAAAGTTGCCAAATCATTGTTTCCTCAACACATCCTCCAAACAGCACAGAAAATGCTTTCTCCCCATCAGAGTTGCCAGGCATCACTTCCCCAGCACATTTTCTTCAGAGCAGCATCAGAAAACGCTCATTTCCCCAGCTGAGTTGTCAAGTATCATCATCCTCAGCAGGATCCCCACAGAAATCTCTAGGAAGATCGTTCAGTGATTTTCCCTCCCAACAGAGTGCCAAATCTCTCATCTCCAGCAAAGACAAGGAACCATCTCCCCATAGAGCTCCAGCCTCCTCCCAGAAGAGCAATGTCTGAATTTCCCCACAACAAAGTGACGAAAGCTTCCTCATCCCCAGCTAGGTTATCTCATTACCGGATAGGTCTATCAGTGATCTAATTCCCCAAGCAGAGACTTACATCCTATCAGATCTTCCAATGATCTCATCCCCAGCTGGGATATCCTTTCAAAAAAATCAGTCAGAGATCTCCACAAGCAGCAGGATCCGAATCTCGAATTGATATCTTTGCATAATCATGGCATTCGCATCATAAATCACCACAAAAGTGTAGCATTCCGTCTAATACGGAGCATTACGGCAAAAATCAAACATATTGCATGATCACAAGTCAGGCTCGAATCAGTCACCTGTAAATATCAACAGTGCCTCATCAGCAATATACAAAATACATCCCTTGCACATGAAAGCCAAAGCGTCCCTTTGCATTCTCAAATACAGATACATGCTCCTTTTGACACTCATCTATGTCATCATTCCCCAGTAAAGTCGCCAGAACAATTTCTACCAGTAGATACATATCCACAACATGTCATTCTCGACACTCGTCCGTGTCATCTCAATTACCCCAACAGAAAGCCAAAGTGTCCCCTTTGCACTCTCCAACACAGATACATGTTTATATACTCATTTGATACTCGTCTGTGTCATATCATTCCCTGCAGATATAAACCACAAACAGATACTTATACACTCTCCTGACACCCGTCTGTGTCATCGCTCCCCAACATGGTTACCCAAACACTTATTATAATACACTCTTGTTGACACCCGTCCGTGTCATCCTACCCACACAGGTTGCCAAAACACCTTTTACACTTATAAGTTCATAACTTATACCATTCCTCTTATGACACCCGTCCGTGTCATACTCTCAAGTTGAACACTCGTATGTGTCTCACCGATGCTAATTTTTACTCATACAGATACTCGTGCGTATCTTGTATACACCACTTATTTCCCCTCAGATTCAACACTCGTTTGTGTTCTTTGTTAACCAGTTGGTACTCGTCCGTACCATCATCTCTGAACATGCGTCAGCGTTTGTTTCTACTGATACTCGTCTGTATCATAATCTTAAGGATGCCCGTCCGCATCTTTAATCTATACACGGTGTCAAACCCTTATACCTTTCATTTCTTGGATGTAAACACTCGTCCGTGTTTGCTATTCCCCAGCGAAGTCCCCAGCAAAACTTCTTTTCTATCTAACATTCGTCCTATGTCATGATAATTTCGGCAGTCGTACCCTGCCAGGTGATCGTCCTTCACCTTTGGATGACTGTCCCTCATTTTTCTCCCAACGGAGTCTCCATTATTGGAACCCTTTTATATCCGGAATTCATCATATGTCGTGATATTTAGCAGCCGTCCCCTGCTAGGTGATCGTCCTTCACCTTCTTGATGATCGTCCTTCATCATTTTATCCGATGGTCATCCCCATCGTTGATCTTGTTATCCGGAATTCGTCCTATGTCGTGATATTTAGCAGCCGTCCCCTGCTAGGTGATCGTCCTTCACCTTCTTGATGATCATCCTTCATCATTTTTATCCGATGGCCGTCCCCATCGTCGACCTTTTTTCTATCCGACATTCGTCCTATGTCGTGGTAAAGAGCAGCCGTCCCCTGCTAGGTGATCGTCCTTCACCTTTGATGACCGTCCCTCATCATTACTTCATTTATTCTCTGAACCTGATGGTCGTCCCCATCATTGCCTTTATTCTAATCCCCAGAGAGTCTTGTTTCTTTACCTGATGGTCGTCCCCATCATGGTCTCTTTATTTCCCCAGCATGTCGGCCGTCCCCATCATCGCTTATCCCCAGCAGTCGTCCTCTGCTCGATGGTCGTCCTCCATCGCCCGCTTTTATATATATATATATAATCATACCATACTTTCCTTTTACAATCTATATCCCTTTTCTTCTTCTCCCCAGTGAGTGCAAATTTTGGACTGTCTTTGGTATTCAACCACAAGTTATCTTGTTTGTCTGTTAAGCCAGGCGCTAACATCCTACACAGCTAACTCATGCTTGAATAGGGGCAGCTGTAAACACCCCAAATTCCTCACTAAGTTCACACCATGGCTTGTGATCTTTCATATTTGCATTAGTTTAATCATATCATTTTTGCTTCACTACATTAGTTCAAGTTCATCTACATCTAGGGTTTGTGATCTGAGCAATCCAGGATCCATCTGAGCCACTCCAAAGGTCTTCAATCAACTCAAGAGGGTCCATGTATGTTCAATCATCATATTTTATCCTCCAAAGATCAAGGAAGTCAAAGAATCACAAGAACTAGCAAAGCATGGAAGCAGAGCTAGGGTTTAACTACACAAATGACCTGAAATTAGGGTTTTGGTTTCAGAGGCCATAACTCCAAATTTTTTGGTCATTCTTGTTTCTATTGGTCTCAATATTTTATAAGGATCATGCATACCAAGTTTGATGAATAAATTCATTGTGGAAGTCATCTGATCACTGGGTAACTTTTTGAGCAAGTCAGAGCAAAATCAGGGCATCTGAGGCCCCCATCCATGGAACCAAAGTGGATTTTTCATCAAATTGAAGTTATATGATCTTTATTTGATCATTGAAGTGCTTAGAAGTTCACAAATTTAAAGAAAAATGAGCTAAACCAAAAGTTGCCAAAAATGGAAATGACTTGTAATGTAAACTTTCCATTTTGGGAAAGTTTTTCAACCTCCTCTTTCTCAACCAAAAATGCTTCAAATGAAAAATTGTTGGTCATGAAAGTTGTAGATTGGATCATTCCCTTTTCAAAAAGTACAAGAACAAGACCTGATTCATTTTGGAACTCAAGATATGGCTTGTCAAAGTTGACAAAAATCCCATAATTTCAAGAATGCACCAAAGAGGGATTTTTGCAAAACCACTTGCCAAGCTATTTTGTGACTTCAAACACACTTCAATGCATCATAACATACTAGTAAATTGCCTCTAGATCAGAATTGCCCTAGGAATTGCAAGATTACATGCCTTGAACATCAAGATTTCTCAAAGGGGCCAAAGCTTCACATAATTGCAAAACACCCCATAACTTTATTCCCACATGCTGAATTGCTTCAAGATTGAATTTGTGGACTTCCTTGAAGTCAGCTGCGCATGGACATGCCCAAAGGCCAGCTGCATCCTTGCCCATACCTCAAGTACACAAGTTAGTGACTTTTTGCAAGAAGGCCATACCAATCACCATAGGGCACAACCACTCCTCTGACCTATCACAATTTGATATGTGGACCAAATGCTGATCATAACACAACAAGCCAGCCTGAATGCTCAGAATCATCAAGTTCACAAAAAATCTCCCTCTTTTCATTTTCCTTCGAAACTCATAGCAAACTTGCTCAATCTTTAAACTAATTCCACCATTCATCTCTAAATCACTCATTGATCACAAACCAACCATTGAAACAGCCAAAAACACTCCATACCCCAAACACGATTTCTGACCAGTTGGGTTGCAAACTCACAAACCAGCCACCCTCAAAGCTTTCCAAGCATCAAAGCTTCTTCAGGAAGGTCATTGGAGTCAGCTTGCACAGGAGAAACAGCCTGAAAGCTCCAAACTGAGGAAGCTCAAGCTCAGGTAACTTCTTCAAACATTTTTTCAGAAATGTGATTTTAGGTTATAGAATTGTTCCTCTTGTTGTGCTGATCATGCTGATACTTTTATTTTTGAAAATGGTTGTGATTTGAGTATTTTATGAACTTCTGAAAGTTTCACCATGTTTGAGTTTTCTCTTCGAATCATGAGTTTGAGTGAAAAGAAATGAGATTTGAGGGTGGATTTGGATTCAGGGAAGTGAGAGGAGTCAATTTGGAGCTTTAGAGCTCCAGAAATAACCTAGGGAAGAAGTTAGGGTTTTTCAGGTAAGGGTGTCACCGGAGAAGACGACCGAAGCTCTTCTCCGGTGACCTGAAAGTGATTAATGAGATAATTAGGGTTAGGGCTTCTGTTTGAATTTGGACCCTTGGATTTTCATTTCCCGCGTGCAGTGAATGGCTAGGATCATTTCATTAGTTATTAATCTGGATTAATTAATTAGTTAATTAGGTTTAATGAAATTTGAATATGGGCCATTGGATGTGGCGCCAGTCAACCCAAACCTTCCCCAGATTCAATCTCAGCCTTCCTTTGAGTTTACTTTTCATTTATTTAATTTTAATTTCATTTTTTTCTCATTTATCTTGCATGATTTATTAAAAATAGCTAAAAATTTCCAAAAATATTTTCTTTCTGCATTTTTGTTTCAAATAATTTTCTTAACCCAAAATTTTTTTATTTTTTATTTTTCACATTAAAAAATCATTTTTTAAACATTTAAATGTATATTTTAATTAATTAATGAAAATTAATTAATTAAAATATCATTTAGGTTTCTAAAAAATCCCAAAAAATTCATATTGCATCTTTAAACATTTAGAGACATTGTCATACCATCCACACAAATTTCTTTTTGGTTTTGAACCATTTTTGATAATTTTCTTAAATTTAGGGTTCATAAAATTCACATTTTAGAACCCTAACTTCAAGAATTATTTTATGCCTAACCAAGAATGGTATGACAATGGTTCTTTTTGCATTGATCTCCATTTGACATGTATTTTCTAACATAACTTTGTCATGAATTTCTTCTGCCTTTTTTATTTGATTTGCATTTTTCCCTTTAGGTGCCTTAAAACCCTAGATAACTTAGAAAAATCATAACTTTCATTAGGATAAGAGTTAGGTCTTCTCCTTTGGGGTGTGATATCATATGGGGTTAGGGTTCTCCTGATTGCATTTTTAATTTTTTATCTTGTCATTTGCTTCTGTTTTTGAGTTTTGCATCTCATGTTGTATGAAAACCCTAATTTCTCTTCTTCCTTTGCATACATCTTGCATAAGCATTCATATAAGAACTTGCCATGACATTTCTTGCATCCACATGACATATAATATATCTTAGGACACTTTAGAATCATGCTTGATCATTTCCTCATCCATTTTCCATGTTATGAATTCATTTCATTTCATGTGCATTCATAAACTTTCATGCTTCTTCCATGCTTCATTTGCATCCTCATTACTTGTATGATCACCCATTGCTCTTGACATTTATTTTCATCATCTCTTAGCATAATTCACATCATAAATATGCTTCTGGTTTTGGTTTGCATCCTTTCATACATTCCATTTTCATTTCACTTCATCTTCCTTGTGCTAACTTTTCAGGTGGTAAGTATTTGAGAAGTGAATTTGCCTTCACTTCTCACAATCTCTTCTCGTCTCTCTTATGCATTCATTGCTGCATTTTGTATTTGTCTTAGAGTGAGCTTGCTCATTCATGTTCCTTCTTCACTTCCTTTCTTTAAGCAACTTATCTTCTTAAGTGAAGTAAGTTGACTTGCTTCTTTTGCTTCTCCCCCTTTCATCTGCTTCTTCCTTGGTGGCTCTTCTTGAAGATCTCTTGCAAGCCTCATAAACCCTAGGAATACCCAAGCATGTTAATAATTAGGGTTTGATTAGTCCCTCATTAGTTTTACCTTTGTGTCATCTTTTGTGTCTCTCCTCTCATCTCATAATCAGGGACTAAACCTTCAAGGTTTTAAGGCTTTGTGATTAAGGTTATGCCTGCATCCTTCTCTTAGGATGGAGTGTATAACTTTAATCCTAAGTGTTAAACCCTTAATGTGTTTAAATCCCTTAATCAATCCATCTAATAATCACTAAGACAATAAGCTTGTAACTTGGGCCTTGCATTAGGGTTCTAATTCTTCCTTAATTGGTTAAGAAGGACTAACCCTAGTGTTAATGGACAAGTCCCCCTCAAGTTGTCTTACAAACCCTAAAATCCACTTCTTAATCTTACCATTAACTAAAATCTACTCTAATAAAGGCTTTGTTTTGTCATGAGGTTAATCCCTAATCATGGATTAAGTTGAGGTATCTTCCTCAGCTTAAATGTTCTCATCTATTATCCTTCTATTAGGATGGTGTAATGGGTCCATTAAATCCTTGATTATGGCTTAAACTCATTACTTGACACTAAACAAAAATACCAAAAACATCTAAATAAATGCAAGTAGGTTGATGATCTTAATCCTACATCATGGTGATTAAGTGTGAGGTGCTTACTTCATACTTAAGGTATTCTCATTACCCCTAATCAGAGGGAGGATGTGATGAGTTTACTAACCCTTGGTTTAGACTTAAGCTCGTTTTCTTATGACAAACTCCAAAAAGCAATAAAAGATTGAAAATACCAAAAACAAACAATAATCGTCTCCTCCGGGATTCTTTTCTCACCTCTTTCACTCATAAACGAGAACTCGCTTCTTCCATCTAATGCAAGACAGTTTGCGCTTGAGCCAGACAGGTCATACACTTGAGCATAAATAAGTAAGCAGTTCACAACATTAACATTACCATTTAAAATAAAAATGCTTAAAAGACAAGTAGCTGCTAACAGGAAAGAAACTACAATGCAAATGATAAAAGGATACAGCGATCACCAACTCTGATGACATACTGTTGTCTGAGCCATTGAAACCAAGATACACTTCTTCTGAAGTCTCTGAACTCAATCAGGTGAAAGGTTGACGTGCACAACCAAGCTTCCTTCTGGAAAGGATATGCAGCCCTTGTCGATCAATTGTTGTACTTTGGCTTGAAAAGCTTTGCAATCTTCAGTTGAATGCCCCATTGATCCACCATGATACCCGCACTGCTCATGAGGATTGTACCCTGGAGGGTACGGCCCTGGTAACGGCTTGAGAGGCTTAGGAACTACCAAAGAGCTCTGAATTAGATGTGGCAAAAGTTCACTGTACGCCACGGGGACTGGATGAAGAGGAGCAATCCTTCTTTCCAGATTGTTACGAGGCCTAGGCTGGATCTGAAGTTGATTCTGAGGTCTTCGACCGGGAGCTTGCAGATTTGGATGAGGAGGAGTCCAAGGTTTCTGATATGGTGCTCTGAGCATTGCTGAATGCCCATAAGAGTAATCAGTTTCAGGAAAAGATGATCTCTGAGAAGATGCTGGTCCAGAATATGCAACATTGGCCATGACTGCACTGACGTCATTCCATTCTTCCTCTTGGGAGCTAACAACAGACCCACCTTCACTAGCTGGGATATTCGAAAAGTCCTGGATCTTTCCACTTTTGAGCAGGCTCTCAATGCGTACTCCGACTATCATCAAATCAGAGAAGCTTGCCATCCCAATGCTACTCATTCTTTCCAAGTATAGACCCTGCAAGGTGCCCACGAACAGGTCAATTAATTCTCTGTCTGAAAGTGGTGGTTGCACTTGGGCTGCCAATTCTCTCCACCGCTGTGCATATTCTCTGAAAGATTCACCACTCCTCTGGGATAGGCTCTGCAAGTGCGTGCGATTGGGCGCCACGTCCATATTGTACTGGTATTGTTTTACGAAAGCTCTGGATAAATCGTTCCAAGATCGGATATGACTGCTTTCCAAATCCATGTACCAACTTAAAGATGCCCCACTTAAACTGTCCTGAAAACAGTGAATCATCAACTTATCATTGCAGGCATGAGAAGTCATTTTTCTATAGAACATCACCAAATGACGCTTCGGGCAACTGACACCAGTGTACTTCTCGAACTTCGGAGTTTTGAAATCTGGAGGAATGACAAGATCAGGCACCAAACACAGGGTTAGAGCATCAAAACCAAAGGCATCAGGATCTGCTAAGGCTTTGAGTCGCTCGTCCAACACACGAAATCTTTCATCAGGACCAATAACTTGTGTATCCTTGGTTTTCACAAGAGGGATTGCCCCTTGGAAGTCTGGCATAGGGAAGGCAAAACTCTGATAATTCGTAGTATCAGAAGAAGATGAAGGTCCACCACGGACAACAGATGGTTCAGGCACATTCTGATTCATGATCGGGGTCTGTACAGGTTGAGCTTGAGCAAGATTGTTCACTTGTGGAAGATCTTCATCAGGAGAAAGACCATACAACGGATTGGTCCTTGAAGTGAAACCAGGTGGAAACTCAACATTCCGACGGTTGTTCTCTGACATAGCTACTGACGGCTTTCAAACTGACCCCTCTTAACTCTTGACACTGCTCAATCTTCCTTCAAACACTGTCGTCTTCCAACAATTAACACTTGTTCAAACTGAGTACCGGGAAATCAGCTGGCTGGTCATGGACAAAAGGGGAAGGATAAGCTCTCTGGAAGAAGAAAATGCAATGCAGATGCAAATGCAAAATGCGATATGATGATGTAAAAGATGCAAAGACATGGGATCACAGCTGAAAACTGCCTGGAATCTGGGATACCGCCAAGAATCAAGTGTCTGTAACCACAAGATCTCTGTATAGTAACCCGAAATAGTGACTGAAAACCAGAGGTCAATAACTTCAGGATCACAGTGACCAGATCAAACAACTGTACTGGTAATGAGGGTATGTTGAGGTCAAGGGTTCCTGCAAACCTGTAAACAGCCCAACCCTCTCACAGGTGGTGTTCTAAAACAAGGATCCTCAGACTTGGATCAGTTATGAGAAGTGTAAACACTTCTAACCCGGAGGTACAGTGTTTACAATAACCATAAAAGTTCCTCCTCTAATTCACCTCAGCTTCTGAAGGCCAATACTAAAGGTCATCCAGACTTAGCAGGCTTCCCAGATAGCCCTAGCACTGCAGGAAATCTGCAACACAGAGTTCTCAAGAAGAAACCCATATCTGAACCGTGTTTCATATTCCCGCACCAGACCGAGATGGAATGGGAAAGAATATGATTCACTCTAGCCTAGGTGTCACTCAGGTCCCAGGTATAGGACCTTAACTCTCAATGAATCACCCACCCATCAAAACAAAAACCAGATCCAGCCAGCAGCATGACAGTATGATATATACAAAAGCAATAAAGAAAGCAGTAAAGCAACTGTACATAAGCAAAAATAAAGCAAATACACAAACACAAATAGCACATAACACCCCCAATAAACACAAATCAAACAAGCGCTAGGAGGAACCCACAAAAAGAACCAGAAGCCCTGGTTACAGTATAAGGGTCCCCAGCAGAGTCGCCAAGCTGTCGCTCCCGACAAATGAAAAGGGATCAGATGAAGGTACAGACGCGAACGGTCGGCGAGAGGGACAATGAGAACACACAGCCGTGAACTCACTAGAGAATGAATAGAGTCGCCAGCTAGGCATTTTTATCCCGGAGGAAAGGCAATGCTGCATAAGCCTAGAAAGAGATGGATAAGACGGTTTGCGAACCAGAGAGACTGAGAAAGGGGGTTGGTTACAACCTGGGAAGGTATTAGCACCCAGATTGTCCGTCGTACTCGACGGGATCCACGCTTAAAAGACTTGTGTTTTAAAGGGGTAGTGTCAGTGCAATCTGTGTATAAAATAGCTGGAAAAGAATGTACAGGTGTCAGTGTAAAGTGTATAAGTGATATGAAGTATGAAAGTGTCAGTGTGAGAATGAAAAAGAACTGCTCATGATCATGAGGCTAAAAGAATGAGGCTAGAAGGAGGGGGAATGTACAGAGACTTTTGTTCGATAACCGTTAAGTTATGCCTACGTATCCTCTCGTGCAATGAGGAAGTCAGAACACCGTAGTTCGACCCAAAGAGACTGAAAGGTGAATTGACTTGTGAACTGCTTACTTGCCTATGCTCAAGTGTATGATCTGTCTGGCACAGATGCAAACTGTCTTGCATTAGACGGAAGAAGCAAGTTCTCGTTTGTGAATGAAGATGATGAGAAAAGAGTCCCGGAGGAGACGATTATTGTTTGTTTTTGTGTTTTCAGTCTTTTATTGCTTTTGAAAGTTTGTCATAGGATAATGAGCTTAAGCCTAAACCAATGGATTTAGTAAACTCATCACATCTTCCCTCTGATTAGGGGTAATGAGAATACCTTAAGTGTGAAGTCAGCTTCTCACACTTAATCACCTTTGATGTAGGATTAAGATCATTAACCTACTTGTGATTATTTAGATGTTTTTGGTGTTTTTGTTTAGTGTTAAGTAATGAGATTAAGCCATAATCAGGGATTAAACAGACTCATTACACCATCCTAATAGAAGGATAATAGATGAGAATGTTTAAGCTGAGGAAAGCTCCTCAACTTAATCCATGATTAAGGATTAAACTCATGACAAAACAAGCCTTTGATTAAGTGGATTTTATTAATGGTGTGATGATGAAGTGATTTTTATGATTTGTAAGACAACTTGAGGGGGACTTGTCCATTAACACTAGGGTTAGTCCTTCTTAACCAATTAAGGAAGAATTAGAACCCTAATGCAAGGCCCAAGTTACAAGTGTGATGTCTTAATGATTATTAAGTGAATTGGTTAAAGGAGTTAAACACATGAAGGGTTTAACACTCAGGATTAAAGTTATACACTCCATCCTAATAGAAGGATGTAGGCATAAACTTAATCACAAAGCCTTAAAGCCTTTAGGGTTTAGTCCCTGATTATGAGGTGAGAGGAGAAGACTCAAGAGAGACACAAAGGTGAAACTAAATGGGGGACTAGTCTAATCCTAATATTCACATGCTCGGATGTCCTAAAGGTTAGTGAGGCTCACTATCCTAATGGAGGAAGAAAGAAGCAGAGAAAGATGAAAGGAAAAGCTCCAAGGTGGCCTAAGCGCACCTCAAGTTAAGAACGAATAGAAGAAGATGAGGAAGAAAAATTGATATGAATAAGAAGAAATGGGTGAATAAGATAAGGAGAAAAGAAAGCGGATGGAAATAATGAACAATGCACAAACAGAGCCTACACCAGTAGGACTTCCAGATGCAGCAGTATGCAATAGTAAAATCAGCCTCACTGTTACCTAACGGAGAAGGTCCGCTGCCTCTTCAATACGCGCACAAGTGCTCAGAAAAGAATATCCAGTCTGAAGCGGATTCACAAGTCAATCACAAATTGTCCACTAACGGAGAATGTCCATTGCCTCCTCAATTCGGGCAAAAGCTCAGGAATAAGGACACTCACAAAAGCTTTACACGATCAATCCAACTAGTGCTCAAGTGCTCAGTATCACCAATTGGGATTCAAGACCAACAATCAAAATTTGCTAACAAGAGAATAAAAAATTTAGTGAAAACTCAACAAAGAAATTCAATTAAAAATCTACTTAAAGTTAACTACAAAAAACAAATGAAGTTCAAATGGTATTTACTCAAGGTTCGAATAAAAATTCAACACACAATATTAGCACTCTAACCATAAAACTTACCAAGAAATTGGTCCTAAAATAATAAAAATTAATCAAGAGACAACCAACAATTAATCAACAAGAGGAATTACCAAATAACATCTAAGTCTAAAATAATTAATCCAAAACAAAATTAATCTACCATTAATCTAAAACAACAAAATTAAACAAGAATTAAATGCACCAGGGCACAGGTCTGAATTGAAGGGTGCTGAAAGAAAGATAACGGGCCTAGCCCAACATCCAGACAAACCAAGAGTTCTAATCTCTTTTTTTTTCAAATAAAAAATGAAATTATCAATAATAAAAAGAAATAAATAAAGAAATCATGAAGGAAAAGAAATAAAGAAAAGGACACGGTTTTATATATTCTGGAAAAAAAAGAAGAAACAAAAACAGGACGGTGGAACAGCTCAAACATCACGATCCTCTTCCCGTGAAATCAACGCATCCCACACAAACGGACTCACTCTCTTCATCACCGTCGAACCATCTTCATCGCCGTCAAGGAACAAGGATAGCCGCCACTTCACTCCGCCGTGGATCTCCTTGCTTCGGCCTCAAATCACCGCGCTGAACAAAAGGGCATGCCGTCACCGATCAACTCCCTCGATTCTCGCTGGACCTCTCTCTGATTCGCCTTGCTTCGCGTCGTCGGTCTTCAACATCTTCACAACTTCTTCTCTCCGTTCAAGCGTGAATCGCGGTGTGTTACGAATCGGCTCACCGCCTCTCCTTAACTTCTGCTTTGTTTTTCTTCTCTGATTATGTTTTCTGTTTGTTGTTGCTTTTTTTTTCTGGATTTGTTTGTCGTTGTTGTTGGATTGAGTGGGGAGGAAGTGGATGAACAGAAGCTGTTGTAGTTGGTGGTAGCTTAGGCAGATTTGGGTTTGGTTTGTTGTTAGGGTTGAAGAGAGTGAGGTTCGGAAATCATGTGGGTTTGCGGGATGGTTTAGGTGAGTTGAAGGAAGGTTGAATATGAAAAACAAGGAGGTGATGTGGTATTGATTGATTTGTGGTCTGTGTGGTGGTGACGGAAGTTGCAAAGAGGTTTGGTTTGGATTCACGTTTTTCCCGTTTCTGTGTTTGAGTGTTTTATGAATCTGCAGCAGAAAAAAAATATTGATGGTGTTGTTTGTTTGTGTGCGGTTTGTTGAAGTGTTGATGTTGTGACTTTCACTTTTTCTTGCTGAGAGTTTTTTTCTTTGTTGCAGGTTGAAGATTGTGAGTTGAAGGAAAGGAGATAATAGGTATCAAATGTGTGAGGTTGCTACAGCTTGTTATGCGTGATGAAAAAGAGTGGAAGAAAATGTTGTTGTTGTGCGATGAAGTGTGTGTGTGCAGGGTGACATGATGTGGGCCTGTGGAAAGGTTTGTCTGCTGATATGAAAGTAGCTGAAGGGGGCCTGCGTACGGAAAGCTGCTAACTGGCCTGAAGTTTGTTGGCTAGGCAAAGTTGTTGTGGGGATTGTGAATCAAGTTTGCCAACTAGTCACATATGGACTAAATGCCTTTTAAAATCAACCAAATATTTGATTCAAATAATAATCAAACTTTGTAACAAATCTAAATAAAAATAAATAATAAAATAATAAAAACTAACTAACAAAAGTTATAAACAAAAAATTAAATTTAAACTGAAATTATAAATTGAAACTCGAAATTAATCTTAAGTTGAAAAATCAAGTTTAAATGAATAATGACTAGTTAATAAAAAATCTAAGTTTTTAAAACCAATTCTTAGCCTAATGTTAAATTAAAATTCTAAAGTTATCTAGTAAAATTAAACAAATTCTAAGTCTAATTAAAATGGATTATTTACCTAAACATAAAAGAATAATTTATAAAATGAGATGAGATAAATAAATTCTAAAAAATGAATCAAACTCTAAAGTATAGATTAAAAATGATTAAAAAGAGACGGTCCTTCTAATCTAAGAATCGAAACAAAAATTTTAAAATAAAACGAGACATGATATGGTAAAATGTACGGTTAATGAAATGGACATTCGGATAACCGAAAATATGGACATGGTGAAATCGTTGTGAATTAGGACATGAAAAGTGGTTTGGAAATGATGGAAATTACGGGTATGTGTTAATTTGGACATGAACTAAATCAAAGGCCACTGATGCACAATACACATGAGTTTAATCCAACACCAAATTTATACCAACTCCCACACGCCTCAGATGAAATAAACACGACTGCCACAGAACAACTCGCAATTGAAACAACAACCATCTGAATCACTTATAAATCTTGACTTGATTATTGAACTTGATGACCTCCATAACTCAACCCGAGACACATACTTCTTGAAAGTTATTTGAGAATGAAGATAGCCTGAGATGCTGAGAAGACAAAAATATCCGTGTAACTTGAAGAAGAAGAAAATATCCTGATGATATGCCAGATGCACGTTGAATAGTCCTTGCAGACATGAAACCCTTGAAGACCGCCAAACTAGGGAAATAAACCCTTAAATTAGCGACAAAAGAAAAGAGAGGACGATGCCACTGATGGCTGCCAACCGAAAACTTGAGTCCTATGATAATCCACAGATAAAAACGTGAAACCCAAATTCTTCAGAAAATAGCGATCCCATGTCCTAGGAGCTTAAGCAAATGGTATGCAAAATGCGTATGAATGCAAAATGAAAAGCCAGAAAACCAGAGGGCAAATTTAGGGTGTCTACAGCTGCCCCTATTCATGCAACTGTTAATCTGAAAAGGATGAGAGCAACGGCTATTAGACGTTCAAGATAAACAGTGATTGAATACCCAAAAGACCCCGAAATTTGCACTCACAGAATGAAGAAGAAAAGGGATATGGATTGTATAAGAAAGCAAAGTATATTGTAAAGTGTGGGCGACGGAGGACGACCGTCGAGCAGAGGACGACTGCTGGGTAAATAGCAATGACGGGGATGGCCGACATGCTGGGGATAAAAAGTAAGGCTAAGACGGGGACGACCGACTAGCTGGGAAAAATAGGATATCATGATGGGGACGGCCATCAAGATAAAGCTGTAAAATTTTCTGGGGATCGAATGAAACATGACGGGGACGGCCATCAGGTTCACAAAGTAAGGTAACCAACGATGGGGACGGCCATCGGGCTAAACTGATGAAGGACGATCATCAGGAAAAGGAAAAGGGACCACGACAGGGACGGCCATCTGGTTAAAGAATAAATGAAATAACGATGAGGAACGGTCATCAAAGGTGAAGGACGATCACCTAGCAGGGGACGGCTGCTCTGTTGGGTAAGATGAGGGACGGTCATCTAAGGTGGAGGACGACCACCTGGCAGGGTACGGCTGCCAAAAATATCGCGACATAGGACGAATGCCGGATAAAAGGTCAACGATGGGGACGGCCATCGGATGAGCATGATGGAGGACGACCATCAAGGGGTGGAGGACGACCACCTAGCAGGGGACGGCTGCTCTCAGGGTTTATCATGACACAGGACGAATGTCAGATAAAAAGAAAATTTTGCTTTGTTGACAATCTACTGGGGAGTAGTAAACACGGACGAGTGTTTATATCCGAGAAATAAAAGGTATAAGTGTTTTGACGCTGTGTATAGATTAAAGATGCGGACGAGCATCCTTAAGACTACGATACAGACGGGTATCGGGTAGAAACAAATACTGACATGCGTTTAGAGATGATGATACGGACGAGTATCAACTGGTTAACAATGAACACGGACGAGTGTTGATTCTGAGGGGACTCTTCTGGGGAATAGTAGACACAGACGAGTGTCTATATTCAAGAAGACATGAGTGTTTGACACGGTGTATGGATTAAAGATGCGGACGAGCATCCTTAAGACTATGATACGGACGAGTATCATGTAGAAACAAACGCTTGACGCATGTTCTGAGATGATGGTACGGACGAGTACCAACTGGTTAACAAAGAACAAGGACCAATGTTGAATCTGTGGGGATATGAATGGTATATACAAGATACGGACGAGTATCTGTATAAGTGTAACATGAGTAGTGAGTATGAGTATTGTATAGATGAGTGTTTTAACTGCTGGGGAGAGTGACACGGACGAGTGTCAAAAGGAGTATAGTATAAACAAAGTATCTGAGTTGTGGAAGTGTAAGCGACTGCGCTGGGGATATGACACGGACGGATGTCAAGGAAGTATATATATAAGTATCTGTGAGTGCAAAAGGGGACGTCTTTGGCTTTATGCTGGGGATATGACACGGACGGGTGCCACAAAGAGTATATACTGATGTTTGGGAGTGTAAGGAAACTGTTTTAGCTTTAGCTCTCCGTTGGGGAATTTGGGAAGCATTCTGTATACCGCTGACGGGTTGAAAGCTTTTAACTCTGATGGGAACGAAGTGTTGGCAACCTGACGCTTGTTGGAGAGTTTTTTTACTGGAGGAAAGACGACTCTGCGTGAGGTATACTTCGTTTAACTGCTTTGAATATCTGCTGAGGATCTGATCATCCTGTTCTGACTCCACTGGGGAGAATTTCTCCTTGCTCTGCTGGGGAAATCCCTTGGAAATGAGAATCCCGATGACTCTATGGGGAAAAATCATCTTTAGACTTGGCTAGGGAAGATGCTTGATCACACAATCCTGCTGAGGAGGGAATTCTGATAATTCTAACTTTTGTGGGGAAGCAAGGCCTTCAGCTGCCTGTTGGGAAAACTTCACTGTGGAAAGATAAGTCCGCTTGGGGATGAGAACGATTCAATTAGCCTTGAAGTTCTGCCGGGGATGTCGTCTGTTCCAACTCAGCTAGGGATGTCAACCTTCATGGTTGAGAAAAGATTTGGCAATGCTCTGCTAAGTGAGACTTTGCTGGAGAATCAGAATATGCCCCAAGTATAGTACAATGACTGTGCTGGGAAGATGTGCTAATGAAAATTGGCTTTAACTGAATGCGAATAACCAACTCCTCATGAGGACATCTTGTCGGCTGAAAGAAGATCTTTACGCTCGGGGAAGAAATAAACTTCCAATGTCCTGCTGGTAAAATAAATACCAGACATTCCCTGAGAATTATCACAGTGTTTCAAACTTCTGAACTCAACAACTGCATACTGATCATCCAGAGTGACCAAGCATTCCCTTAACTCCTCAATTATACCATACTGCATCATCCATAAAAAGATCGTCTTCAGAGGATTTTACAGAAGACTTGGCATCCAGAATTGCCCCAGTGTCTTCAAACTCTCGCAGAAATTCAACAAGTCTTGAGATAACTGCCCCAGATTGCATCTTGAAACGATTCTTGCCCCACATCAGAGCTAAAACAGAAGCCATGCGGTATGAAGATGCAATGCAAATGATGTACAATGCAGACGTATGCTCATAACCAAAGATATGAAACAGGGATGGTTGGGCGCTAGGGCCAGGTTGATAGATATATATATTTTGTTTGGTTGCCAAGCAATTGGACTTTTGAAGGTGAATTACCAGACGGGAACTGATTTATTAAAGGTAGGCCAACAGACGAGAACTGATGGGCAAAGAATAAGTCGTCAGACGAGAACTGACTACTTGGGGTTCATTGTCAAACGAGAATTGACTCTGAAAAAAAGAATGAATACCAGACGGGAACTGGCGTTCGATGGGTTGAATGAAAAGGTGACCAGACGAGAACTGGTTAAAAGATTCGCCTACCAGACGGGAACTGGTATTTGAAGTTGGTTCGCCAGACGTGAACTGGACTTCGGAATGGTTTGCCAGACGAGAACTGGACTTTGAAAAGGCTTGCCAGACGAGAACTGGGCTTTGAAAGGTTGATAAGTTGGGGTTACGAGGCCCTGGATGTGAGATCGATGTTGCGGGGTTATGCTCAATGCAATGATGATGCATATGCTCTATGTGCGACATGAATAACGGATGCAAATGATTTATGCAATGCTTATGAAAAGCTAGAAAAACTCCCAAGGTGGGAAGAAAAGTCTTATGTGACAAGGCTTCTGGTTGAGAAGGGTGACAAAGGCGACAGTGGGTAGCATGATTTCCCGACACTCGTCTTGAACTTGGAGATCACCGATATAACTTGCTCTGTGAAGCTAAAGTTTGCCCCTGTTGGGTGAGTCTCTGAACAGACTGTCACTGAATATCCAATTTCTGGGATGGCAGACCTGGATGTCCTCTTGAGGAGAGTTGCATTTAGTGATCTCTGGATTTATTCTGCCCCGGTATGAGCATGGAAGCGACTCGACTCACTCTGACTGGGCATTGGAATAATTGACCCTTAGTCAACGGAAACTCCGGGTGTCCTGCCCCTGCTTGGCAGATTCAACTCTGATCAACTGACTTTGAATGACGTTCCTCGATCAACTGATGCTTGGGAACTCTCTTTACCCTGACAGATAACTTGGTCAACAAAGCCACTGGATAACATGCCCCTGATTCATAGGCTGACAAGATGCTCTTGATTCTGGTCATCATTGTTGAATGATCAAGTTCCCTCGCGATTGTTCTTTGTAGGAACTCCCCGGATGTCACAGACTGACTTGCAATTAAAACTGTTCATTCACAAATGGTAATTTTAATGCAGTACACATGTAAGTTTTTTTGAAAATTTATTTATTTTGATGCTGTGACGTAGTGTTGAGTTAGCAAATCGTTAGGAGTCAGTTTACGCAACCTTGTCGTAGTATGCTTTCAGAATTGAACCTGATTCAATTAGGACTTTCAAGGGTTATAACGCGGTCTGGTTCACGGTTTTAGAAAGAAAGATTTATGGCTCAAAGTTTATCTGTGCCCACCCATTCTCCTTGATGTTCTCCAGTCCTATGTTCAGCTAATTCGACTTAAACGCTCGCTTCTCACAAGGGTTTTGTAATGATTGAGGAACCAATGACGTTGATGGTTTACGCACCAATAAGGTTTCTTGGGGTAACAGTCACCCATTCTGACTTTGTGTCTGGTCACACGACTTTGTTCTTATGGAATATAATTTTTTTCAGATTTTTTCCCTAACTTTTGCCTGGACTGATTCTTTTTTTGAATTTTTTCGATTTTGAAGTCCAGCGGGATGCCCTAACTTTTGCCTAAGTCATATGTTTTCACACATTTTTTCGACTTAGCGGGCTTTATTTCTCTCTTTTTTTTTTGTTGAACAAATCGTGTGACACTGGCTTGTCATGACTTGCTGAAAGGGTTGACTGCCTCATTCCTTTGTTGGTGAGGGATAACCATTGTGGTTTCACGTCCCTAGACCTCTTGAGGTGTAATGAATAAAGGTAATGGATCCTCGGATGCACACTCCTTTGGAACGCTCGGTCAAATTAACTGATGACTACCCTGCCCCGGGTTAGATGTGAGGGTTTTTTCGTTCAGAAAAGAAACTCCTACTTCAAGGCTCGAAGGGGTTGACGAGAGTCTATCTCCCTTATATCTCCGGTGTTTGGGAATTGAAACAATGCCTGTACATCGTCAACAGGTTCTACTCTGAAAGCATACCTTGAACAATTATGGGTATTCAGTTGTCATCATCCTCCCTCAAACCTGCTAAACAACAGTGACATAGATGGGAGGTAAATGGATGCAATTTTTTTTGTTTTTTTTTTGTTTTTAATGCAAGGAAAGAAAAAATGAGCGAATGCGACATAATTGATTCAAAAGTGCAAGATCACTACATTAACATTACCATTTAAAATAAAAATGCTTAAAAGACAAGTAGCTGCTAACAGGAAAGAAACTACAATGCAAATGATAAAAGGATACAGCGATCACCAACTCTGATGACATACTTTTGTCTGAGCCATTGAAACCAAGATACGCTTCTTCTGAAGTCTCTGAACTCAATCAGGTGAAAGGTTGACGTGCACAACCAAGCTTCCTTCTGGAAAGGATATGCAGCCCTTGTCGATCAATTGTTGTACTTTGGCTTGAAAAGCTTTGCAATCTTCAGTTGAATGCCCCATTGATCCACCATGATACCCGCACTGCTCATGAGGATTGTACCCTGGAGGGTACGGCCCTGGTAACGGCTTGAGAGGCTTAGGAACTACCAAAGAGCTCTGAATTAGATGTGGCAAAAGTTCACTGTACGCCACGGGGACTGGATGAAGAGGAGCAATCCTTCTTTCCAGATTGTTACGAGGCCTAGGCTGGCTCTGAAGTTGATTCTGAGGTCTTCGACCGGGAGCTTGCAGATTTGGATGAGGAGGAGTCCAAGGTTTCTGATATGGTGCTCTGAGCATTGCTGAATGCCCATAAGAGTAATCAGTTTCAGGAAAAGATGATCTCTGAGAAGATGCTGGTCCAGAATATGCAACATTGGCCATGACTGCACTGACGTCATTCCATTCTTCCTCTTGGGAGCTAACAACAGACCCACCTTCACTAGCTGGGATATTCGAAAAGTCCTGGATCTTTCCACTTTTGAGCAGGCTCTCAATGCGTACTCCGACTATCATCAAATCAGAGAAGCTTGCCATCCCAATGCTACTCATTCTTTCCAAGTATAGACCCTGCAAGGTGCCCACGAACAGGTCAATTAATTCTCTGTCTGAAAGTGGTGGTTGCACTTGGGCTGCCAATTCTCTCCACCGCTGTGCATATTCTCTGAAAGATTCACCACTCCTCTGGGATAGGCTCTGCAAGTGCGTGCGATTGGGCGCCACGTCCATATTGTACTGGTATTGTTTTACGAAAGCTCTGGATAAATCGTTCCAAGATCGGATATGACTGCTTTCCAAATCCATGTACCAACTTAAAGATGCCCCACTTAAACTGTCCTGAAAACAGTGAATCATCAACTTATCATTGCAGGCATGAGAAGTCATTTTTCTACAGAACATCACCAAATGACGCTTCGGGCAACTGACACCAGTGTACTTCTCGAACTTCGGAGTTTTGAAATCTGGAGGAATGACAAGATCAGGCACCAAACACAGGGTTAGAGCATCAAAACCAAAGGCATCAGGATCTGCTAAGGCTTTGAGTCGCTCGTCCAACACACGAAATCTTTCATCAGGACCAATAACTTGTGGATCCTTGGTTTTCACAAGAGGGATTGCCCCTTGGAAGTCTGGCATATGGAAGGCAAAACTCTGATAATTCGTAGTATCAGAAGAAGATGAAGGTCCACCACGGACAACAGATGGTTCAGGCACATTCTGATTCATGATCGGGGTCTGTACAGGTTGAGCTTGAGCAAGATTGTTCACTTGTGGAAGATCTTCATCAGGAGAAAGACCATACAACGGATTGGTCCTTGAAGTGAAACCAGGTGGAAACTCAACATTCCGACGGTTGTTCTCTGACATAGCTACTGACGGCTTTCAAACTGACCCCTCTTAACTCTTGACACTGCTCAATCTTCCTTCAAACACTGTCGTCTTCCAACAATTAACACTTGTTCAAACTGAGTACCGGGAAATCAGCTGGCTGGTCATGGACAAAAGGGGAAGGATAAGCTCTCTGGAAGAAGAAAATGCAATGCAGATGCAAATGCAAAATGCGATATGATGATGTAAAAGATGCAAAGACATGGGATCACAGCTGAAAACTGCCTGGAATCTGGGATACCGCCAAGAATCAAGTGTCTGTAACCACAAGATCTCTGTATAGTAACCCGAAATAGTGACTGAAAACCAGATGTCAATAACTTCAGGATCACAGTGACCAGATCAAACAACTGTACTGGTAATGAGGGTATGTTGAGGTCAAGGGTTCCTGCAAACCTGTAAACAGCCCAACCCTCTCACAGGTGGTGTTCTAAAACAAGGATCCTCAGACTTGGATCAGTTATGAGAAGTGTAAACACTTCTAACCCGGAGGTACAGTGTTTACAATAACCATAAAAGTTCCTCCTCTAATTCACCTCAGCTTCTGAAGGCCAATACTAAAGGTCATCCAGACTTAGCAGGCTTCCCAGATAGCCCTAGCACTGCAGGAAATCTGCAACACAGAGTTCTCAAGAAGAAACCCATATCTGAACCGTGTTTCATATTCCCGCACCAGACCGAGATGGAATGGGAAAGAATATGATTCACTCTAGCCTAGGTGTCACTCAGGTCCCAGGTATAGGACCTTAACTCTCAATGAATCACCCACCCATCAAAACAAAAACCAGATCCAGCCAGCAGCATGACAGTATGATATATACAAAAGCAATAAAGAAAGCAGTAAAGCAACTGTACATAAGCAAAAATAAAGCAAATACACAAACACAAATAGCACATAACACCCCCAATAAACACAAATCAAACAAGCACTAGGAGGAACCCACAAAAAGAACCAGAAGCCCTGGTTACAGTATAAGGGTCCCCAGCAGAGTCGCCAAGCTGTCGCTCCCGACAAATGAAAAGGGATCAGATGAAGGTACAGACGCGAACGGTCGGCGAGAGGGACAATGAGAACACACAGCCGTGAACTCACTAGAGAATGAATAGAGTCGCCAGCTAGGCATTTTTATCCCGGAGGAAAGGCAATGCTGCATAAGCCTAGAAAGAGATGGATAAGACGGTTTGCGAACCAGAGAGACTGAGAAAGGGGGTTGGTTACAACCTGGGAAGGTATTAGCACCCAGATTGTCCGTCGTACTCGACGGGATCCACGCTTAAAAGACTTGTGTTTTAAAGGGGTAGTGTCAGTGCAATCTGTGTATAAAATAGCTGGAAAAGAATGTACAGGTGTCAGTGTAAAGTGTATAAGTGATATGAAGTATGAAAGTGTCAGTGTGAGAATGAAAAAGAACTGCTCATGATCATGAGGCTAAAAGAATGAGGCTAGAAGGAGGGGGAATGTACAGAGACTTTTGTTCGATAACCGTTAAGTTATGCCTACGTATCCTCTCGTGCAATGAGGAAGTCAGAACACCGTAGTTCGACCCAAAGAGACTGAAAGGTGAATTGACTTGTGAACTGCTTACTTGCCTATGCTCAAGTGTATGATCTGTCTGGCACAGATGCAAACTGTCTTGCATTAGACGGAAGAAGCAAGTTCTCGTTTGTGAATGAAGATGATGAGAAAAGAGTCCCGGAGGAGACGATTATTGTTTGTTTTTGTGTTTTCAGTCTTTTATTGCTTTTGAAAGTTTGTCATAGGATAATGAGCTTAAGCCTAAACCAATGGATTTAGTAAACTCATCACATCTTCCCTCTGATTAGGGGTAATGAGAATACCTTAAGTGTGAAGTCAGCTTCTCACACTTAATCACCTTTGATGTAGGATTAAGATCATTAACCTACTTGTGATTATTTAGATGTTTTTGGTGTTTTTGTTTAGTGTTAAGTAATGAGATTAAGCCATAATCAGGGATTAAACAGACTCATTACACCATCCTAATAGAAGGATAATAGATGAGAATGTTTAAGCTGAGGAAAGCTCCTCAACTTAATCCATGATTAAGGATTAAACTCATGACAAAACAAGCCTTTGATTAAGTGGATTTTATTAATGGTGTGATGATGAAGTGATTTTTATGATTTGTAAGACAACTTGAGGGGGACTTGTCCATTAACACTAGGGTTAGTCCTTCTTAACCAATTAAGGAAGAATTAGAACCCTAATGCAAGGCCCAAGTTACAAGTGTGATGTCTTAATGATTATTAAGTGAATTGGTTAAAGGAGTTAAACACATGAAGGGTTTAACACTCAGGATTAAAGTTATACACTCCATCCTAATAGAAGGATGTAGGCATAAACTTAATCACAAAGCCTTAAAGCCTTTAGGGTTTAGTCCCTGATTATGAGGTGAGAGGAGAAGACTCAAGAGAGACACAAAGGTGAAACTAAATGGGGGACTAGTCTAATCCTAATATTCACATGCTCGGATGTCCTAAAGGTTAGTGAGGCTCACTATCCTAATGGAGGAAGAAAGAAGCAGAGAAAGATGAAAGGAAAAGCTCCAAGGTGGCCTAAGCGCACCTCAAGTTAAGAACGAATAGAAGAAGATGAGGAAGAAAAATTGATATGAATAAGAAGAAATGGGTGAATAAGATAAGGAGAAAAGAAAGCGGATGGAAATAATGAACAATGCACAAACAGAGCCTACACCAGTAGGACTTCCAGATGCAGCAGTATGCAATAGTAAAATCAGCCTCACTGTTACCTAACGGAGAAGGTCCGCTGCCTCTTCAATACGCGCACAAGTGCTCAGAAAAGAATATCCAGTCTGAAGCGGATTCACAAGTCAATCACAAATTGTCCACTAACGGAGAATGTCCATTGCCTCCTCAATTCGGGCAAAAGCTCAGGAATAAGGACACTCACAAAAGCTTTACACGATCAATCCAACTAGTGCTCAAGTGCTCAGTATCACCAATTGGGATTCAAGACCAACAATCAAAATTTGCTAACAAGAGAATAAAAAATTTAGTGAAAACTCAACAAAGAAATTCAATTAAAAATCTACTTAAAGTTAACTACAAAAAACAAATGAAGTTCAAATGGTATTTACTCAAGGTTCGAATAAAAATTCAACACACAATATTAGCACTCTAACCATAAAACTTACCAAGAAATTGGTCCTAAAATAATAAAAATTAATCAAGAGACAACCAACAATTAATCAACAAGAGGAATTACCAAATAACATCTAAGTCTAAAATAATTAATCCAAAACAAAATTAATCTACCATTAATCTAAAACAACAAAATTAAACAAGAATTAAATGCACCAGGGCACAGGTCTGAATTGAAGGGTGCTGAAAGAAAGATAACGGGCCTAGCCCAACATCCAGACAAACCAAGAGTTCTAATCTCTTTTTTTTTCAAATAAAAAATGAAATTATCAATAATAAAAAGAAATAAATAAAGAAATCATGAAGGAAAAGAAATAAAGAAAAGGACACGGTTTTATATATTCTGGAAAAAAAAGAAGAAACAAAAACAGGACGGTGGAACAGCTCAAACATCACGATCCTCTTCCCGTGAAATCAACGCATCCCACACAAACGGACTCACTCTCTTCATCACCGTCGAACCATCTTCATCGCCGTCAAGGAACAAGGATAGCCGCCACTTCACTCCGCCGTGGATCTCCTTGCTTCGGCCTCAAATCACCGCGCTGAACAAAAGGGCATGCCGTCACCGATCAACTCCCTCGATTCTCGCTGGACCTCTCTCTGATTCGCCTTGCTTCGCGTCGTCGGTCTTCAACATCTTCACAACTTCTTCTCTCCGTTCAAGCGTGAATCGCGGTGTGTTACGAATCGGCTCACCGCCTCTCCTTAACTTCTGCTTTGTTTTTCTTCTCTGATTATGTTTTCTGTTTGTTGTTGCTTTTTTTTTCTGGATTTGTTTGTCGTTGTTGTTGGATTGAGTGGGGAGGAAGTGGATGAACAGAAGCTGTTGTAGTTGGTGGTAGCTTAGGCAGATTTGGGTTTGGTTTGTTGTTAGGGTTGAAGAGAGTGAGGTTCGGAAATCATGTGGGTTTGCGGGATGGTTTAGGTGAGTTGAAGGAAGGTTGAATATGAAAAACAAGGAGGTGATGTGGTATTGATTGATTTGTGGTCTGTGTGGTGGTGACGGAAGTTGCAAAGAGGTTTGGTTTGGATTCACGTTTTTCCCGTTTCTGTGTTTGAGTGTTTTATGAATCTGCAGCAGAAAAAAAATATTGATGGTGTTGTTTGTTTGTGTGCGGTTTGTTGAAGTGTTGATGTTGTGACTTTCACTTTTTCTTGCTGAGAGTTTTTTTCTTTGTTGCAGGTTGAAGATTGTGAGTTGAAGGAAAGGAGATAATAGGTATCAAATGTGTGAGGTTGCTGCAGCTTGTTATGCGTGATGAAAAAGAGTGGAAGAAAATGCTGTTGTTGTGCGATGAAGTGTGTGTGTGCAGGGTGACATGATGTGGGCCTGTGGAAAGGTTTGTCTGCTGATGTGAAAGTAGCTGAAGGGGGCCTGCGTACGGAAAGCTGCTAACTGGCCTGAAGTTTGTTGGCTAGGCAAAGTTGTTGTGGGGATTGTGAATCAAGTTTGCCAACTAGTCACATATGGACTAAATGCCTTTTAAAATCAACCAAATATTTGATTCAAATAATAATCAAACTTTGTAACAAATCTAAATAAAAATAAATAATAAAATAATAAAAACTAACTAACAAAAGTTATAAACAAAAAATTAAATTTAAACTGAAATTATAAATTGAAACTCGAAATTAATCTTAAGTTGAAAAATCAAGTTTAACTGAATAATGACTAGTTAATAAAAAATCTAAGTTTTTAAAACCAATTCTTAGCCTAATGTTAAATTAAAATTCTAAAGTTATCTAGTAAAATTAAACAAATTCTAAGTCTAATTAAAATGGATTATTTACCTAAACATAAAAGAATAATTTATAAAATGAGATGAGATAAATAAATTCTAAAAAATGAATCAAACTCTAAAGTATAGATTAAAAATGATTAAAAAGAGACGGTCCTTCTAATCTAAGAATCGAAACAAAAATTTTAAAATAAAACGAGACATGATATGGTAAAATGTACGGTTAATGAAATGGACATTCGGATAACCGAAAATATGGACATGGTGAAATCGTTGTGAATTAGGACATGAAAAGTGGTTTGGAAATGATGGAAATTACGGGTATGTGTTAATTTGGACATGAACTAAATCAAAGGCCACTGATGCACAATACACCTGAGTTTAATCCAACACCAAATTTATACCAACTCCCACACGCCTCAGATGAAATAAACACGACTGCCACAGAACAACTCGCAATTGAAACAACAACCATCTGAATCACTTATAAATCTTGACTTGATTATTGAACTTGATGACCTCCATAACTCAACCCGAGACACATACTTCTTGAAAGTTATTTGAGAATGAAGATAGCCTGAGATGCTGAGAAGACAAAAATATCCGTGTAACTTGAAGAAGAAGAAAATATCCTGATGATATGCCAGATGCACGTTGAATAGTCCTTGCAGACATGAAACCCTTGAAGACCGCCAAACTAGGGAAATAAACCCTTAAATTAGCGACAAAAGAAAAGAGAGGACGATGCCACTGATGGCTGCCAACCGAAAACTTGAGTCCTATGATAATCCACAGATAAAAACGTGAAACCCAAATTCTTCAGAAAATAGCGATCCCATGTCCTAGGAGCTTAAGCAAATGGTATGCAAAATGCGTATGAATGCAAAATGAAAAGCCAGAAAACCAGAGGGCAAATTTAGGGTGTCTACAGCTGGCGAATCTTTTTAGTTCATCCTCATGTTCTCCCTTTCGCCGACCGTTCGCGTCTGTACCCCTTCTGGCCATGTGTCATCTGGTGGGAGCGACAGTCGGGTAAGAGGAAGAAAATTGTCGAGTTGTGTATGCATGCTTGAAATAGCCAAAAGGTCTAAGATATAACATTAGAAGCCTTTGGATATGATGCGATTATCGAATATTCCATAATGGAAATGGGATAATATTTCTATGGATTTTGTGTCGGGTTTGTCGAAACTGGTGAAGGGAAATGACTCGATTTGGGTGATGGAGGATGGATTAACTAAATTGACTCATTTATTACCGATGAGGGTTAGTTATTTTACACGAAAATTTGATGAGATGTACATTGGGGAAACTATGAGGTTACTTGGGATAAAGACCCAATATTTACGTCGAAGTTCTGGAAACGTTGGCTAGGTACTTTAGGCACTGAATTGAGGACGACTTTTTCTTAGCATTCGTGGACGGATGGTCTGACAGAGAGGAGTATTAAGTGCTAGGAAGATTTTTCGATGGCTTGTGCGTTGGACTTGGGGGTCCTGAAGATCAGAAGAGAGGGTTGTATCCGACTCTGTCTTTTTCGGGTAATTTTTTAGGGCGAAAATTCTTTAAGTGGGGAGAGTTGTAATGCCCCAAAAATCTAAATTAATCATTTACTGATTTATTTAATTAATTTAGAAGGAATTAAGAAGTTTTGGTGATTTTTGGAGAATTTGGCTCAAGAGAATATTTTTAAAATAATTTTAATAGAATGAATAATTAGTGTATTAATTAGATTACTATTATTATTATTATTATTATTATTATTAAAAGTAATAAGAAAAGGGAAAGGTGGTCATTAGGTAAAAAAAGTAAGGATAGAAGTGGAAGTTCATTAACTATGATATTTTGTCTAAGAAGATAAGACTGATCACTTTTCTAACTTTATCGTGAAATTGTGAAGAATGCTGGAGAAGAGAAAAGGATAAAAACATAGGCCCTTGAAGAATTACTAGGATGTCTTGGAGAAATAGGGAAAAAGATTTAGATTTCTCTAAGGTATGGGGAGAATTTCATCTTTTATTGTAAGTTTATATTGTTTTGAATTGTGAATAGAAGAGGGTTTTAGGATTTGAATGATTTGATGTGTTTTGATGGTTTATATGTGTTATAGAAGTATGTTTTGATGAAGCGAGATGAAATAAGATGATATGTGTTGATGTATGTGTAAATTATTTATTATGTTGGTGAATTTCCGTACCTAATGAAATTGAAAAATGAAGGGTTTGGGGTCTGAAACATAGCAGAAAATTATACAAGAAAAGCAGTCTGGAATTACGCTTTCTGACACAGGTCATGTCCTGTGACATGGGCACCCGTGTCAGCCTCTTTATGTGGGAAAATTTGATTTTTGGGTTCCAGGTGTTCTGACACGGGTCGTGTCAAGGGACATGGGTGTAACACGGTGGGAGAACTGACTCTTAATTTTTATCGCAAAATATGTTGTGGTAAGCAAGAGTCGCCACCGACTTTTATTTCATCTAATTTAGGAAAGGTATAAAAGAACAGGAAAAACCTTTAAAAGATTTTGAGTTCGGGGGGTAAGTTATACAAAGGGAATGTGTTAGCGCCCTTTGCATCCATGGTTATCCATGAGCTCTTAATTGCTTAGCTCACTTTATTTGTTTTGTTTGAAAAGTGTAGTGCGTGAAAAATATTTTTGTAAAGATTTATTTTTGTAATGATTCTCGTATGAATGTATACAAAGTGTTTACTTTGATTGAAAGTATTTTGAAAAAGAGTAGGGGTGTAAAAAGTTTTTTTTTAAAGTTGTGAGCAAGCAATAAGAGTTACTTGCCCTAAGTTGTAAGGTCTTTCTTGTTATTTCATTTCCTTAGGGATAGAACTATCATGACTATTATTTAGTAAGTAGTCTTATCCTTGGATTTGGAAGGGACATGCGTAGGGTCATCGTTATGGTTATAGAAGGCAACATGTAGGGATACCTTAATGATTTGAAGGGACTATCATCATTTTCATAGGGAAGAGATCATTTATTCGAAGGCAACTTTGAAGGGACATCGAGGGACTAAGATCTTTTTCATAGGGTTATGTAGGGACTAGATCACTTATTCGTAGGCGACTTGAAGGGTCATCGAGGGATTGTGATCTTTTATTTGAAAAGCAAATGTGATGATTTATTTCTTTAGACAACAAGTTAAGGTATCCCTATGTTCGAGGGACTTGACCATTTATCGTAAGGAAACAAAGAGAGGTTACCCTAAAGGTGTAGGTGTGGAAGGTGTGTTATTTTCAATTATTTTATCTTTTATTAAGGTTTTTCTAATTTTTTTAATCTTGTCATGCAATCCTATTAGCATACATCTAAACAGTTTATATAGGTGCAAAAAGTAAGTGTGAAATATAAAATCCTAAACTATTACAAGGCTTTAGGGGAATTACATAATTGAGGGGTATGCAAAAAGTAAAGTCCTAATTAACTATTACAACCCATAAGCAGATACATAATTGAAAAAATGCGAGAAAATAAATTACATGGTTTTTGAATCCTATATACATTTTTCTATGAATTTAAATGACAGAAAAATAAAATCGGGAGAAAAATGAGATTTTTGAAAAAAGGGAAGATATTTTTGGATTGTGGGAATATTTGAAAAGGACCAATCATTAATAAATAAGATTTTCAACCTTTCAATCACTATCAAAGGGTTAAGGTATCTCAAATGATGGAAAATATTTCAAGGACTGTACAAAAGTTTCAGTGATCAGGGCCTCGAGCCAAGACCTCCATACATCATCAATAATATTGACATGACTTTTACAAGCCATTTACAAGTACAAGAGATGCATAGATCAAAGACTGCAAGATTAGGGTTTCATAATGCCCAAGTTAGGGTTCCTGACTAATCGGGGAACCAAAAGTCAAGATTTCCATCTGGACAAGATCCTATACCATAATTATTGGTTAAAATATCTCATATACATCATGGAAGTCCATTCATAAGGTCAAAATACCTCAGTGGATATCCAATCAAAAAACCAGAAAACCAGGGGTATCCAGTGTAATTTCCATCTGGACCAAAAAGTTAAAGTTTGACTTTTTACCCAAAATAATCCTCATGACCTATATTACAAGAATATATGGTCCATGAATGCATTTAATCACAAAAAATCAGAAATTTGAAGATAACTAGTATAAGGGACAACATTTGAAACTTAGAAATTTTTCCAAGCATCAGATTTTGGTGAACCAAAGCTCAAATAAAATATCTCATCACAAAATACAAATAATTCAAATACACAAAACTCCAATTCAATATGGATTTTAAGTTGAAGATAGATCAAAATCTAGACAAATACTGATTTTCAACACTTAGACAAAATCTGTCTAAGTACAAAATCAGCAAAACACCAAAACTTGGAGGGATTTTTCACCTAGTTCCAAGCTTATTCAAATCATTTTCAAAACACCAATGTTGTTACAAATGTTGCCAACAATTCAAAGAACTAATTGACATGAAAAGATCTTTCTTGTACATGAAGAAATCATAGATCAAAGTGGCCATCTCAAACTATTTTGCAAAATATAGATTTTCACAAACTTTTGAAATCAGATTTCTTAAAACAAAGGGAAATGTCAATTGGGTTTAAGCATCTAAACAATCATTACAAAACTGATCAAACCTGCAAATTCATGATTATACCATAGAATTCACCAAAAGGACATTCATGAATTTCAACATTATGCATTTTGATCGAAGGGTCATAAAGCTCTAAAATGACAAATTCTTGGACCTCTGTTCAACAAGCAATATGTGGATACAATCCAAGCATAAAATTTTTGAGGAATGTGAAATTTGTTGTTGCATAGCTTAGCTATTTGAGAAATTCATCATTCCATGTGTAAGAGATATTTTTACAAAGCATGATGTCGCTCCCGAGATTTTCATCCTGGTACAAACGCGAAAGTGGCGCGGAAAAGGTAGAGTCGCCAACCATGCATTTTTATCCCGGAGGAATAAGAAAGGTAATGCTGCACAAACCTGAGGAAGAAGGAAAGGACAAGTTACTGCAAACCAAAGATCTGGGTTCAGGAGTCGGTTATGACGTGGGAAGGTATTAGCACCCCAGATCGTCCGCCGTACCCGACGGGATCCACGCTTGCTTGTTGTTTCAAAGTGTGTGAAAAAAGATGCTGTTGAATAAGAACTGCTAACTGGAAACTGGAACTGCAATGCGAAAGGAACTGAAAGAGAACAAAAAGAAGGAATGGGGAAAATGTAGGGAAAATAAAAGAATGTGCTCGAACGGGCCCTACCCCGCTGCCTACGTACCTTATCGGGATAATGAGGATCAGAGTTGACGTAGTTCACCTAACTAAGGCGGGAACTTTGTTTGTGTTTTTTTAGGATGACGTTACCATAGCTCTAGCTCAGGTGTTATCGGCTCTGACTCGAGGGTGTTTACCGTATCGCTTTTTGAACTGTCGAGGCAAGTCGCATTCGTCCGCAAAGATTAGGATATGAGAAGAGAAGACGTGATATCTTTGTTGATTGTCTTTTATGAGAAGTGTTTTGAGTTTATTGTTGGTGACGATAGTCTCATAATTAGACTTGTACATCATGCTGGACAAGCCCACACTATTCCAAGATGGAATGAATATGGGTGCCCCATGGAATAAGGCTATGCGCAAGAGACTATTTCAATCTTTTATTAAGTGTCTTTTAGATTTTGTTTGAAGATGAAAGAAGAAGACTCAAATCGGCAAAGGACAAAAAACTATGAGAGACTAAGACCAACCCTAAGTTATTTATTATGCACAAAAGGGAGATACTAATTGTTTATGAGGTTTTTCTATTCCTAAGGAAGGAAAGAAGAAGAAAGAAGAAAAAGGATGCAACTTACTTCCTAAGAAAGATAAGTTGATCCTAACAAAGGGGGATCCTACCAATCACAAATATGGAAGGAAAAAGGGAAATAAAATGCATAAAGAAATGCATAAAAAATAAAAGGATAAGGTATAAGGAAACATACCTTTCCCTCCCTACAAAACAAAGATTAGTGTTGCATTTTATTAAAAATAATAAAGCAAACATACACCAATTAAATCCTAACAACTCTAGGACTCAATCTAAACTCTATCTTAATTCTAGAGAACTAAAAAAAATGCTAAAAACAAAATTTAGCCCCTACTACAGCCTCTAAAGTAACAACAAGCTATGAAAACAATGCACAACACAAGGCAACTTTCTACAGCCAACATACATCATGAAAAGGTAGGTGTAAAAAGTCACATACAACATGCAAACATAACAAACAACATGTATTTTACAACACCTATATGCAAAGTCAGCTATGAAATGTAAAATGCAGATTTGATTATTTTCATTTTTTAATGCACAAACTTAATGAAAAATGTACCAATTAATCATGAATATGCATTTGAACATAGATCAACATACACAAATGAGAGACATAATTATTTTGGGAGGATTATGCAAGAATACACCACATGATTGATTATGCAACAAATATGCAAAATATGGCACATGGACATGGCATATGAACATAATGAGCATTGATCATGAATATGCAACAAGATATATCAACAAGAATGTCAAGCTCAATGCAATTTCAGAATTGAATTGATGTGAATGATATGATCAAACATGTAACCAAATGCCACCAAATGCATATACATACATGGTTATGTGAAATGCAACATATATATATATATATATATATATATATATATATATATATATATATATATATATATATATATTGATACAATGAAATGCAAATGAGTTAACGAAACATGCGAAACATGCAAAAATAGAATACAACATGATTATTTACATGCCAAATGATGCATAGACATAGCAACAAAATGCAATGAGTCAAATTATACATAAATTAAAAACATAAACGCATAATATGCAACATGAACAAAAACGTGTCGAAACGAATCGAAATGGGGGAATGAGATGTCGAAACCAACCTAGAAAATTCCCTAAAATTAGTACCTAAACATGCATGAACATTAGAGGCACAAAGAAGCAAGAAAAAGTAAGCAACTAAGCTAAAATTCTGAATTTATACAGCGTTAACCAGTTAACCAAATGGTTAACCGGTTAACGCACCCCAAACAGCACCAATTTGTGGCCAAAATGCATGCGTTAACCGGTTAACAAAACCGTTAACCGGTTAACGCTGAACAGAAAGTGAAAAATTATTTTGAAATAAGTGCTTTTGGCCACAATATTACTTCTAAATAACCCTAACACACATCTAATCATGTTAACACAAATTTCTACTCAATTAGGGCTTATTAACACATGCTAGAGCCTATAACAAGCTACAACCTAACTTCTAATCCATTAAAAATCACAAATCGCAAGCAACACATAACGAAAACGTAATCGATCACAAGCAATACGAAAAGCACTTAAAGAATGCCAAAATGGCGAGATGAAGAGAATAACTTAAAGCTAGCATGGTCTTAGATTACCAACCTACGAAGCAGAGAAGTGCTTCGGTAAATGTTTCAAGAATCGGAGCTTGATCGAAGAGAAAACCAAGAAAACCGTGAATCCGCAAAATAAATGCATTCTTGATGCTTGAGCCTTCTTGCACTTCCGATAAGTCGAAATCCTCACAAAAACCAGTAGCTTCTTCTTCTACGATCCACAAATCAATGGAGGTTGGAGGCTAAGCTTTAAGATCTTCAAGTTTCAATGTGAAACTTGAAGAGCTTCTTCAAAAAAAGCTTTGGTGAAAAGGGAAAGGGAGGAAAAGTGAGAGAGAAAAAGTGATTCTAGAAATTGTGAGAAAGTGAAAAAATTGGGAAAAAAACTTGGGAACCTCTTGCATTGAAGTGATTAATGGTTATATAGAGGCTAGACTTGGAGCTAGGTTTGGGAATGAAATTAGGTTTAGGAATGGAGTTAGGTTTGTAGTTAGTTAGGGTTAGGGTTAGAGAGGGAATGTTCCTTGGAATATATTCCTTGGAATATATTCCTTGGAATATTCCATGGAATACTCTAGAAGGTTGTGGAACATGGTAGAAGCATCCAAAGGAAATGGAGTGGAATTGAAGTGGAAAAATAAGAGGGGAAGATATGAAAGGAAATGTGGAAGGAAAGTGGAAGGAAAGGTGGAATGAAAATGGAGGGAAAAGTGAAATCTCCCTTTTTTGGTTGGTTAGCTTGGAAGTGGTTTGGATTATTTTTGGGATATTATTTTTCTCTTGAACTCCAATGTTTGGCAAGCCTCGATCGACCACACACCTCATGCATATGCATATGCAAATGATTATGATTTATTTATTTATTTTTCAAATGCGATGTAATGATATGCGGAATGATGCGGGAATGAAGCGTAAATCGCTCGAGGTTGATAATAAATAAGAGGGCAAATTTTGGGGTGTTACAGCTGCCCCTATTCAATCACTGTAGACTTGAATGGATGATAGCAATTGCTTTCAGACATTTGAAGTATGCAGGGATTAAATACTAAAAACAACCAGAAAATTTGCACTCGGTGGAAGAAGACAAGGGAAATAAACCCAACCATCTGAACTCTGCTTGGGGAGAATCTTGATGTAAAGAATAGTGAACTGATAAATGTTTTGGAATAACACTGGGAGATTGTTGATTTGCCACGCTACGGGTGGACTTTTGCTGGGCTAATAATGACGTGCCACACAACAGGTGGCCTTTTGAATTCTTTGCCACACTACGGGGGTCACTGCTCGCTACGAGAGACTTTTATTTCGGCCACACTACGGGGGCTCTCTGCTCACTACGGGAGACTTTTGATACCTTGCCACCCTGAGAATGGATGTTTGCTCACTCTGTGGGGATACTCTGCCACACTGTGGGGGCTTTGGAAATCTTGCCACACTACGGGGGCACATTGCTCAGCTACGGGAGACTTAGAAAATTTGCCACACTGCGGGGGCACATTGCTCAGCTACGGGAGACTTCCTGAAAATTTTCCACTCTACGGGGGCACATTGCTCAGCTACGAGAGAATTTTGTAAAATTTGCCACACTACGGGGGCACATTGCTCAGCTACGAGAGACTTTTGCTCACTACAAGAGACTTTTGCCACACTACGGGGGCCTTCAATGTTTTGCCACACTACGGGGGCTGCTGCTCACTACAGAAGACTTTAAGAATTCGCCACCCGGAGGATGGACTTTGGCCAGTCTGCGGCTGGACTTTAAGAATTTGCCACCCAGAGGATGGACTTTGGCCAATCTGCGGTTGGACTTTGGAATTTGCCACGCTGCGGGTGGACTTTGGATATCAACCTTGGATTGAGCATGCATACGTTGAACTGCATGACATAATGCCCCATGACACTGGGGGATAGATACAAAGGGAATTCCTGATGCGGAAATAACAAATCCTTGCTGACTCTGTGGGGAATACAGATGATTTGCCGATATTTATGCTGGAGAAGAGTGTGACTAGTCTATCTCGACTTATTACCTTTGCCAAAAATAAATTGGACTTTAGATTTGAAGACCCTGCTAGGGGATGCCTCAATTGCTGAGGATTGAATCTCACCCCACAGATTTCACTGGGGAATCGAAAAATTTTCGACTTAGCTGGGGGAAGACCTGTCAAGGCTCTGTTGAGGAGAACTCTCTTGTCTACCTGAATTTTCCTAACCTCTGTGGGGAAGGGAACCATTTAGCTAACTGCCAAGAATTTCTGGATTCTTGTAAGAAGTGCTTCACTACGGGAAGACGACTCTTGCTATGGATGATCCTTATTGCTCTGCTGGGGAAGAGAAGGATTTGGTTTGAGATCTGCTGGGGAAGAGAAGGATTTGGTTTGAGATCTGCTGGGAAACAAGATCATGGAAACCTGCTGAAGAAAAGTTTGACGACTTTACTGGGGATAACTTCCATGCGTCTGTTGGGGATAACGAAACTGAACTGCATCCTGCTAAGGAGGAAAGATTTCAAATGGTCTCGTGCTAGGGATCATTTGCTTTTATTTGAGCTTTACCTTAAAAGGATTTTACAAAAGACTTGGTGTCATTAAACTCTTCAGGAGTATCATTTCCCAAGTATTCTGAACTTCCGATTATCTGTCTTCGGGAAAGAATAAATCCTCGTGCGATTGGGGTGGCTTGCCCCAGTATGAGCCTTTGACTAATTGCTCTAGGAGAGATTTGAATCTCGAGTGATTGCCCCAGGTTGGCTGAATTTTGAAGAGATCGCTCGACGGAACTGCACCATATTGGTTGGCTCTTACCATGAATGGTTGGGAAAGTCCTTACTCAATGGAGCTTTCTCGGAAAAGTGCACCTCGACGTGACTGTCTTTCAGGAGTTTTAGACTTCTCAACTTGGCAAGCTTAAGCTTCTGGACTGAATTTCCGCATGTGAGCTTTTTATGATGCCAAACAGATGTATGCAAACATAAAAATGTTTATTTTGAGAATGGAGATTCTAATGCAACACACATGTTAATCTTGAAGTTTTGGAAAGGGGTCGCAAACCTTTGTGAACAAATCACTGGTTAAGATACGACATTATTTTTGATTGAAAGAACTCATGCACATGCAATACTAATAAGGTCTTTTAGCACAACTCATAGGAGTCAGGAACGCGGCCTCGTGGTAGTATGCTCTCAAAGTAACCCTGTTTCAGTTAGGACTTTTGAGGGTTGTATCCTGGCCTGGTTCACGGTTATAGAAACAAAGGATATAGGCTCGAAGTTTATTTGTGCCCACCCACTCTTCGTGATGTTCTCCATTCCTATGTTCAACTAATTTTCACAAGCACTCACCTTTCATAAGGATTTTGTGTCGATTGAGGGACCATTTCTGCTATGAGTTCAATCACTAATCAGGTTATTGTTGAGAGTCAGTCACCCCTCTATCTTTCGTGTCTGTACCACACGACTTTGTTCTTGCTTAAGGATCTTTCTTGTGTAATCCTTTTTCGTCTTTCGCTTTTGCGTTATTTTGCTTATCCCTAACCTTTGCCTGGACTGATTCTTATGAATCTTTGATTGTGAAGTCCAGCGGGATGCCCTAATTTTTTCCTAAGTTGCTTGTTTTCAAGTTTCGACTTAGCGGGCTTTTCATTTCTTTCTTTTTTGAACAAATCGTGTGACACTGTTTGTCTTGATTGCTTTGCGAGGGTTGTGACTGCCTCATTATTTGGTTGATGAAGAATAACCAATGTGGCTTCCAATATTTGGATCTCTTGATTTAGATAACCATTATGGTTTCTGGTCTTTAGACCTCTTGATTAGAATAGTGGAATGTAATGGGTCCTCAAATACACTCCTTTATGAAAGACTGAACGCTTGGTCCAACTAGCAGACGTCTACCTTGCCCCTGGGTTAAACGTAAGGGTTTTTTCATGCGAAAAGAAACTCCTACTTCGAGGCTCAAGGGGGTTAGAGAGGGTTTATCTCCCTTATATCTCCAGTGTTTAGGGATTCGAAACAAAGCTTGTAGATCGTTAACAAGGTCTTATTTGAGAGCACACAATTAGAGATTTTTGCGTTTTAGTTTCGTCATTCTCCTTCATAGAGTTTAAGCACGACAATTGGTATTGCGATGTAAACATGCAAAATTGTAAGTAAATGCGAATGAATTACTTTAAGAAAAATATGTGAGTTTTATTATTGATAACATTCAAAAGCAAACAAATTTCCTACATGTATATAAATGATTTTCAAATAAAAGGAACTACAAATGGAAATGCAGTAAAGAAGCTGAATATTGCCGTTGTTGAGGAGGCTTGACTCCGTCTGGACCTGTCAGTCTTGGATACTTTCAATGATCAATAGCTCTTTCACAGACTTGTAATCTTCAGGTTGCAGCCGTATACCCAACCATGGCAATCATACCTCTTCTTCTAGTTATACTGACTCTGACACGAGACTTCTAAAGGAAAGAGTGAAAATGGAGAGTAAAGTTGTCTTATAATGTTGCTCGGAAAGACCTGATGATCTTCTGCCTACGTATCTCCATTGACCAATGACCAATGAAGAATCAGAGCGACGTAGTTCCCCTAAATAGGGATGAAAATGCTTTGAAGAAAAACAAACAAACAGTTGCCATTGCTGAGAGTATCTGAACACTGATGGCTTTATTTGCTTCCTGAAGATTCCAGCTTAACGTGGACCATCTGGTAAAACAACCGTGACACCGGCTCCGTTGTGATTAGGCATTGGATTCTGGAGTACATTTGGGTGAGGCGCAAAATTGATCGCCTTGGAGTCAATTAGGTCTTGTACCTTGTTCTGAAAAGCCCAACATTTCTCAATATTGTGCCCTTGGGCACCCGAATGGAATTCACATCTGGCATTTGCATCAAAGTTTGGATGTAGATTATCAGGAGAAGGAGCTCTCATGGTACAAAGCTCGATCATGTTCAAATTTAGCAGCTCTGGAAGCAATACAACATATGTGCATGGGATGGGATCAATTCTGCGGTTTCTCGCTATCATTCTTTCCTGATTTGGTCTTTGTGCCTGATATTGCTGACCTTGAGGTTGTGGTTGAACCTGTGGTGTAATAGTCACTGCAGCTGTTTGGTAGTAACCTTGCGAACGACCTCTGTATCGGCCCCTATACACGGCATTGGTCTCGCCTTCTCTTCGTCTTTGGCCATTGCCAAAAGGCTTTTTCACAACAGAAGATCTAGCACTGCTTGCATCCTGAATCTTTCCCAATTTTAGAAAGTTTTCTATCCTTTCTCCAGCGATAACAATATCCGAAAAACCAATGGACGGGCATGCGGCCAGACAATCCAAGTATGCACCATGCAAGGTGCCCATAAACATGTCTGCCATTTCCCGATCGAGCAATGGAGGTTGAACCTGTGCGGCCAGCTCACGCCACCTCTGAGCATACTGCTTAAAACTTTCCTTGGGTCCTTGAGACAAATTCTGCAACTGAGTGCGGTTTGGAGCCATATCAATATTGTATTGGTACTGCTTGAGAAAAGCTTCGGCTAAATCTTTCCAGCATCGGATAGAGACCCTGCTCAGCTTCATATACCAGCTCAATGAAGCTCCAGATAGACTATCTTGGAAGAAATGCATCCAAAGTTTCTTGTCATCAGTGTGAGCCGAAATTCTTCCAAAGTATGCATGAATGTGAGTTCTAGGGCACGTGATGCCATTGTATTTGTCTAATGATGGCACCTTGAACTTAGGAGGGATTCTGACTCCTAGAGTGAACTGGTCCTCTTGCGTGTCTTCATTACGGGTCGCAGTCCCATTTAGATTTGGCCCTCCGTTACGGGCAACGTTAGGATCCACATTCTCAGTCGGTGTTCCAGTATTAGCATTCCCATGGGGTTGCTCAACCATCAACCTAAGACGATCTTGATTCTGAGCAATGCCGGTCATCATTTCCATGAACTGATCAATCCCCTGTCGGAGCTCATTGAGATCAGTCTGCATTCGTTCAGCCATTCTCACTCGGTTTCTTTTTGTTGGATACCGATGAACGCGTTGACCAGCTATATTTCCTGAAGTTGAATAAGTTAGGAAGTCCGAATAACCTGTAAAAATGAAAAATATGCAAATCATGCAGTAAATGCGTATGATATGTTTATGAGGATGCGACATGCGACCCTGCAAATGAGTAAGCATGTGTTAGTAATGCAAGCATGCAGAGGATGTTATGCAATTCCCTGGCATGTGATCAAAGGTCTGGCGATCACTGGTCTGACGTTGGTGTTGAGAATACAGTCATGTGCTATTGAAGAGTCATAATAACAGTACCACCGAAATCCTGGATTTCAAAACCAAAGGACCATGTAGAACCTGATCATAATATTGAACAATGCTGGCAAAGTGGGTATGTTGGAAGTTTCAGGGTTCCTGCAAACCTGTAAAATCCTCCCATCTCACGGGTATGCTACACCGAGTCAACATTACGGACTCTCAAAGCCGGATAGCAATAATACGTTCACCATTTCTGAGAAATGGCTCATCACCAAATCAGGGAATCGGTTTGGCATTATATACTATCCAAGGAGGTCTCACCTGAGTCCGGAAAAATAAGCATCCCTCATAAGTCCTCAACTTCAAGCACCGAATCGAGAAACAATAGTACATTCATCCCGAAGGGTACAATACTATCATCAAACGAACATTTTGCTTTAACCGGATTCCTATGAGAGAATCAGGCCATCCTATGTGAGTTCCCAATGGACCATCAGATGCGAGTGGGTTTGCCAACAAATGTGGTCTTCCACTATCATCACTGGATAGGGGTGTTCCCATTAAGGTCCTCGAAGATCGGTCACCAGATGCACATAACTATCAAGGTCGTATCCTGAAGTGGGGTAATCTCCACACCTAATAGTTCCAAGACAGTCGCAATATGGGTGTGGAGCACATCGCCATTCATCATGGTGAGATACCATGGAAGTACAATGTCTATCCACGCTAATCCTATAGTGCACTCAAGCCAGGTATTTGGCTTATCTCACAGTAACTCTCATCCCACAGAAAAAATGAAAACCAGCACAGTCAGACAGTCCAATAAAATATGATGCATGGAAAATAAATACTGAAAACAGTAAATAAATGCGGTAAAGTAAAGCTGTAAAGTAAAACTGTAAAGTAAAACTGTAAATAAAAACAGTAAAGCTAAACTAAAGCATATGACAACAAACAGATAAACACCCAAAGAAACAAAACCAAATAGGCGCTAGGATTGACTCTACAAGGGAAACCAGAGATTCTGAAGTAGTCCCCAGCAGAGTCGCCAGCTGTCGCTCCATGGATTTTCATCCTGGTACAAACGTGAAAGTGGCGCGGAAAAGGTAGAGTCGCCAGCCATGCATTTTTATCCCAGAGGAATGGGAAAGGTAATGCTGCACAAACCTGAGGAAGAAGGAAAGAACAAGGTCCTGCGAACCAAAGATCTAGGTTCGGGAGTCAGTTACGACCTAGGAAGATATTAGCACCCCAGATCGTCCTCCGTACTTGACGGGATTCACGCTTGCTTGTTGTTTCAAAGGGTGAGAAAAAAGATGCTGCTGAATAAGAACTGCTAACTGGAAACTGGAACTGCAATGAGAAAGGAACTGAAAGAGAACAAAAAGAAGGAATGGGGAAAATGTAGGGAAAATAAAAGAATGTGCTTGATTGGGCCTTACCCCGCTGCCTACGTACCTCATCGACATAATGAAGATCAAAGTCGACGTAGTTCGCCTAACTAAGGCGGGAACTTTGTTTGTATTTTTTTAGGATGACATTACCATAGCTCTAGCTCACGTGTTACCGGCTCTGACTCGAGGGTGTTTACCGTATCGCTGTTTGAATTGTCGAAGCAAGTCGCATTCGTCCGCAAAGATTAGGAGATGAGAAGAGAAGACGTGATGTCTTTGTTGATTGTCTTTTATGAGAAGTGTTTTGAGTTTATTGTTGGTGACGATAGTCTCATGATTAGACTTGTACGTCATGCTGGACAAGCCCACACTATTCCAAGATGGAATGAATATGGGTGCCCCATGGAATAAGGCTATGCGCAAGAGACTATTTCAATCTTTTATTAAGTGTCTTTTATATTTTGTTTGAAGATGAGAGAAGAAGATTCAAATCGGAAAAGGACAAAAAACTAAGGGGGATTAAGACCAACCCTAAGTTATTTATTATGCACAAAAGGGAGATCCTAATGGTTTATGAGGTTTTTCTATTCATAAGGAAGGAAAGAAGAAGAAAGAAGAAAAAGGATGCAACTTACTTCCTAAGGAAGATAAGTTGATCCTAACAAAGGGGGATCCTACCAATCACAAATATGGAAGGAAAATGGGAAATAAAATGCATAAAGAAATGCATAAAAAATAAAAGGATAGGGTGTAAGGAAACATACCTTTCTCTCCCTATAAAACAAATATTAGTGTTGCATTTTATTAAAAATAATAAAGCAAACATACACAATTTAAATGCTAACAACTCTAGGACTCAATCTAAACTCTATCTTAATTCTAGAGAACTAAAAAAAATGCTAAAAACAAAATTCAGCACCTACTGCATCCTCTAAAGTAACAACCAGCTATGAAAACAATGCACAACACTAGGTAACTTTCTACAGCCAGCATACAACATGAAAAGGTAGGTGTAAAAAGTCACATACAACATGCAAACATAACAAACATCATGTATTTTACAACACCTATATGCAAAGTCAGCTATGAAATGTAAAATGCAGATTTGATTATTTTCATTTTTTAATGCACAAACTTAATGAAAAATATACCAATTAATCATGAATATGCATTTGAACATAGATCAACATACACAAATGAGTGACATAATTATTTTGGGAGGATTATGCAAGAATGCACCACATGATTGACTATGCAACAAGTATGCAAAATATGGCACATGAACATGGCATATGAACATAATGAGCATTGATCATGAATATGCAACATGATAGATCAACAAGAATGCTAAGCTCAATGCAAAATTCAGAATTGAATTGATGTGAATGATATGATCAAACATGTAACCAAATGCCACCAAATGCACATACATACATGGTTATGTGAAATGCAACATATATATATATATATATATATATATATATATATATATATATATATATATATATATATATATATATATATATATATATATATATATATATATATATATATATATTGATACAATGAAATGCAAATGAGTTAACGAAACATGCGAAAGATGCAAAAACAGAATGCAACATGATTATTTACATGCCAAATGATGCATAGACATAGCAACAAAATGCAATGAGTCAAATTATACACAAATGAAAACATAAACGCATAATATGCAATAGGAACGTGTAATACCTCAAAATTTGCCCTCTCATTTATCCCCTCTATTGGCTCGTCGCTTTGCATTCATATGCATTTTCCACTGGGTCATAATATTCATAATCATGCATTTCATTGGCTCCTAAGGCATGTGATCAAGGCCGCACAGGACTAGGGTTCTTACTTTACCTGCATCTATCAAGGATTGAACTGGTGGAGAATATTCGCCAGCAAATCTGACCCATTATTGAGGTGTTCGATCAAATTCGCTTTGAATAAGAGTGTTGGCTCTCCGTAACGTCTCAAATTGTGTTCTTCTTCATTGAATATCTCAAGGGAAATTTGGAGTTCTTGTACACCATTTTTTTGATTTGAAGGGAATTTCGCCGATGGAGGTCTAGTGTATTAAGGAGTGGCTTGGATCCACTGGTTTAGGGAGCAATAATTTGAGATCGTGTGGAGTTTATCATGGCGTCTTAGTTCCTAAGAGTGAATTATGTGGAAGGATTTGATTTAGGTCAAGGGAGAACGCATAGCTTTTGGTTTATTTGGAAGACATCTTTCAAGTTCAAGTTCTAGTTATTGATATCCATTTCAAATTCAACCCATCGCCATTTTACATATCCCCTTTACGATTCAATTCACTATTCTTGATTCATCATGATCTCATCCTATCGTGGTATCCAAAGTCATTTTTTGTGTGTGTACATGTTTCTAACATCCCATTTTTCACATCACTTGTCTCTAAACATCCACCATTTCTTTTCAGCGTTAAGCCCATTTCTTTTCTAAATTTGATCCATTATTCATTTCGGAATTTTACTCTCCATCTTAAAGATCCGGTGATTACCTTTTTAATTCCATTATTCAAACGAAAAGTTAATTATCCAATTCATATGTGACTTTATTATTCAAATTATTATCCTTAACAATTTTTCATTGAGCCAATTTCATTTTTGTTCTTGCAGAATTCACTTCATATCCTATTCATTTTTCATACAACCACGACCATTTGTCTACCCGATTTAAACCATGGGTATAATCCTCATCCACCACAAATTTCTTTAAGAAAATTCATGAATTATATTCTAATTGAATTTACAAAAGATTCACAACAGCAAGGTTAGGGAAAAGAGACAAATCAGTTATAATACAACAAAGCTTTATCTAAATCTCTAATTGAAATGACTGGGAAAATTTACAATTTGAAGATATTCGAAGGGAAAAGTTCTCTATTGGTGGCAAGAGACAAAACCCATTGACTGAGAATCACCACCAAGCTGTCAAGAATTTATCTGCTGAACTTTATACCGAAAATGTTCATTTCATCATGGAGATTATTCAGAAGGCTGAAGATAATCACTATCTTGAAGGAGTGAGTCCAACATTGGAGTTTATCATAGCTTCAGATGACGTTACCGTTACCAAGGCTCCAGCCACATGGCATATTCTCAACAATGAAAAGGTTTTTCTCACTGCAGTGTTGCACGATCAACTGAAAAGGAAAAAAGAGAAGCCAATAAGAACAGGGGTTTACATTGGCGAAGGAGGAATTGGTTTCAAGAGTTTTTTTTATTACTGCATAACCCTGTATATTTAGCAATGGGTATCAGATATAGTTCAATGTGATGTCGCGTCCGCATTGCGGTCTGGGATGAATTGTTAATCTACGAAAATCAGTATATACCTCAATCTCCACGTCTGCAGAACGACATCATATTACCGTAAATGGCACCATAACGCAGCATTATCAATGTTCTTCGTCCGCAAATAAACACCTTCACCAATTTCCACTTTTACAATTTCGAGCCATATTTCTCCACTGATTTCGGAACCTATAAATAACAATGACAAAAATTTCAGAAGGGCATTAACAGAAAGAAGTCAGAAGAAGAACATTCAGCAGAAAGCAAAACAAAAAAAAGCTCTTAGTAGAGCTTCCCATTCTCAATCCTAGTCTTCATCAATATCCGTCTCTCCTTGTCAACACATCTTGGATTCGAGAGTCGAATCTTGCAACAGTAGCAACCCGTTCTCGGTTTTCCTTAATCCGCATTCGTTCACCAGTTTGCTGCAGAGCCTTCAACCAGCCAACAATTTCAAGTGATTCCGCACCAACGTCTCCAACTTTTCTTCAAACACCATCCAATCTTCGCAAAATCCTGCTTCAATGAAGATCCTCAACATGAGCTGCAATGAGAAAAAGAGGAAGATTCAGGACAGTTAACGAAATTAATTCAAGGAAAGTTAAGAACATAGTTCGGGACACACCCCTGGATTCTCCATCTAATTAGCTTCATTCTATCACTCTTCACCATCAAAATCCCATAAAGAAGAAATCAGAGTAGAAGAACCTGCACCCAGAATGAAAAAAAGAACCATTACCACTCTTCAATCTCAGAAAATTCTAATACTAATCCAAAACAGAAATTCAGAAGAAGGAAACAAACCAATAACTGAAATAACTGAAATCACAAAAATCCAGAATTCTAACCTTTGTTTTCTAACTGAATTCATAACTGAATTCATAACTGAATTCACAACTGATTTCCTTCCAGAATGTTCACCTGAGAACTTTCCAGAACCGTCCTCAAATCTTCTATAAATCAAAGGCCTCATCTTCAATCTTGGGGTTCCCACCATCTTTTTCCACAACTTTCAATCCCTTCCACCATTTTTTTTTCAATCTTCTCAACCTGTTCCTTCACCATCCTCCATCACCAATCTTCTTCTCCTCCTTCAACCTTTGAACCTTCCTTTTCAATTCCTCCATTCTCAGAATTCCTCCCCCATTCTTCCTGAATTCTTTCCCAATTCTCAGAGTGATTCTTTGATTTTTTTCTCAGCTATTCATCAATCCTTCATCGACTCCATCAGTTCTCCGCTAAGCTTCATCAATTCTCCATCAATTTCCTACTTCGTTCTTCACCCTAGACGCCACTATATCGTAATCTTTTCTCATCAGCATAACCTGAAACAGAGTAGGCACGTATCAACATCGCAGCTATCAACAAGTATTGTAAAGTCAAATCCGCAATAACGAGTTTCGGAGGTGTGTGCGATCAGTGTTCTAATCCGGAAATTCACGTGCGGCATAGAATATCAGAAACCGAGAAAGAAGAAGAGGAGGGACAAAAAGCGTATTTGGATTTCTTACCCGAAGAGGCTCTAACTCGTTCGTCAAGAAAGCGCTGTACGCATTTACGCCTTCGACAATCAAGGTACGAATCGTTATCCTGTTACTCTCGCACTATCTAAGCCTTATTCTGATGCTGGAATTGACTTGGCGTTCATGTTTGAATTTCTTGCCCGAATTCGATAGATTGTGTTGATAGGGTGAGTATGAGGCTGTGTTTTTGAGCAATTAGGATTTTAGGTAGTGGCGGAATGTTCGAAAATAGGGGTTGAGGCACCGTAGGTGCGTTTTGTATTTTGTTAGTGTGGGGGGGTAGATGATGGCGGCGGAAGGGAGATTTGGGGTTAGGGTTTTTTAGCTGGAAATAAGGTTGGGCTTCCTGGTTTTGATTCGGATTTGGGGTAAAGGAAGAGGAAAGAAAAGATGAAGTTAGGGGAGGTAAGAGTGGCGAAAGCTGAAGAAGATGAAGACGGTGACGAATTGAGGGGGCTAGGGTACGGAAGAGTTTGATCTTGTAGGAAAGGGGATGGAGGCGCGGCGGCGATGGGAGTTGAGAGGAAGATAGCGGTCGGAGAAGAAGACGGAAAAGTTGGGCTCGACGGCGGTGAATAGCGTGAAGAGGATAGGTTTAGGGGTTGTGTTCTTGAGTGGTATCTTTGTTTGTTCATTGTTTTTTTCTATTATTTATTCATTTTATTTTTATTATAGGTTAATAAAAGGGATTAATAAAGAATATTAATTAATGGGATTTAAGAATAATAAATCAGAATAATTAACCTTTAATTTTCTGTTGAAACTTCATAAAAAAAATCTATTAATTCACATTAAGCATCATTAATCATCTCCTATTCTGTAGTTGGGCTTAAGTTGCGTTTTGCTATTCAAACCTCCCTCTCGTAAGCCCAACAAGTAAACAGCATAAAAACTTTCTTTCTGCACCCCCTTTTGTTTCAGCAAGTTGGGCCCATGCGAACGCTATTAGCACCCCTGTTTTGGGCCCGGTTTAAAAAAACCAATTAAACAAATTTCTAAAATCACCTCCCTTCAGTTATTACTTTAGATTTTATTTTTGTTTTAGTGTAAGTAGAAAATAATACTCAAAAAATAGGAAAATGATTAGAAAAATTCCCAAAAAAATGAGGTAGTTTCTTAATTCAATTTGGAATTATTTGGCATTTTATTTTTTCTGTTTTTTGCTTTATTGTTGATTTTATATTGAATTTCTCTTGTAATTAATTTTAATAGTTTTTTTGCTAATGTACATAATTTTATTCATTTTATTTTGGTAATTTCCAGTAACTTTTTTAATCCACTCTTTTTACTGTAGTTAGATAACTAATGATAGTACTTAGGATAATTTTTGTAGATTTTTTAGAATATTTTATATTAGGTTTTAGAGGCCATTTCTTTAGAAATTAAAGATTAATTCATAGCTGAAAATAATCATTTTTTAGACCTAGTTAAATTTTGATTTTATAGGATTCCTTTTAGTACAATATTATAGGTAGTATTAGGACCCTATAGAATAAATTTCATATTTTTTCAGAACTTTTAATATTTTTTAGGATATTAATTTTTATGCTTAGTTATGTAAAATTCCCATTAGTTTAGGCTTGGATATTAAATTCAATAAAAATAGTCTAGATTAGATTTAATCCTAGAATTTAATATAGACTTAGGTTAGTTTAATTTGGATTTTTAGAATGGACACTAGGCTCGACCTTAGTTTAGAACTTAGGCTTAGAGTTTCATTTTCATTAGAACTAGAATAAATAAAATAGGACTATTTTTAATTCATGTCTTTAAATGCATTTTAGAATTTTATTTCTTATGTCCAATTTTATTGTTTTTGCCTTATCATTTGATTCTTATAACTTGTATAGGCTTCCCCATTGTTCTTAGAATCAACTTAACTTCCTTAGGAAGTAAGTTGAATTCTAATAGTTTCTAGTTTTTTCCATTAGGATTAGGATACCTCACAAACCATTAGGACCTCTTGTAAATAAACGAAATTAGGGTTGTGTCTTAGTTCCCCACTAGTTTTTTCCCTTTTTGCAATTTGAGTCATTCTCTTCTTATCTTCAAACAAAAATCCAAAAACACTTAACAAATAAATGAAAGGATTCCTTGTGTATAGCCTTATTCCATGAAGCACTTGCATTCATTCCATCTTGGAGTGGTGTAAGCTTGTCTATCATGATGCACAAGTCTCATCAAGGAGTTGTTCACAAAGAAAAACTTAAAAGACACTTCTTCACAAAAGCAACAAAAACACTTAATAAAGTTCAACAAGCCAGTGAACTTAAGCCCTAATCCTAGGAAACCAGTCTTGGATAAATTCTCCTTGCTGGGTATGCTTGTTCTATTATTCCATCTTGGAATATAGTGGCAAGTGTACATTCCATGGAAAAGAGTTTGAATTCACTTCCTTGTGCCAAATTCATACAAAAATCATAAAAGACAAAAACAAATAACAAGCGACTATCCTGCGGGAACTTCTCTTCTCATCTCATTCACTCATAACGCGAACTCGCGACGACTTGTCTCGCATGCAAGATGGTAAACGCACTCGTACCAGACGAGCCTGCAACATCTGAGCATAGACATACGCAGTTCCAGCATAAAAAACACAAGCAAATAGTTCCCGCCTTAGTTAGGCGAACTACGTCGACTCTGATCCTCATTATCCCGATGAGGTACGTAGGCAGCGGGGTAGGGCCCGTTCGAGCACATTCTTTATTTTCCCTACATTTTCCCCATTCTTTAGTTTAGTTCTTATTCCAGTTTCCTTTCTCATTTCTCATTCCATTCCAGTTAGCGGTTTTATTCAGCGGCAATTATATTATTTCTCACCCTTTGAAACAAAACAAGCAAGCGTGGATCCCGTCGGGTACGACGGACGATCTGGGGTGCTAATACCTTCCCAGGTCGTACCCGACTCCCGAACTCAGATCTTTGGTTCGCAGGACCTTGTCCTTTCCTTCTTCCTCAGGTTTGTGCAACATTACCTTTCCCATTCTTTCGGGATAAAAATGTCTGGCTGACGACTCTACCTTTTCCGCGCCACTTTCGCGTTTGTACTAGGATGAAAATCCCGGGAGCGACAGAACGGAAACGTGTCGAAACGAATCGAAATGGGGGAATGAGATATCGAAACCAACCTAGAAAATTCCCTAAAATTAGTACCTAAACATGCATGAACATTAGAGGCACAAAGAAGCAAGAACAAGTAAGCAACTAAGCTAAAATTCTGAATTTCTACAGCGTTAACCGTTTAACCAAATGGTTAACCTGTTAACGCACCCCAAACAGCACCAATTTGTGGCCAAAATGCATGCATTAACCGGTTAACCAAACCGTTAACCGGTTAACACTGAACAAAAAGTGAAAAATTGTTTTGAAATAAGTGCTTTTGGCCATAATATTACTTCTAAACAACCCTAACACACATCTAATCATGTTAACACTAATTTCTACTCAATTAGGGCTTATTAACACATGCTAGATCCTATAACAAGCTACAAACTAACTTCTAATCCATTAAAAATCACAAATCGCAAGCAACACATAACGAAAACGTAATCGATCACAAGCAATACGAAAAGCACTTAAAGAATGCCAAAATGGCGAGATGAAGAGAATAACTTAAAGCTAGCATGGTTTTAGATTACCAACCTACGAAGCGAAGAAGTGCTTCGGTAAATGTTGCAAGAATCCGAGCTTGATCGAAGAGAAAACCAAGAAAACCGCGAATCCGCAAAATAAATGCATTCTTGATGCTTGAGCCTTCTTGCACTTCCGATAAGTCGAAATCCTCACAAAAACCAGTAGCTTCTTCTTCTACGATCCACAAATCAATGGAGGTTGGAGGCTAAGCTTTAAGATCTTCAAGTTTCAATGTGAAACTTGAAGAGCTTCTTCAAAAAAAGCTTTGGTGAAAAGGAAAATGGTGGAAAAGTGAGAGAGAAAAAGTGATTCTAGAAATTGTGAGAAAGTGAAAAAATTGGGAAAAAAACTTAGGAACCTTTTGCATTAAAGTGATTAATGGTTATATAGAGGCTAGACTTGGAGCTAGGTTTGGGAATGAAATTAGGTTTAGGAATGGAGTTAGGTTTGTATTTAGTTAGGGTTAGGGTTGGAGAGGGAATATTCCTTGGAATATATTCCTTGGAATATTCCATGGAATACTCTAGAAGGTTGTGGAACATGGTAGAAGCATCCAAAGCAAATGGAGTGGAATTGAAATGGAAAAATAAGAGGGGAAGAAATGAAAGGAAATGTGGAAGGAAAGTGGAAGGAAAAGTGGAATGAAAATGGAGGGGAAAGTGAAATCTCCCTTTTTTGGTTGGTTAGCTTGGAAGTGGTTTGGATTATTTTTGGGATATTATTTTTCTCTTGAACTCCAATGTTTGGCAAGCCTCGATCGACCACACACCTCATGCGTATGCAAAGGATGATGATTTATTTATTTATTTATTTTTCAAATGCGATGCAATGATATGTGGAATGATGCGGGAATGAAGCATAAATCACTCGAGGTTGATAATAAATAAGAGTGCAAATTTTGGGGTGTTACACATGACTAACAATTGTGTCTTAATCTCTTCAAGACTTAAGGCCTAAGAAATCTCAACATCTTTTCCTATAAATATAGATCTCATTTGATCATAAAAATCACCCTAAATCCTCTGATCTCCAAGCTTTCTCTTCTTTGCTCTCAAAGACTCAAAACTTGACATTTTAAGCAAACACTATCAGGTTTGGAGTTTGAGCCACAACAAGCTGAAACAAATTGCTCAAACACATCACATATGATGTTTATGAGGTGTTAAAACACTTAGATCACCTCTGGAACACTTCCAACACATAATCACTCTTCAAAACCTCAAAGAAGCCTTGTTTCTGCAACTTGAAGATCAAAAGTTGATCTAACCATTTGCAATCAAGTTCAAGTGTTCAAACACACTCCATATGGTGTAGAGAAGCTGCATAGATCATTATAACATCTCTGTAACACCTCCAGCTCGAAATAACAACTCCAACTGCAAGCTTAAGTTTAAGTAAGCCTCAAACTTGGCCAATTCATAATCCATGCATATTTCCTCGCACAATTTTTTTCCATATGTGCGTAATTATATTCTAAGTAATTCTCCTCAATCAATTTTATAAAATCATCATCATGTAGAATTTCATGAGGCTCAGGCCAAATTAGGATTCTACAGTGTTCTTCATTGATTCTTCACTCTACACACAAAATAAATGAAATTAAATGGTTCCATTGTATTCGTGGGATCAAAACACACAATTTTGATGTTTAATTCATCTCAAAGGGATGCTTATACCATGAGATACGATTGAATTTGCAAATTCTGGGAAAAACAGTCATGGCGTTTGTTCTTGGCGCCCTTTTTCAAATTTTCAAATATTTAAATTTTGTAATTTTATTTAATTTAATCCATAATTAATTTCTCTCTAATTATTTTGAGTTTTTAAATGATTTTTTTTCATTACTTCTCAAAAATGTTTAAACATTTTATTCCATGAAAAAATCTCCAAAAACTATATTTTTTTAATATATTTATTATTTTCGTAAAGAATTAATTTTATTTATTTCTAAACATTTGAAAATTCATTTATTTCACTTGATTTTTCAAACATAAATGATATTCAAGTTGTCTCATGGATAAAACATAATTTTTCAATCATTTATCCAAGGTTTCAACTTGTTTTTCAATTATCTTTAAAATTTATCAAATATTTTAAATATTTTTATATTTAAAATATAAAATTATATCAAAAACTAGGGTTTTGATTTTAATCACCCTCAAAAATGGTTTTTATCACTCTTGGGCCTCTATTAGAGTATATGACCCACCCCTTTTTGAAAAATGATCCATTAGGGTTCATCTCATCCATTTTCAAAAACTCGGCGCAATCGCCTTTTTCACCGTATTAAGTTTTCATCTGTGAATCTTTTTCTGTGAATAGTTTTTTACACATAACCATTTGTTTTCTATAATGAATTGTCAAAATGTGTCACGAGGAATCCCTGTGTTTAGGACTCATTTCTTCTGTTTTAAACTTTCTCCGGTCTGTTTTAAAACTCCTTCAGGCTTCCGTATAAGTCCTGAATCCACCAACTATTTCTTAAACAATTTTTAATCTTCTAAACAGAGATTCATGATCATTTGTTTAAAAATATCATCTCCTTTTATTTTTTCATCTTTATGACTAAAGATATAATACACCAGCAACTAGACTGAGCTTCATTCTCGTGACCTGTTTTTTAGGTTGTAGGCAGCTTTTAAGCACTCAAGTCCTACTCTGTGTATGAAATCATCATATAATTAATCAACAAAAAAATTCCATAGGACCCCTTATGTTTAAGCCATATTATTGGCTTTTTAGCCATCTTTTCTCTTTCTAACTTCTCGCTGTTTTCTTAAACTGTTGTTGCTTGCTTAGAATAGAACTGTTTGCCAAAATTATATTTCTTCACGTCATACTAAAGCAAAGATAATAATAAACTTCTTAATGAAAAAGATAATACAATATATAAAACACATCTGTAATCTTTCTCCCTCAGGATTTTGGGCCTCTACTTCCTAGTGTAACCCCCAACTTCATTCTTAATAAAACAACTTAAGAATATTCAAACCATAACAAAGATATACTAAAATTTGTTAAACACATTCACTGACACCTTATATATGTTTGCATGCATCCTTATTGTTTATATTTGTATCACTGATAGAATTTAAGCAATCAGGTTATTGTCACCAGACCTAACCTTTGGATAACTAGATCTAAACTAGGGCAAAACATAACCTCCTATTGGGTTTCATTCAAGGACCCTCAGGCCTCTTAAATGTGCCTTTTCTCAGGCTTAGAAGTTGCTCAACCTTCCCCCAACCTCCTCTTATGATTTATCCCAGGACCCATGGGTCTCATATAGGTAACATAGCCTCCTCTTGGGCTTAAACACAAGGACCCTCTTAGGCTTCCTTAAATCCTTAGTCAATCGTCTCTACTTGAAGCAAGTTTTGTATTCATTCAAAATGAGTGAAGATAAAGTCTTGGTTAAATAGCTAGATATAATAATCGAACACAAGAAAATTGACTTTTTTTAATAGTAGTATTGATTCGTGTATTATTTTAGAATTGATACAATAATTCAACATAAAAAATTACCTTTTTGAAAGAAAAAAATATTATTGCTATGAATTTTATTTGCCGCACGCCTTAATATTTTTCGCAAGATCTGCCACTAAGGTAAAACAACTTCAAAACAATCGAAAACCAAACCATCAACTTGTCAAGATATCAAAAAGCCTGAACATACTATATGATAAACAAATTTTGGGAGTTTTCAACATTTTGTATTCTTTATTGACTTTTGTTACATATTGTTATTCTTTTGAAAATATGATAGACCACGATTTATGTGGATTTTGATGTTGTTGGCAAATTGGCTTGATTTGAATTAAAAGTTTATTTTCGTTGTTTATTTCATTAATAAAAAGAAGTTCTGTTGGTTGGTTTTTGATGATGTGGCATCTTCCTTTTGGTGTAAAACTCTGATTATTTTTGTATTATTTATGTATTTTATAAAATGGGAAAGTGAGGTGTTACACTGGCTAGTAGTCTCCATCGTGGGCCTAGCTGATCTAGCCCACAAAGAGGACCTTGGTCCAACGCTAGGGGCACATTATAAGTACTCTCTTTCACTAGATGATGTGACATCTTGCTTTTGGTGTAAAACTCTGATTATTTTTGTATTATTTATGTATTTTATAAAATGGGAAAGTGAGGTGTTACACTGGCTGGCAGTCTCCATCGTGGGCCTAGCTGAACCAGTCCACGAAGAGGATCTTGGTCCAACACTAGGGGCACATTATAAGTACTCTCTTTCACTAGAGGGTCAGGTATTGTATTCACTATTATATTTTTATGCACTTGCTCTCACTTTGTTTCCTATTCTTACTTTGACATCAGAATACCTTACAGGTACACCCCCTCTTTTTTCTCCTCTAACAACAGAAATTACGCGTCTAGAAGGTCCCTCCGGATTAGGTTAGATAAAAATGTTTAGATTGAAAATGATTTTTTATTTCATTCTCTTATCAATTGATATTTTTTAAGTTTGTATTTTAAATTGATTATGTTGATTACATAATTATGTAGGTTCTATTTTTTTATAGTTTTCTCGATGTTGGTGTTAGACTGATTAAATTAAGAGTCATGCTAACATGTGCTTTTATGACACATGTTAAAGATACTATAATTAGTAAATATTAAATGCAATTAAATCATACTTAATGTTTCAAAAAATTGAGTCTACATATTTTAAAAAAATATTTCTATAAATAGATTATTAACTATTTGTATTGGTTTTTTTTTAAAACTATTTAGTGTTTTAATGTTTTCCATAATATTAGATCTTTATTTGTATTGGTGTTACCTAATTTGATTTTAGTGTTTTAATCATTTAATAAAGAAGTTGCATCTATTTTAAAATAGAAAAGATGACAATTAATTTTGACATATTTCATCAATTTTATATAAAAGTTAGTATTTGTAACTTATAAGTTATTAGGTTTGTGGTGTTTGAAGATATAAGTCCTATTAGTTGAACAATGTTTCTTAGAAATATTGAAAAGATAAGAGAAGATGACAGTTTCCCTATCAGAGAAGGAGAAGACGACAATAATCGAAAAAACCCATAACGCCATCATATTGAGCCTTGGTGATAAGGTTTTTTGGCAAGTCTCGAAGGAGAAGACGACAGTGGGTGTGTGGAACAAACTCAAGGATTTGTATATAACCAAATCCTTAGTCAATCGTCTCTACTTGAAGCAAATTTTGTATTCAGTCAAAATGAGTGAAGACAAAATCTTTGTTAAACAGCTAGATATAATAATAGAACACAAGAAAATTGACTATTTTTAATAGTAGTATTAATTCGTGTATTATTTTAGAATTGATACAATAATTGAAATTTTTTACCTTAATAACCAACATTTGACCCAATATTATCCAACATACCCATCTTTCAAACAAATTTTCGAGACTACCCATATTTCAAAAAAAAATTATAAGGGGGCGCCATCAGCATTGGAGTCACCCTTTAAATTATAAGGGAGACGCCATCAACATTGGAGTCACCATTTGAATTATAAGGGAGGCGCAATCAGCATTGTAGTTACCCTTTAAATTATAAGGGGGGCGCCATCAGTATTGGAGTCACCTTTTAAATTATAAGGGGGATGCCATTAGCATTGGAGTCACCATTTAAATTATAAAGGGGACGCCATTAGCATTTGAGTCACCCATTTGAACAATTTTTTTTATTTAAAGGATGACTCTAATGCTGATGGCGCCCCCCTTATAATTTAAAGGGTGACTCTAATGCTGATGACGCTCCCTTATATTTTTTTTTGAAACATGGATAGGTTGAAAAATTTATTTGAAACATCGATAGGTTGAAAAATTTATTTGAAACATGGGTATATTGGATGATATTGGGTCAAATATTGGTTATTATGGTAAAAATTTCTAATAATTAAACATAAAAAAATTGACCATATTTTAAGAAAAAAAAAACTAGTTTTATGAATTTTAAAAAATATTTGTCGTATCTCTTAATATATTTTGCAAGAATCGCCACTGAGGTAAAACGACTTCAAGATAATCGAAAACTATATCATCGACTTGAGGTAGAACGACTTCAAGACAATCGAAAACTATATCATTGACTTGTCAGGATATTGAAAAGCCTGAACATACTATACAATAAACAATGTTATTATGTTTTTTTTACGTGTGTACAAACCACGTGATAATTTAAATTTATAATATTTTATTTTTATTTAATTTCTTATTGTTTTATGTCTCTATTTTATGAGACAGTACACCAAACAAATCCTTATTTCTTAGAAAATTCTAACCCTAAACATATTCTTTCATTTTCTTTTTTATGGTTAATTATTAGAATAATCTAGCGACACATTCTTACTATAGAATTCTTATAGTAGTAACTAATTTCTAACAAGAAATAATGAATTTGTTGATAATTATTGAGACTTGTATACACAAGCATACCAAACATATGTTACTTTAAGGACACATAACTTTTGATACATTTAATGAGTAGTTGAAGAGGGTGAGTGATAATTCACGTGGGGTTCTGAGCTCTCTATTTTAGAGTTACTTGATGAGTGAGTACTATAGCTAGCTACCTATCTACTTCTGGAAGGGACAAATTTAATGCATTTTCTATCAACATTGTTACTTTTATTTTTTACTTTAGAGCAGGTAGTAGTAGTAGTAGTGTTGCAGAGACCCTTTTTCAAACTATTCATCAATCCATTCAAACTTGAAAGTCTTCAAACCTTACCCTGCATGGCCCCCTCCCTATTGTGTCCTATTCTCTAAACTTTGCAACAGTTAAATTATTGCATGAGTGCTGATGTTTGTGATGATACTAGTACTAAACAACATGAAAATGGAAAGTTGGATTAAAACACACTTTCAAAATGTTGCTGTTTGGTACAAATGTCCTAGCCATATCATATTAATGTCTCTATAATTCTGTGATTGTTAAGTAATAAACATATACAGAAATTTATTTTGAACTTATACATTGTAAATGTCGAGTAAAATAAATTGAATAGAATTATAAAGAAAAAAAACTAGTGTATAATCCAATTGATAAAAGTATTTATTTATTATTTAACATGTTTGAATAGGATTAATCTTAATGAAGAGAATTTATGGAAACAAATACAAAATTAGCCAGAGAAACCATCGGTTTTTAAAAACCGACTGATATGATCAGTCAAACCGATCAAACAATGAATTGAAGAGTGGGACAAATTAAAAAGGTCAAAAGACCGAACATACCATTGATTTGACGAAAAGTAATGGCACTTAGTCAATTCAACAGTTAAATCGATAAATCAATGAGTTTGTTTGAGTCGATAGATTGTATATTTTTTACTAATTAATGCATTTGCCCATAGTAAAAAAAGTCCAAAGTTAAAACAACATCACCTCCATTATGCTTCAATTCAAACTTTAAAACTTTCAAAAAATGTATCTCCTCATTCATTAATTTACCTCTAAGTTTCTACTCATATAAACAATCTCTCGTTTTTGTAAGACTAATTTTTGTTATTTAATTTTAGAGAATTTCTCAATTCACCTCATAACACTCTAAGCCACCTGCTGCAATTTCAAATATGTTATTTGTTTCCGCTGATATACTTCTGAACGCACCAATTTTTTGTTTTACGTTAAAATCTTCCGCAAATGCATAAGCAGAAATAGTTCGTAGATACATTTGTGGAATTTTAGCAGAACAATTTCTTTTTTAAAAATAAACCAATTTTATTAAAAAAGTAGTATCATATATAAATGCACAAACATGAATAAAATAGCATCATATATATATATATATATATATATATATATATATATATATATATATATATATATATATATATATATATATATATATATATATATATATATATATATATATATATAAAACATCAATGTCATAATCCAAAATAAATACATCATTGTCATCAAAAAAATACATATAGCTATTGTGTGTGAGGGAGTACATCCTCTCCACCATCTCCTCTATCTGCTCTCTATGCACGCTCTCCTCTGCCTATGTCGTCTCGTTTGCCTCTGCATCCTCCTTGGCTAGCTATCCCACCAGTTCTGGCGTGATGTATGCGGTACTATGTGCAACTCAATGTCACCCTAATCATCTCCTCCACTATACGCATGACATCAGACCCCTTAGGGAAGAAACCGACCTCAATGCTTGTCCGCCCAATCCTAACTACATGTAGACATATAGGCACCAGATCTTGAGTGTGGTCCATCTAGGACTGCTCCTCCTCTAATATCTCCTGATGTGCTAGTTTGGGAGGATCACCATATGTAGTGGGAAGCATCAAGAGGTGTGAGACAATATATAACCACATGATGTATTGTCTCCTCTGGGAGGGCGGAGACTGGGAAGTACCTTCCATCTGCAGTCTCCTCCCTTCCAGTCTCTAGTCGTACTCATATCTGATCGCACGAGACTCGTATCTTACTAGATGGTGTTAAAACTCGACAAAGATCTCGTCTATCTGGAGGCGGGTAATGGGCAGAGGAGCGGACATAGAAGGGTGTTTGGGAATGGTCTGGGCATATCCAAAATGCCGCATGACGCGCTCGGGCGGATATCGCACGATGATGGTCGAGCTGCATGCCAACCATCTGTTGTAAAGTGAAACCTCATCGAACGAACGCGTCGCACAGTGATCTCTATAGCAGTCGTATCTGACATCCTTAGCAACCATGCGGTCCAGATACACCTTGTAAGGCTCTACCAACTCATTTCCTCTCAGAGGGCGGAAGGCACGTGGACAAGGCCACTCCTCCATGTACTCTTGCACATACTCCCAGCCATGTATATGCGGAAAGTGTTGGACAATTCAGGACTGAAATATAAATAAAAAGAAGAGGTCTCTAGATGCCACATCTCCATAAAAGCCATGAGCATACCGATATGTATCACCAAATACCTAATTTCAGCAAGGTCATTCAGACCAGACGCAACAATGGTTGTCAGGAGCCATTCGTCATGTGGTGGAGTCACTATCTTATGTTCATGGTTATAAAACCTATGAGCTTGACGTGCCTGTAAATTATCAAAGAAACAAATTTTAATAAAAAAATGGTCATATAATATTTTCCGAATGAAAAAAACAGAGTAATGTTACCTCTCCATGCCAGACATGTGGGGGAACATGCTCTACGTAACCTAACAACAAAGACATGTCAGATGGACCCCCCGGATAACTCTTAAGAGGAGTGGTAGCAACACCCACATGTGTCTCCTGAACCCCCTCATAGGTCTGCTCATGATCTTCAACATCGGATTCTGATAATGGAACCGGACTCTCTTAGTGTCTCCTTTTGGAGGGCGGAGACTGGGAAGTACCCTCAAAAGCATCATGTGGTCTCAGGGATGAAGAAGTACCTAAAACTCAAGATGTATACGGTACATCTGACTGGACATGGGCCTTCACCTTCCGGATGGAGGCATGCTGTGAAACTCGTCCGTGTATCCGTCTCTAGGTAGGAATCTGATAGTCTGAGTCCAAAGAAGATATAATGACTGCAAACCAATAAATTAAATTAAGATACAACAGAAATTTAATTAAAAAAATAAACATTCAATTGTTCCACAAGTGTATTTATGGAAGTACCCAAAATATAGAAAGTATGAGTTGTTCTGCAAGTGTATTTACGGAAGCACCCAGTATATAGAAAATCTGGATTGTTCCGCAAGCGCATCTACAGAACGTGTTAACGTTCAATTGTTCTACTGATGTACTTGCGGAAGCTTATGAAAGATGAGAAAACAGTAATGAACACCATTAACGACCCAGTTGAAGAAAAATTCAAAAACAACCCCTTGATCGTCCGTTTAAACCCCAAAAAAGTATCTACATTGTCGCTAAATTATATTTCGAAACTTATCCAATGATTTCTACACCTAAATAGCTATTCTAAATCGATTATGAAGAATATTCAAAAATAATTCGAAAACTCGAAAACTTACCGATTGAAATGAGCTTCGAATGTTTATGACGTAGTTGATCATCACAGATCCTCTCTGTCGAAATCGAGCGAAAACCGTGTGATTTGGTGGAAGGTTTTTTTAGGAAGTTGAGAGAACGAGAGTTCGTTTGAATGAAAAAGAAGATGAAAAGTGAATATGAGGGAGGAGAAGGGTTTTGCGCGCGAAGTATATCAAAATATGTTCCGCGGATACATGTGAGGAAACGTTACACTGATGTATCCACGAAACAAATCAACGTTTAAATAAAAAATGATGCGTCCGAAGATAGATTAGCGAAAACAGTGAAAAAAAAATGAAAACGCACATTATATTTGAGAAACTCATATGAGAAATCCATTGGTGGATACAAAATTCTCTAATTTTATTACTATTGTTTAATTTAGTACTTTCAGTTATATTATTATTACCGTTATTCAATTATAATGTTAAATTTATGTTTTGCCTAGTATTTGTCGTTTGATTTGGATGATTTAATGAATCTATGAATTTATTTCATTCGTTGGGGTGCATTTTTTTATAAGGCATTTTGCCATAAATGAGAGAAAAAAAATCCAAAATTGAAACATTTCCTGCCTTATATTTTTAACTCAAAATTTAAAACTTTGAGAAACTAATATACCTCTCATCTATTAGTCTACCTCTAAGTGTGTGATTATTTAGCTTTTGAACCCTCTCATCTATTAGTTCCAAAGCATTTCCACCATAGAAAATCAGAAGCTACAAAATGTAATTCTTAATGAAACGTTAAAAGTCACCGTGTTACATGAAAAGTTACCGTCAAATCAAACATATCACAGGTCTTTATTCACATAATCAATCTCTCCTTATTGTAAGACTAGTTCTTAATATTTAATTTTGTTATTACTGTTTAATTTACTACTCCCATTTATATTATTATCGTTCTTCAATTATGATGCTAAATTTAAGCTTTGCATAATATTTGTCATTTGATTGGAATGCTTTAATGAATCTATGAGTTTGTTTCACTTGATGGATTGGATTTTCTTACTAAGGCATTTTGCTAGGAATGAAAAAAAAAAAAAATCCCAAATTGAAACATATCCTCCATTATGTTTTAACTCAAAATTTGAAACCCTACAAGTCTCTGCTCACATAATCAATCTCCCTCCTTTTTGTAAGACTATTTTTTTTTGTTTTTTTTGTTATTAATGTTTAATTTACTACTTGCATTTGTATTATTATAATAATAATAATAATAATAATAATAATTATTATTATTATTATGTTATATTTCTCTTTGCATTTAACATTTTTTTACACAAAACTTTACATTTAACATTTATGATTTGATTTCGGTGCTTTTGCTAAAAATTTAGGATTCATTATTATATATTTGTTTGATGTTCACATTTGTTCATAAGATGATTTTTAATATAAATAATAAATATATTTAATATAAACCTACAAAAAATCGAGCGGATGATTCATCTAATCGTATAAAGAACAATTTTTACGGTCAATCTCCAACCACCTCCAAGAAAGGATCACAATGTGGAAAAAGAGTTCATCGACATCAAAAAAAACATCATTGAATATGATATTGTTACGCGCACTCCAGATTCTCCAAACGGTAACCATCCAAATAAAACATTTCATATCCTCCTTATCCGTCATAGCCAAAAAACCACAATAACACGTGTTTACTGACCGATTCCGCTTCTATCGGAATAAGACCAAGCCAAATAAAAACTTCCCTCTCCTTCCTCACCCCTTAAATTTATTTAGTTGGAAAATCAATCATGCTATATTCCATTACTTTATATATATATATATATATATATATATATATATATATATATATATATATATATATATATATATATATATATATATATATATATATATATATATCACCTATTTATTTAACTTACTTTTATTTAAAATTGTTTTTATAGAATTAGTAATTTTTTCAACCGTAGAATCATACACAATTAAGATTCACGTTTGATCCCATGAAAACTCATGTATACCAAGTTGATATATTTATTTTGTGTGTATAAAAACCAAATGAAATTGCCCTTTCTTTTTGGGAATGAAATGAAACTAAATTAAAGCAAGGAAAGTAAGGCACACATCTACTTATGTGAGGAACGGATAAACCTTTATGTAACAAAAAACAAAAAACTCCAAAATAGAGCACAAATGATTGCACCTCCAATATTTTCTTGGCTAGCTATTAAACCAAGAGACAATAGCTTCTTATTTCCCAACAATGAAACAAACATCATTTCCAATTTTAACTATATTCACCAGACTGAAAATGCAGGTCCACTAACAAACTTCATTTTCTGATTGGATGCAAAAATAATCATAATGATAGTGATGATGAAATTGGACAGAATATGTCATTTATTTAAGGTACATTAAGGTTGAAATTGGATATATGTGATACATGCATAATTGAATAAGCAATGAGTATATAACCTATTTTGGTTTGAGTTATATTTATATGGACAAATAATTAAAGAGCTAGCTGCATCTGCATGAAAATAGTATGGCACGCTGTGTACCATATTCAAGATAATACTTTGGACTTTTCATGATTATTTAAGGTCTCAATGTCACACTCTTTATAATGTTTTTGTGATAGGTTTGAAATATAAGGTAAGGAATAATAACTTTGTGATAAAAGCCAAATGCCAAAAGCTTGGGTTTGGAATTTATACAAACACAAGGGAATCATGAGATTCAAAGTTGAGGTGGTTTTGTACTTTTACTAAATTTTTGTTTTTTTTGTTTTTATAAGAATAATATTTGGTGCCATTATGGAACCATAAACTTTGTTTAAACTTTTTTGCAAGTTTCAATCACTTTTTTCTTTCTTCATTTCATCCAACTTTTTTTACCCTTGTGGTGAATTACGGAACTTGATTTGAATAGTAGTACTCTTTGGCTTTTATGAGGGCTTGCTCTTTTTCCCTAAAAGAGGTTTTCAAATGGGACAAAATAGTTACGATGGACTTTTTTTTTTTTTTTTAATGTTTTTTTAGTTAAAAGAGACTATAAATTTTGTTTAGATATTGTTTAAAATTTTAAAAGTAGTTTGCTATTTTTATTTAAATTTTATAATTTTACCTTTTCTATTATACTTTTTTTAATTTGGTATTTAGGTTTTGTTTTGGACCAAGTTGCATACACTCATTAGAGTTAAGTTAGGATTATTCTTTGAATTTTTTTTCTCAAATATGTTTTAAATTGTTAAAAATGTCCTTCGAGTTCTAAAATTTGCAAAATATTTTTAAATGTTTAAATTTTAGAATTCGAATTTGATAAACCTAAGGGTGGAAAAATGAATGGATTGAATTGTTAATGGATGAATCAAAACAATTCATTAGTCCATTAACAATCCACTAAAAATTTCTGAAAAATATCCTATCAAATTCATCCATTAAAGATAAAATCCATCAAATCCATTTGTTAACGTATTTCTAATGGATGAATATCCATTTATCCAATTTTTTTTGAAATATTTTTTTTTGAAAAAAGATCGGATTTTTTTTTAGATTTTCGAAAAAAAGTCGGTTTTTTGAATTTTCAAAAGAAAAAGAATCGATTTTTTTTTACATTTTCGAAAAAAATCGTTTTTTTTTTATTTTCGAAAAAATCGATTTCTTGACATTTTCGAAATCAAAATCGATTTTTTGATCTTTTCGAAAAAAAAGTCATTTTTTTATATTTTTGAAAACAAGATCGATTTTATTTTGGAAAAAAAGTCATTTTTTTTTATATTTTCGAAACAAATCGATTTTAGAGAATAAATAAAACTCAATTTATTCACTAAACCATTGGATTTATAGGTTCAAACTCAATTTGTTTAAACTTGAAGTGCAAACTATCTACCCTCAAACTTGGGGTATTAGAGTATAAAAAAGTTTGTTATTGATTATATATGCTTAGTTATTTAATTATCTCTTTGAGAAGTTTAATTAAGGATCAATAAACAAAAATCTAATGACTATTTTTCAACATGTGCAATATTTTGAAGTCAAAAAGTGACACGTAATATGTGACCTTAATTTTACTTTTAGAATATCATTTTCAAAAACGTTTTTGTGTAGCACTTTCCAAATCATTGCAATGTTACAAAATAATTTTATTTAGGAAATAATGTTACAAAACATATATATACATCCTCCAATATTTTAGATTTCAAGATATCCACAAAATAGCTCGAGGTCGGGAGTTTATTTAACAAATCATATTTAGATAATATATGAACATCAACCTTTCTATACAAGGTTAACAAATTTCAGCAACAAGAAAAACAATTTCGGGAAAAAATCGATTTTTTTTTTACATTTTTGAAAAAAAATTATTTTTTTATATTTTTGAAAAAAATCGATTTTTTTATATTTAAAAAAAAGAGTTGTTTTTTTGATATTTTTTAAAACAAAATCGTTTTTTTTTATATTTTCGAAAAAAAATCTATTTTTTGATATTTTTGAAAAAAAATCTATTTTTTTGATATTTTCGAAAAAAAACCGATTTTTCTATATTTTTGAAAAAAAACGATTTTTTGATATTTTTGAAAAAAAAAACAATTTTTTAATATTTTCGAGAAAAAAAACAATTTTTTTTGTATTTTTAAATAGATATGATGAATATAAAAATAATTCATTGAATCATTAAAATATGTTGGATGAATTGAATTAATCCATACATATAAATGAATGAATTTAGTCTGATCCATTAACTTACTTTTTATGTGATAAATGAATTGGATGAATTTTTTAATTGATTGATTTGATTAATTTTATTTTAGTAAATCCGTTGTCACTCCTAGATAAACCTAATACACATACAAACATAGTGAACATAAGAAACCAAATTAAAATCAACAACGACGACAATACAACAAATTTAAATTAACAACATCTATTAAAAACACATATGATCATGCAAGAGACAAATTAGTTATTTTTTTTAAAATATGATGCCTATTTAACATGTTGATTAAACAATTTAAAAAAAAAAACATGAATGTCTATTTAACATTAAGTGTTTACATACGATGCCATGTGATGTACAAAAAAGAAAATGATGCCATGTCATAAAAAGAAAATTATATTTTCATCTAATAATCAATTTTATTATAATATTTTAGTTGATAGTTAAATTTAAAATTTATTTTATTATCATATTTTTTGTATTTTTGGGATTTTTATTATCATTTATGCAATTACAACTTGGTTTTAAATTCCAAACATTATAAGCAATTACTTTCAATTCATTTATTCAATCAATTATAAGTAACAATTAAAATAAGAAGCACCTACTATATATGAATTTGACTATTAATCATTATTCACCAATTATACAAGGACCAATAAATACCATTCACCATTCAGAACAATATGCTGAACTCAGTATTAAAAATCAGTAAAAAAAAATCAGAAGCCTTAAAAGATACTTGACCATAATAAAAATGAGAAACACCTATATATGGATTTGACTATAATACTCCACCAACCAGACACATATTTATTTTGATAAAATACTTTTAATTAATAACTGATGTATGCTGCAATTTTCAACTGGCAGTGACATATATAATGCATGGTGAAGAGAATTACTATAACAACCAATGTAATAGCTGCATAGTAAAACTAGGAACTCACAGAAGAATGATTTCTTCTTTGACAGTTACATCAACAAGTATTGAGTGGTTTTGAGGTTTATTGGTTGTCTGTCTCATATTATATTGAATGTTTGGTTCAGAATTTCAGATGCATACATGTAAAAAGTGTCAACATGAAGAGGGGGAATATAATAGCAAAACATTAGGTGCAAATAATAAGAAGAAAGGATCTTTTGATAGTAGTGTTTGTCATTAGTTTTTTGGGCTTGAATTGAGAAAGTTACGTTGGGTTTGATTTGGTCTTAGATTGTAATAATGAGAATCTCTTATGGCACCCCTTGAGTTTCTTAGCCACCTAACAAGTTTTTAAAAATATCCCTAGATTTTTAAAATATATCTCCGGACGCATTTTATTCGTTTTTAAAAATATCTCCATAATACTACAAAATACGCATCTTATTCGTTTTTGAATCAGAATCCAAAATTCAAAAATAAATTATTTTTGGAGATTTATCTTCAGAAATAACATTTACTGAATAGTAGATGTTCTGGACTGGGCCTCCAGAGACTATATTGGGTCGTGGCCCAATATGTCGAGCAGATGCCCATCCACTCGGACAAACATATTATGCGGTCGAGCAGACTCCTCACAGGTCGAGCATACGCTTGACATGTCGGGCAAGTGACAGATCCACCATCCCACTTGCCACGTCACCCAACTACCCCCTATTATCTCCTAAAAGATAGGGGCAGTTGGACCAAGGACAAGACTACTTTCTAGGTCAACACGCTCAAGAAAGGACATTGGCCCATCGATGGGGGCTCACTATAAATACTCTTTTTCACTAAAGGGTCAGGTATGCTGAAACACTTCTTGCTTACCACTTTTCTGTACCTATTACTTACTTTGGCATCAGAGTGCCTTGCAATTACACCCCCTTTCCATTCACCAACCACCTTTGTTGTTCACGTTCAACTACTGGAAGGCCTTCCTGATCAGGTCAGATCAGTGGCGCCGTCTGTGCGAATCTAGCTATCCCCTACTTCCACAACAGAAGATCAAAGCTCAAATCTAAATTTATCCTTCTAGTATGGCCGGAGAACACTCTGACAACCATCACCGTCCCCTTGTCGACTATACGATGGAGGACAATCTGAACAATGAGTTCGATCACAGAGACGGGATACCAGCCACCCCGTCGCCTGAACCCGAAGATAACGGGGCTCTGCAACCTCAGTCTCAAATTCCGCCGGTCACTCCATTCCAGCCCATCCCAGTGCCCGTCGAAGGAGATGTCACTATGATTGCTATGGTGAACGCCCTCAATCAGGCCATCTCCATGCTCTACCAGCAGCACGAGAGGATCATGGCCCTGGAAGCTGACCGACGGGAAGATCGCCCCCAGTTAGGACGAAGGACGTCGCACGAGAAGCAGCGACCAGAAGCCACGAAGAAACGAGGACGCTCTCCTCCACGGCGGGGACGATGCTCTCCCGAGCCTAAGAAGAAAAAATCAAGGATACACCATGAGACCGATTGGCCGAGGACCTCACCCCGACGCGAGCAGAGTCCTGGCAACGATGAGTTTTCCCTATTGAGAAGTGACGAGGAGGACCCTCATTGCCCGCTTTCACGAGCGATTATGGAGGCACCACTACCCAAAGGCATGGAGAAACCCCTGCACTTGGCCATCTACGACGGGACCACTGACCCTGATGATCACGTCGACAAAAGGAGCCATGGCCTAGTACAAAAGTCTTGCCCCAAAGTCCATCACATCCTGGAGGGTCATGAAATTCACGTTCACGAGGCATTTCACAGCCTCCCGACGTCAACCCAAAATTGAGGCAACCCTCGAAGCTATAGTGCAAAGAAAGAATGAGACGATGCGCTCGTACATCGAGCAGTTCAACCAAGAAGCCGTCGAGGTAGACACGACGGAGCACATGAAGAAATACCTCCTCGAGAGAGGACTCTTGCCTGGAAGCTAACTCAGCAGAGCGGTCAGGATAAAGCCTCCTCGCACCCTGGACAAGCTCCTGCATAAGGCCCAAGCTTACATTAGATATGAAGAAAAACAGGTTGCCCACACCGGTGAGACCGACCACCCCAAGCGCGAGGATCCCAACGCTCCCCGCCACAATGGTGACAAACGGAGGGAGGAGAAACCCCGTGAGCCCCGTGAAGGAAGGGGACCCGTGGTCCGTTACAGCGAATACACATTGCTAACAGCCCCCCGCGAACGCATCCTCGCTGAGTGCATCAATTCCGAATTCAAACAGGGCAGGATAAGGTTCCCCAAACCTTCTGCACCCAAGCCACATACCGACAAATCTAAGTACTTCCATTTTCACAGAAGTCAGGGACACGTGACCGAAGACTGCGCCCATATGAAGGACGCAATTGAGATCTTGATTCAGGAGGGCCACCTCAAACAGTACACCAAGAGGAACGAAACTCCCCGGCATGAGGAGCAAGAAACGAAGAGAGCTCACGAGGACACACCACCCGACGACTCCTCATATCAAGTGGCCATATGCATATCGCGCTCGGAGGATTTCCACCTCCCCGACTCGGGACCAGGGGGACGACTCGCGACTCTCAATCCCTAGGAAGGCTTTCCGACAACTCTCGTTATATCAGGAGGTGGGATGAACAATGAAAACACTGCCCTCTCAGTGAAACATAAGTTTGACGAACTCCTACTGACCGCGCCCGAACAATTGGCAACACTGACAAAATACCGGGGAAAGTCCAACCCAATATATTTCTTCCTAGAAGAGCTGCGGGGAGGCTCCCCTAATTCCATCATCCCCTTGCTAATAAGGGCCAAGATGGCACGCTTCGACGTTCGACACATCCTGGTCAACCAAGGCAGTTCGGTGGACATCATGTACATCCACTTATTCAAGACCCTTAAGCTGGACAAAACCAATTTATTCCTGTATGTCGAATACTACCTCCAAGGATTTAATGGGGCCACCATAAAACCGTGGGGTTATACTGAGCTCCTCGTCACCTTCGGAGAACAAGAAACAACTAGAGAAGTCAAAGTCCAATTCCTGGTGATAGAGTGTCCCTCTCTTTACAACTGCATCCTCGGCCGCCCAACTCTGGCCGAATTAACTGCGGTCCCCTCCATCGCCCACTTGAAGATGAAGTACTACACCAAGCTAGGCCGCGTAGTCACGGTCCACGGTGACATCGAGGTCGCTCGAAGATGTTATGATGCTGCAGTAAAAGGACAGGCCATAATTAACACCAAGAATAGCATGAAACCCAGGATCGAAGAACAACCTCCCCCCCAGGGAATGAACGCCATCGACCTTGACAGCTGCATCGACGAGGACGACAGAGAATAACAGGACCCCATCTACGGGCAAGCCCCGACCCATCCATTCCGCCTGGTCCCCAACGGGGAGTTCGAGCTCGTTCCCCTGGGCGACAACCCCGACAGAGCTCGTTACCCGCTGAAACAAGGGAGCAACTCGCAATCTGCCTCAAGGAGAACGCATACCTCTTCGCATGGAACACCGCAGAAATCCAAGGGCTCGACCCTAAGGTCGCCTGTCATCAGTTAGCTTTAGACCGGGCAGTTAAGCCCGTAGCACATCGTAGGCACAAACAGTCTCCCGAGAAAGCGGAAGCTGCTGAGCGGGCTGTAAAAGACCTCTTAGAGGCAAATTTTATTTCTGAAGCCCAGTACACAACCTGGCTCTCTAATGTAGTCCTCGTTAAGAAAAATAATGGAAAATGGTGTATGTGTGTTGACTATACTGATATCAATCGGGCTAGTCCCAAATATGCTTTTCCTCTGCCTAACATAGATAAACTGGTCGACAATTCTGCATGTTTCAAACTCTTCTCTTTTATGGTAGCATATAGTGGATACAACCAAATCCCTATGCCGGACACAAACAAGAGACACACGGCCTTCATGACCCCGACGGGCAATTACTATTACAACGTAATGCCCTTCGGGCTAAAGAACGTCGGGGCCACATACCAACACATGATGAACAAGGTCTTCCGATGAGTGATCGGGGACATGCTCTAAGTATACATGGAAGACATGATCGTGAAATCACACGAGGAGGTTGACCATGCACAACACCTCCACAAGGTTTTAGAGAAGGCAAGACAATGCAAAATGAGGTTTAACCCTGAAAAGTGCACATTCGGTGTCCGGACAGGGAAGTTCCTCGGTTTCTATCTCACTGAGCGAGGGATTGAGGCCAACCCGGACAAATGCCGAGCGTTTTCGGAGTTCCCAACCCCAAATTCGAAAAAATCCATTCAGTCCCTCAACGGCGTGCTTACTTCCCTGTCCCGCTTCGTCGCCAAGTCCGTCTAGCACGCCTTTTTTTTCTTCAAACTGCTACGGAAGGAGGCCACCTTCGAGTGGACCGAAGAGTATGAGAAGGCATTACTCCACCTAAGAAAAACACTCTCCGAACCCCCAGTCCTGTCCCAACCACTAGAAAAGGAGACCCTGTACCTATACACGTCCGTAGCAACTAAGGTCGTTAGCGTCGTTCTCATCTGAGAAACCACCGAGGGGAAAAAACCTATCTATTTCATGAGCAAAGCTCTCCAAAGCCCCGAGCTCAGATACCAACAGATCGAGAAAGTCGCCTTAGCCTTGATAAACGTCGCGAGGAGACTATGACACTTCTTCCTTGCCCATACAATTAAAGTGAGAACCGACCAACCGATAAAGCAACTCCTCGGCTGACCAGACATGGTCGGTCGAATGCTGAAATGGTCACTGGAACTCTCGGAATTCTACATCCAATACAAAAGAAGAAAAGCTCTAAAAGCTCAGGTCCTGGCCGACTTCGTCGCAGAAATGACACATAACCCGATCCCAACTAACGACACCCACAGGTGGACGATCTTCGTCGACGGTGCCTCTAGCTCGGCGGGAAGCGGCGCAGGAATCATCCTCGAAAACGAGGACGGTTTTCTGATCGAGGTCTCGTTGGCGTTAGCCTTCCCGACCTTCAATAACCAAGTCGAGTATGAAGCTTTCCTCGCAGGTCTAAGATTAGTCGATGACTTATGGGCAAAGGAAGTAAAAATATCAACAGACTCTCAACTCGTGGCATCACAAGTACGAGGAGAATATGAAGCTAAGAACGACAACCTCATCGAATACTTAGCCTTAGTGAGAGAAAAAATCAAAAAATTTGATACATGGGGGGTCCAACACATCTCCCGCGAGCACAACACGCGAGATGACATCCTATCCAAACTCACGAGCATGAGGAAGAAGGGCGGAAACAAGTCAGTGATCCAAGAGATCCTTCCCCGCCCAAGTACCGAACGACCATCTCCCCCGCTCGAAGTAAACATAATTGGCGACACTCACTACTGGATGACGCCCATCTACAACTACCTCATGAAGGACGAACTCCCTACAGACCCCAAAGAGGCGGCCACAACCAAGAGAAGGGCATGCTCGTACGTTCTCTTCGAGGGAAAACTCTACCGAAGGGGATTTTCCATTCCGTTACTCAAATGCGTCGAGAAGGAAAAGGTCCCCAATATACTAGGAGAAATACACCAGGGGATCAACTCCCATCATCTTGGTGGAAGGTCGTTAGCATGAAAAGCCCTGCGAGCAGGCTATTCCTGGCCGACAATGAAACACGACTCTAAGAACACGTAAAAAAATTGACAAGTGCCAAAAGTATGCCGACATGCATCTCGCACCCCCCAACGAACTAAAGATGCTCTCCTCCCCGTGGCCCTTCGTCTGGTGGGGGATGGACATCCTCGGCCCTTTCGTGACTGGCTCCTACCAAAAACAAATACCTCATCGTGGGGGTGGACTACTTTACTAAATGGATCGAAGCAGAAGCCCTGGCCAAAATAACGGCACATAACATTCTCTGATTCTTCAAAAGAAACATTTTCGCACGTTTGGCATACCCCAAGTCCTCATCACCGACAACGGAACACAGTTCACGGACGAATGATTCCAGGACTTCGTCGTCATCTTAGGCACAAAACAACATTTCACATCTGTCGAGCACCCTCAAACTAACGGGCAAGCCGAGGCGGCAAACAGGTTCATCCTACGCGGACTGAAACTCCGACTTGGCGAGGCGAAAAATGCGTGGGTCGAGGAATTGCACAACGCCCTTTGGGCATATCGCACGACGCCACATTCCACGACTGAAGAGACCCCGTTCAGGTTAACATACGGCACCGAGGCAGTCATCTCGATAGAGTTCCGAGAGCCAACGAGGCGCACAAAAGCACCCCTTGACGAGGAGCAGAACGAAGAAGCACTATGAGTCGAGTTGGACCTCGTCGAAGAAATCCGCTCCGAGGCAGCCCTAAGGGAAATCTCCCTTAAACAGAAAATAACTTTACGCCACGACGCGAAAGTCATAAAAATAGAATTCCAGGAGAACTTTCTCGCCAATTGAACGCAAAAAAACTTAAGCAATACTATAGCTAAAATACAATCCAGGGAGGCGTGGAACGTACGACCATGACCTTCGTTACCAAAAGAAAAGGAGGATAACGCCCACATGAGGCGAGCACAACCCTCCACGATGTCAGACATCTCGAACGAGCCCTAACGTCGCAGTACCACGTCGGCAGGGCACCCAACTCGCGATGTGAAGGCCCAAGCCCCGAGATTAGAGCGTCCAACCGCAACCCTAATCCCGACTCACGGCGGACTAAAACCCGCCACCTCGCCTGTTCCCTAAACCGACGAGTCCAACTAAGTCGAGCGCAAAAAAGTTCAACACAAATAACATTTCTAAATAATCGAACACAATGAAATAACAAACAACATAGTATTTAAACCGGCCAAAGTTAGCCACCAAAGTACATGAGAGGGGAATATAGGCCATCAATATTCAAAACAGAAGGCACGAAGGCCATTACAACAAAAAAGGCACGCATGCCAATACAAAGGCACGCAGGCCAGAAATTCAAAAAAGGGTCTCCGCCTGGAGCTACTCCTCTACATTATCATCGTCGTCCTCCTCTTCCAGCTCCTCCTCAGCAACAAAGGGGCAAACAATCTCCCCATCAGTCACATAGTAGTTATGAGTCGTCCCTTCAATTACGAGCCCCGGGTTCACGACCTTGAGCTGCTCAGTGGTATTGTCGAATCCCTTTTTGAATATTTCAACTAAATCCTTGGAAAGCTCACGGACCTTGCCTACCAATTCACCCAGAGTACGGAGAGCCAGCTCTTCTTCGGTTTCGTCGTCAAGAGGACGGATTGTACCCTCCAATAGCACCAGTCGGGCTCGAAGGTTCACATTCTCTTCAGCCGCCTTCTTGAGCTCGACCACCTGCTCCTTCAAGCTTTAGTTCTCCTCCTTTAAGGTTTTCCGCTCAAGCTTGGCCTTCTCAAACTCCGAGCTCAACCCCTCTTGGAGCTTATGCTCTTCCTTGTAGTCAGACAGGTCCTTGGAGAGTTTATCTTTCTCAGTCCTAGCAGTCTCAAGAGCTTCCTCCAGCACAGCCGTGGAAATAGCAGTGTCGGAAAACACTAAAGCCGTCTCCATAACCCGGATGACAGCGGCAATATCCCCGACCAGATCTGCCCGCCTAACAGTTGCATCCAGGTTGAGCAGAGCCTTTTCCTCGGGCGCCGTCACCACGACAGAACCCTCGAATTTGAAGAAGTCCCTCTCCAAGTAGCAAGGAGGCAACAAGTAACTCTCATGTTCTCCCGAATTCATTCCACCCACAGCTACTGAACGAGCGAGGGACCCATCCATCTGTTTGCGCTTCAAAAGAGGAGAGATGGAGAGTCAGTGGTCGATCTAGGGGTACCAGAGCTACCAACCACATGCTCGGTAGCTACCTCATGGATGCGATTAGCCATTTTCTTCTTCTTCTTCTTCGGGATCCTGTTTGAGGCCCCTGCCTGATTGGCCAGCTTCAAGACTCGTTCTCGGGGCGCGAGCATAGCTCCTGCAAAACAAAAACAACCGAACGTTAACTAACAGATATAAAACATCAGAGGGGATGGAAAAGACGAAAAACCTACACAATAATCGAACAACCTCTTCATCCGTGTCACACTCGAGCAGAGCCTTTGTATTTATAAGTCAAGTTTCATGGATGGACATCCCGGCGTCATCTACATAGGGTCTGTCCTGCCGACCCAGATCGCCAAGTTGAAGCTTTGAACATAATCCACCAACTTGTGGTAGGTCAGCCGATCCTCGACCCCCAGGCTTGCGTGTCGTACTCGGTAGTGGCTGGTCGACAGATCAAAATGGTCCGGCTACCATCTTAAAGGGATCCTCGACATCATTTTTTCCTCGCCGTTCGCGTTACGTTTATAGAAATAAAGACTTTCGAGAGCATACTGGGTGAGCGGTTTCACCACGTACCATCTCTCCTTGAAATGGCGGGCAGAGTCGACATACGTCTTGAACAACCACATAGGCTGCTTGAGAGACACCTAGTTGTGACGTCACCCTGCGCCCGACCTCTACAGGTGGAAGATACGGAAGAAAAGGGGCAACGTACATCCGACCCCAAGAAACCGGCAGACCAGCTCGAATGCCCGGATGAAGGTAATGGCATTAGGGTGCAATTGCGAAGGTTCCAGCCTTAGCCACTTGAAGACCCCCATCTGGAAATCGTTGAAGGGGAGTCTCATCCTCACTTCTCGGAAAGCGAACTCGTACATGGTGAAAATCTTCCCCGGGAAACACAAGCATATCCAGTCTATTTCTCGAGGTGCAAAACACTGCCAGTTTGGTCTGTCCTCGGGGCCTATGTCCTCGACCACTGCGTACGCGGTACTGGTCTCGTCCACAAAATATGATTCATCTTCCAAAGGCTCGTCAACGACCCACGACAGGTCGTTACGTCCAGAAGAAGAAACGACCTCGCTCCCTTCCTCAGGGTTTCTTTCCTCGGTTCGTCGTTGCTCAGTCGTACCTGAAAAGCAGAAAGGAAAAGTGAATTCGACATCGCATCAAATTCACCCTTCCACCGCGGTTCAAGTGAAAGGGCGAAGAGCTGAACGCCCTAAATTCCCACTAAACTACCCTAATCAACAAAGGGACGACCCTCGGACCCCCTCGAGCGCTCACGAAACACCTAAAAGTTCCTAATAAAGCTAAGATATTTTTGCACGGAGAACGCATAGGGCGCTCGCGATCTTCATCAAATATATGATAATCCTGGCTGACTTATTCATGCAGATATACATTTTTCGCCGGGTTCATGCAAATCGTGCCCGGGACGTTCATATCTAAAACCTAAAAACTAGCCTAAAACAGTGATTTACCTACTCTAAACGGAAAATTTACGAGTTTTGTTACCTATCAAGCGAAGAAATAACCAAAAAGAGAAGGTGTGGAGGGTTACCTGACATAGTGGTGACAGGGAGATCACGGTGGTGCACGGGGAGTGAGCGGCGGCGACGTCGACGGTTGCAGGCCGAAGAGGGATTCCTTTCAAAGGTTCCGGCTAAACGTAGGAGCGAAAAAATGAAATGAAGTGGTCCCTCCATCTTATATACTATTGAAGCGCGTGAGAAGACACGCTAGGAAATCATTACCTAGGCCCCTAGGTCGACACTAACACAGGAAACGAAGTGACGTACCTTTAATTCCTTGGACACGTCAGTATAGAGAATTATGAACGACGGCGGGCAACCGCAGGTCTCCTCGACTCTACCAAAACGTCCTCGACTCTTGAGAACACCGCGCGCCAGATGACTTGAGTTGTGTTCTCCTCAACATCCCAAGCAATTTGATTATATCAAATACTTTGACCCGGGCAGATGATCCTGCACGATGCGACTCCTTCCTTGACACAAAAATATGCCCGACTCTTCTTAACTCATCGCTCCAGCTCGGAGACTCGACTTAGGGGGCTCCTTTTCTGGATTGGACCTCCAGAGACTATATTGGGTCGTGGCCCAATATGTCGAGCAGATGCTCATCCACCCGGGCAAACATATTATGCGGTCGAGCAGACTCCTCACAGGTCGAGCATACGCTTGACATGTCGAGCAAGTGACAGATCCACCATCCCATTTGCCACGTCACTCAACTACCCCTTATTATCTCCTGAAAGATAGAGGCAGTTGGACCAAGGATAAGACTATTTGCTAGGTCTACACGCTCCTTACGCGTACCTTGACAGTTCTTCCTTGGGCCTCGCTAATCCAGCCCAAGAAAGGACTTTGGCCCAGCGCTGGGGGCTCACTATAAATACCCTTTTTTACTAAAGGGTTATGTATGCTGAAACACTTCTTGCTTACCACTTTTCTGTACATATTACTTACTTTGGCATCAGAGTGCCTTACAAGTACACCCCTTTTCCATTCACCAACCACCTTTGTTGTTCACACTGGAAGACCCTCCTGATTAGGTAAGATTAGTAGAATAATAGTATATTAATTTTAATTTTATATTAAATAAAATATAGTTGTACATTTATATTGATTAAAAAAATTAAATAAAATTAAGTATAATAACTTAATAAATTATTTTATATTATAATGTTTTTAAATAAAAATATATTAATTAAATAAACTATTATTTATATAAAAGATTTAATTTTTAGTTTTAAACTAATAAAAATATATTATAAAATGTTTAATTAAAAAAATTATATAAATAATATTTTATTTAATTAATATATTTTTATTTTATAAATATATTATAAAATATTTAATTAAATAAATTTTATATAAATAACATTTTATTTAATTAATATATAAATAATATTTTATAGTTTGAAATTGATATTAAAAAATATGGTAAAAAAATTTCTAGAGATATATCTTCGAAACTTTTCCGGAGATATATCTCCGAAAATAACTTATTTGTAAATTTTGGGTGTGATTCAAAAACGAATAAAATGCGTTTTATGGTATTCCAGAGATATATCTCATGAAAAACTAACATTGAGTAAGAAAAAGTACTTCCGGAGATATGTCTCTGGAACCTTGGAGCATTTGGAAACATGCTAGGTGTCTAAGAGACTCAAAAGATGCCATAAGAGATTCTCGCAATAATTTAGGGTAGTCCCATCCTAAGTGCTTAGGTGGAAAACCATCCTATGAAAATTCAAAATTATCTCTCATATTTCAGACATATATCTTCAGATAAAATAGACGATATATTAAAGATATACTATTGATGAATTATACCATACAACCAATATGAAAATGACATATATAAAGTAATAAATCCAAAATATTAAATAAAGTTGAATTTAGTCAAAATAAAATACAACTGAAAATAAATCTAGAGTACAAAATACTATAAACTACAACGTATCACAAACTCGGACTCAAGACCATATGTTCCTACATTGCCTCATGTACTACAGTACTTCCCATGTCTCTGCCATCATGGTATTTACAACATCCCTGATCTCAGAGCCATTAGGAAAGAGTCCTTTGTCAATACTCGTCTGCCAAATCTCCATGATACAACGACGTCCAGGTAACACATCAACAACATGATTTGCAGTAGCCTGCTTCTTCTCTGGTATCTTCTGAGGAACTGATCTCGCTGAATCTTCTGAAGCATCCTTATCTTATTAGGATGTGACACCCTGAAAAACCACTGGATCTAAATGTTTACATAGCTTCAATCGTTAGGTGTTATGGTACTCAGTGCTTCCTCCGATACCAAATGATTAAGATAATCATCAAACATAGAATCCATATCTATAAATGTCATAACGGAAGGAGTAGGCATAGAAGGGTCTCTGGGAATATAGTTCCTGTAGCCGAATTGCCGCATGACGAGCTCAAGTAGACGAGGATACATCAGACTTGAACCACAAAACAACCATCTACAGTAGAAGACAATTATGTCAAAGAGACGCGTCTCCAGTGATCGTCGTAAGAATGGAAGTGTATATATTTCCCAAAAAACATGTAAACCTCACTAAGCTTTATGGTGAATACTGTTGGAAATTCCCCAAATCCAATCAAATGTTAACATCCGACTAATCTAACCGACCTCAAACGTCTTGATAAATAGACTAAAGACCTTGAAAAACCACTCTGCGCATCTAACTTTTCACACTCACTCTTCCTTTACTCATACAGACTCCACTTTATCCACCAAAGACATGACAATTCTAGTAATAATCTCCTCCTACAAAAAAAAAAAAACATGTGTCAACTTAAAACCTCACATCCAGACACCCTCCATCTGCCCCACGTAGATTTGATAAGAAATTTATCTTGATCATAGATCAAGGACAACCTCCTAAAATCACAATGATTATCACACTCCATAATTTTAACTGTTCATATTAATGAAAATTATACAATTTAAAAAGTGTACGAAAAACAAATATAAACATATATTGTTTAATATCAAGTGTCTCAATAAAGTGCATGTTATAAAACAAACTATTATTTCCATCTAATAATCAAATTTATTATAATATTTTAGTTCATAGTTGAATTTAAATTATTATTTTATTTATATTATCATGTTTTCAATTTAATCTTCCCTGTATAATAAATTCTAGTATAATACATAGCCACATGTAGTAATTAATTTTATTTGAATTATCGATTTCAACTGAGTTTTTCCATCTTTTATATCTCTACTTTGATTTTCAACTGAGTTTTTCCATCTTTTATATCTCTACTTGATCTTCTTTCTATGCAAGTAAATAAAATGAAGTTATTTTGGTGTGCTACAACTATGGTGGTAATAAATTATTACAACTTGGTCTTAAATTCCAAACATTATAAGCAATTACTTTCAATTCATTTATGCAAACCAAACAGCTTCAACATTATAACTTACAATTAAAATAAGAAGCACCTACTATATATGAATTTGACTAATAATCATTATTCACCAATTACGCAAAGACCAATAAATACCATTCACCATTCAGAACAATATGCTGAACTCAGTATTAAAAATCAGTAAAAAAAAAATCAGAAGCCTTAAAAGATACTTGACCATAATAAAAATGAGAAACACCTATATATGGATTTCACTATAATACTCCACCAACCAGACACATATTTATTTTGATAAAATACTTTTAATTAATAACTGATGTATGCTGCAATTTTCAACTGGCAGTGACATATATAATGCATGGTGAAGAGAATTACTATAACAACCAATTTAATTGCTGCATAGTAAAAGTAGGAACTCACAGAAGAATAAATTTCTTCTTTGATAGTTACATCAAAGAAGAAATTTATACTTATCTTCATACCCCTACATAATTTTCAATATTTCAATTTTGTCATTTCAATATTTATTTAATTATTTTTAACTTTACCGTAAAGTCAGATTAAAAAAATATTTATTTTACGTTGGACGAGAAGAACCGAAAGTACAATGGGTAGGTTTTTCGGTGTAGAAATTTTTAAATCGGAAGTAGGCAGAATAGGTTATCCGGTTCACAAAAATCCTTCACCGGAAGTAACACGTTTGTGTTATCCGATTTAAGATTTTCTTAACTGAAAGTAGCTATCTTAGGTTTTCCGATTCATGTTTTTTTTTTTAATTTCTTAATTTTAGTTTTGACAATTTTTGGCCTACTATTGGAAAGAGAGGATTCTCGAAGATTTCTGGTATTGGTAGTCGACTTCCGAGGGCGATGAAGTGGTGCTACAAGCAATCGACAACGAAGGTTGACGAGATCAAAGCTCAGTTAGATGGATTGACACTCAGTGATGTGATATGACGCTCATTCGAGGATAATAGACAACACAGACCCTTGATGATATCACTTTGTACAAGGGTGCATGCGGTGGTACGATGCATCTGTCCCTTTATTTACCTGACAGATGCTTACGAAAGTTTGGATACCAGCAGTACGTACCATCACATCCTCTGACATTGATTCACTGGACATAGTCATTGATTGGGTCAGTTACCACCAGAGCGTTAGACAGGTGATTCAGCATCCACATATTGTCAAAAATTGTCAAAATTAAAATTAAAAAAAAAAAAAAACGAACCGGAAAACCCAGTATAGCTACTTCCGATTAAGAAAATTATAAATCGGATAATACAAGCGTATTACTTCAGGTGAAGGATTTTTGTGAATCGGATAACCTATATTGGCTACTTCCGGTTTGAAAATTTCTACACCGGAAAACCTACCCATGGTATTTCCGGTTCTTCTCGTCGAACGTAAAAAAAAAAAAATTTTAATCTGACTTCGCGGTAAAATTTAAACATAATTGAATAAATATTGAAATGACAAAATTGGAATATTGGAAATTATGTAGGGGTAGAGGGACAAATATAGGTTACAAGATTCAATTTTCTTGATTTGGTCTTAGTATCTTAGATTGCAATAATGTGAATATCTTATGGCATCCTTTGAGTTTCTTAGCCACGTAACACATTTTTTAAAATGTCTTTCAGATTTTAAAGATATATTTTCGGACGTATTTTTTTACTTAAGTAGTTTTTTCCGAAGAAATATCTCTGAAATACCATAACACACACATTTTATTCGTTTTTGAATGAGACTCCAAAATTAACAAATAAATTATTTCCGGAGATTTATCTCCGGAACCAACATTTACCATATTTTTAATAGTATATTAATTTTAATTTTATATTAAATAAAATATAGTTGTACAACTAAATTTATTAAAAAAAATAAAATTGAGTATAATAACTTAATAAATTATTTTATATTATAAACATTTTAAATAAAAATATATTAATTAAATAAAATATTATTATATAAAATTTTTAATTTTTAATTTTTAATTTCAAACCAATAATAACATATTATAAAAAATTTAATTAAAAAAATTTAATTAAATAATATTTTATTTAATTAATCTATTATAAAAAATTTAATTAAATAAATTTTATATAAATAACATTTTATTTAATTAATACATAAATAACATTTTATAGTTTGATATTGATATTCAAAAATATGGTAAAATTTGTTTTCGGAGATATATCTCCGAAACTTTTTTGAAGATATATCTTCGAAAACAATTTATTTGTAAATTTTGGGATTTTTATTATCATTTATGCAATTACAACTTGGTCTTAAATTCCAAACATTATAAGCAATTACTTTCAATTCATTTATTCAATCTATTATAAGTAACAATTAAAATAAGAAGCACCTACTATATATGAATTTGACTATTAATCATTATTCACCAATTATGCAAAGACCAATAAATACCATTCATCATTCAGAACAATATGCTGAACTCAGTATTCAAAATCCTCAGCGAAAACAATATAAGTCAGAAAATGAACAGCAATTGTTTCCTAATCCCAAAAGATACTTGATCATAATAAAAATGAGAAACACCTATATATGGATTTCACTATAATACTACACCAACCAGACACATATTTATTTTGATAAAATACTTTTAATTAATAACTGATGTATTCTGCAATTTTCAACTGGCAGTGACATATATAATGCATGGTAAAGAGAATTACTATAACAACCAATGTAATAGCTGCATAGTAAAACTAGGAACTCACAGAAGAATGATTTCTTCTTTGACAGTTACATCAACAAGTATTGAGTGGTTTTGAGGTTTATTGGTTGTCTGTCTCATATTATATTAAATCTTTGGTTCAGAATTTCAGATGCATACATGTAAAAAAGTGTCAAATTGAAGAGGGGGAATATAATTGCAAAACATTAGGTGCAAATAATAAGAAGAAAGGATCTTTTGATAGTAGTGTTTGTCATTAGTTTTTTGGGCTTGAACTTGGGTTTGAGAAACTCATGTTGGGTTTGATTTGGTCTTAGATTGCAATAATAACGGGAATTACTAATTCCATACTAATCGATGATTATCAAAATTGTCTTTTAAATTTCGGAGACGCATCTCTGGAAGTACTATTCTCTCCGGTCAATAAATTAAAATTGACACATCCACGTATATATATATATATATATATATATATATATATATATATATATATATATATATATATATATATATATATATATATATATATATATATATATATATATATATATATATATATATATATATATATATATATATATATATCAGGAATAATTCAATATACACATCATGCATCCTTCTCTAAAATGCCATTTTTTTACCATAGATGGTTTCGGAAATGCATTTTTGCATTCACACCAGACAGAATTCAAAGATGCATCTCTATAACCAGACCAAATAGTAAATTTTAAGTTTATTTTAGTGGTGCTTAGATGAAATAGATGGTAAATTAAAGGTATATTATTATGAATTAGACCATAACCTATATGAAATTGACATATATAAAGTAATAAATCTAAAGTACAAAATGAAGTTGAATTAAGTCAAAATAAAATACAATTGAAAATAAATCTATAGTATAAAATACTATAAACTATTGTTTGGGACCTCTGTTCCTACGTTGCATCATGTATTGCAGTATCAGCCATGCCTCCGCCATCAAGGCATCTACAAGATCCTTGACCTCAAAGTCATCCGGAAAGATTCCTCTATCAATTTCCATCTGCCTAATCCTCATGATACAACGACATCTAGACAACACATGACCAACATGATTTTCCATAGTTGTTCCTTCTGTAGTATATCTTCGAATAAGCTGAAAACGGTGGATCTCCCAGAACATCCTTATCATATAAGGATGTGACACCCTAAAAAACCCGCTAGTCATAGCCTTCTACATAACTCTAGTCGCTAGGAGCTATGGTACTCAGTTCCTCCAGCAATACCAGATGATTAAGTTAATCATCAAACATATATGATTAGCAAGCACCCTACGCTTCATAAGAATCACTAATTATAAAATCATATCTCTCAACATCTACTAAGAGAAGGTCACCACTTTAGAGGAATATCAACTCTTCCAACCAAATATTAACATCTAAACTAGTCTAACCGACCTCAGACACCTTGGTAAGCAAATTGGAGGATGGTATCACAGAAAAACCACCATGCTCATCTAACTTTCCTCATTCACCCATCCTCTTACTCATACATACTCCATTTTATCCACCAAGGACATGACAATGCTAGTGAGAAGCTCTTCCTCCTATATAAAAAAGTCATGCGTTTACTTGAAATCTCACATACAAACACCCTCCACCTACTCCACGTATAATCCATAAGAATTTTCACTTGATCAAGGACAACATTGCCCTCAACTCCGGATGATTGGTTTGCAGTTCAAGTCTGACATATCCTCATCTGCCTGAGGGTGTCATGCGGCAGTTCGACTACATGCACTATATTCCCAAAAACATTTATGTGTTTGTTCCTTCTGCTATGACACTTAAAGATATGGATGTTATGTTTGATAATCATCTTAATCATCTAGTATCCAAGGAAACATTGGATATCATAGCTCCTAGCGGCTGGAGATATGTAGATTGTTATATCCAATGGTTTTTAAAGGTATCACATCCTTATGTGATCAAGGATGATCCGGAAGATAAGAAAAATCTCCTAAAATCATACAAAGGTAAGTAGAACAAAAAAAATGTTCATATTAATGAATATCATAGCTCTTAGCTTCATTGATATAATTTTCATTACAATAATCTTCATTACAAAAAATATATCATAGTTGAATTGAAGTTATTATTTTATTTTTATTATCATATTTTTATTTTAATATTCCCCCTACAATAAATTCTAGTATAATACAGAGCCACATGTAGTAGTTGATTTAATTTGAATTATCGATTTCAACTAAGTTTTTCCATTTCTTATATCTATACTTGATCTTCTTTCTATGCAAATAAATAAAATGAAGTTATTTTGGTGTGCTACAGCAGAGGTGATGATAAATTATTAGAACTTGGTCTTTAAATTCCAAACATTATAAGCAATTAGTTTCTTAAAAATAATATATATATATATATATATATATATATATATATATATATATATATATATATATATATATATATATATATATATATATTCTAATGTTTTAAAAAACAGACCGGTCAACCAATCGATGAAAGGTGAATCATTGGTTTATTGGTCCAATTACTAGTTTAATAGTAGATTCACATGATTAAACGAGATTAAATCGGATAACTAAGTTGAATAAATCATATTACTCAATTGAATAAACATACAACAAAACTATATAGTTATTAAATTGGTTGAACCAAATGATTTAATCTTTAAGAACTCAAAAAATCTATCAAATTTTAAAATATCATAATTTTGCAAATTTATTCTTTAAATTAAAATTATAAACATAAAAATTACACACAACAAAATAATACAAAATACAAATTAAAATAAATTTTGAACAAAATCTAATTCTAACATAAACTGAATAATAAAATAAGTGCAGTGTATGATAAATTTAATTCAAAAGAGGGAAAGTTGTTTCAAATAAGTTTTGAACAAAATCTACTTATATTTTAATTTTATTTTTTGAAAAAACTTATCAAAACATCGTCGTTTTATTTGAGGAAAAAACAAGCATTTGATCGGTCGATTTTCCAAAATCGTCGATTCGCTAATTATACAGATTTTTATCGGTTCTAGTCGACTCTCACTTATTTAACAACTTACCTGATCTAGTCATCAAATCACGTCGATGACTCTTATAGTTTCCAATTCGACTGGCTAGTAAAAAATCCGATTTTTGAAAAGATATAACCACCTCTCAAATTTCTCTCTCACTTTTTATATTTGCTAATTCTTTTAAATTTTTACTTTCAATATAATATGATTTATATTTCTTTCTTATTTAGCCACGCCAATTCATAATTGAAATAAGAACAACCTATATATGATTTTGACTAATAATCATTAATATCAAACATTATTCACCAATTATGCAGGGACCAATAATAGCATTCACCGTTTTGAACAATATGTTGAACTGAGTATTGAAAGTCCTCTGCAATAACTGTATCAGTAAAAAAAAAAAGTTCAGAAGTCGTAAAAGATATAGATAATTATATGGGTTTGACTATAATACTACACCAACCAGACACATATTTATCTTGATAAAATACCTTTAATTAATAATTGATCATATTTTATATTATTGAAGAAAGAGAATTTATCGTTATTATTCTTGATGATTACAAAAGAGAATGTACCGTTATTATTCTTGATGATTACAAAGCTCGGCTGAGGAATATATATATATATATATATATATATATATATATATATATATATATATATATATATATATATATATATATATATATATATATATATATATATATATATATCAATGAAGCTAAGTAACTGAATGTTATATGCAAGGAAATTAAAAGTAATAATAGGTTAATAATGTGCAGTGTTATGTGGTGTTTGTTACTCCCCCACAAGCTGGACGATGGGCAGAAAAGAGGCCAAGCTTGCACAGAAAACTGGTGAATGTTGCAACAGAAAGTTGTTTTGTAAAGACGTCAGCTAGTTGTGCTGAAGATGGGATGGGAAATAATTTGATGAGACCAGTTTCTAGTTTTTCTCGGATGATGTAACAATCAATCTCTATATGTTTTGATCTTTCATGAAATTTTGGGTTGTGTGCAAGGTGCACAGCAGAGCGATTGTCGCAATAAAGAGAATAAGGGCTTGGGAAGGTGACGCGAAGATCGTTAAATAGATAATGCAACCATTAAACTTCGCAAGTAAGAGAAACAATTGCACGGTATTCTGCCTCAGAACTAGAACGAGATACGGTAGATTGCTTTTTAAATTTCCAAGAAATGAGTGACTGGCCCAGGAATACTGCAAAGCCTGTTGTGGAACGGCGTGTTGTCGGGCAGGATGTCCAATCACTGTCTGCAAAACCAGATAAAGTTAAGTTAGATTTGGTCGAATAAAATAATCCTTGAGCATGATTAGATTTTAAATATTGTAAAACTCTTGTAGCAGCGTTAAAATGATGCATATTAGGAGAAGAAATAAATTGGCTAAGTTGTTGAACCACGAAAAAAATAGCAGGTCGCGTAGTTGTTAAATAAATAAATTGACCAATTAAACATCTATATTGTGTAACATCTTGAAATAAAGCAGAGTCATTGGAATGTAATTTAATTGAAGTGTTGTAGGGGGTTGGAGAAGGTTTGGAGGCTAACATACCTATGGTGTTTAATAAGTCTAATGTGTAGTGACGCTGGTTGAGGAGAATACCTGTAGATGATCAAGCAACTTCGAGACCAAGAAAGTATCGTAGAGTACCTAGATCCTTAAAGTAAAACTGTTGATGGAGCACAATTTTAACGTGACGAATTTCGTCAAGATTATCACCTGCAAGAACAATATTGTCGATGTATACTAATAGAGTAGTAATGTGAGTAGCATTATGGTTAATAAATAAAGAATGATCAGCTTGTAAATGGTGGTAACCTAATGAAACCAAAACATCATTTAATTTAGAGTACCATTAACGGCTGGCTTGTTTAAGGTCGTACAAACTTTTATTTAATTTACAAACTTTGGTTATGGAAGAAATGTGAGGAAGATGGTTGACTTTGGGAATTGTCATATAAATTTTCTCATTTAAGTCCCCATGGAGAAAGGCATCTAGATCCCAACCTTTAATAGCAGCAAGAAATATAAGGGTTCTTACTGTAGTGAGTTTTGCGACAGGCGAGAAAGTGTCAAAATAGTCTAAACTTTCATGTTGGGAAGCGAGCCTTGTACCTGTCAATGTCACTGTTAGCAAGATATTTTTATGCGATAAACCCATTTATAGCCAATGGGTATTTTGTTTAGTGGTAAATCTACAATGGTCTCGGTTTTTGTGGTGTCAAGAGCCTGCAATTCAGACTGCATGGCTTTGACCCAGCAGTCTTGCTTGCACGCTTGGGAGTAAGAAGTAGGCTCAATATTATAGGAGAGGGAAAAACAGAAGTTTCAGTATGTTGTATTATAATTATCATAATGAAGAACTGAAGATAACGGGAATTTAGTGGAAGTGTGAGTGGAACAGGGGTCTGATTGAGTAAAGTTGCAGTGATAATTGGTGAGGTAAGAAGGTTGTCTAGTGGTGCAAAGAGATCTTCTAAGAGGTTATTGTGGGATGTTTGGAGTAGGAGGGTCAGGTATGTGAGGGATGGGAGGAGGTTGATCAGGTGGATTGTGAAGGATAGGAGGATGTGCAGGAATTGGTTCCAAGTCCGTGTTACTAGGATTTAAAATAGTTGGAGGAGGTATGGGCATGTGGTCATGCGTTTGCTGGAAAGGATACATGTGTTCATGAAACATAATGTTACGTGAAATAATGGGTTTATTAGAGATCAAGTCATAGAGGATATACCCTTTAGTTCCTTGCATATATCCTAAAAAACACATGGGTGAGATCTATAATCAAATTTACTTCTAGTTTGAGTTAAAGTGGAAGAATAGGCGAGACAACCAAAACACTTTAGAATAGCATATTTAGGATGGTTATTATGCAAGAGAAAATAGGGAGTGCAATTATTAAGAAGTGGTGAAGGTAACCGATTAATCAAGTGAGTGGCATGAGCAATAGATAAATGCCAAAGGTTCTTAGGAATGTTAGCTTGGAAAAATAAATAATAGGAAACATTAAGAACATGTTGGTGTTTGTGTTCAACCACGCCATTTTGTTAAGGGCACTCAACGTATGAATGTTGATGTAAAATGCCATGTTTAAGAAAAAAACCGTTCATTAAAAATTCAGGACCATTGTCACTGTGCAAGCCTTTAGGTTAGTTGAAAATTGTATTTTGATATAAGAAAAGAAATTTAATAAGTGAGCACGTGTTTCACTTTTATGGGTCATAAAGATAACCCAAGTGAAACGACTAAAGTCGTTAACTAGAGTCAAAAAAATACCTATGATTATTAATAGAGGGGGTTGAGTATGGTCCCTAAATGACAGCATGCAAGATTTCAAAAGGTTTTGATGAATGAGTGATGCTATCAGGATAAGGTAAGCGTTTTTGTTTAGATAAATGACAAAAATGACAAGAGAATTCTTTATTCATTGTGCAAGTAATAACAGGAAATTGTGTGGATATTATTTTGTGCACATTATGTGAAGGATGGCCTAAACGCCTATGCCATAGATCACTATCATACTGACTAACTAAACTACCAACTAAAGAGGATAAAGGTTGAGAAGAAATGGCTGATCATGAAATACATATAGGTCTCCAATCCGCTCAGCTAAACCAATCTTCTTCAGTGAGTTTTTCTGCAATAGGAGACAATGTTTTCAGTAAATATTAAAGAACAAGTAAATGAATCAATAAGTTTAAATGCAGAGATTAAGTTAACATGAAAGGTTGAAATGTAGTAAACATTGTACAATATAAAATAAGCACTTAAGTGAATCGTTCCAGCAATATCAGTGGTAACAAGAGTGCCATTAGGAGTTTCATGGTAAGGGGAGGGACAAATGAATGAAAACGAAAAATTACATAAGTTAGGAGTAATATGATGAGTTGCACCTATATTAATTACCCAATATACAAGTGGCTTACCATCGGTTGAGGTGGTGAGGGAATTGATATGAGGAAGGGAAGTGCCATCAAGTGGTGCAGGAGTAGATGAGAGTTGATGCTGATGAAGAAGTTGAATAATATGGTTGTACTAATCATTAATGGAAGCCGAAGATTATTGAGGATCAGATTGAGAGATATAGTTGTGATCAGTGGAGGAATGTTCAGCAGTAGTATTGATGGAAGGTTTGGAAGATTTGTAGTGATATCCTGGGGGATAACCGTGCTTTATAAAAGCAAGTACCCACAATGTGATTGTGGCAACCGCAGTGAGTGCAAGTGCGCTGAGAAGAACTATCAAGACTTGGAGAAGTTCTTCCACAACCACGAGACGGATGAGAAGTTGCAGAGGCTCCCCCAGAATGGGTGTTGGCATGAATGTGCATAGCCATAGATGGAGATTCAAGAAGGTCTGAGGATGGGGTACCATAACGAAATTCTTGACCAAGAACCATGGAAAAAGTCTTCTCCAAGGAAGGCAAATGTTCCAAGAGAAAGATTTGAGAATGAATAGTGGAGAAGGAATCTGTGAGACCTTTAAGAAATTCCAGCACACGATCTTTGTAACACCCCAAAGTCGATTTTAATTATGTTGATGTGTTTTCTTGTGAATTTTGATGTTTATGAGGTTATTTGATATTTTTTGAAGTTTGGGGGTAGCTTAATATTTTAATAATAATTAGAATAATTTAGTATATGGGGTTTAGTGGATTAATTGAGATTAAATTAAATAAAATAATAATGAATTAGAATATGAGGGAATTGTGGTATTTTGGTTGAGAATAAGTGAGGGTTTTATGGGGAAAGACTAAAAGAGGTCATAAGGGAAAGAGTGACAAAAGAGGGAAAAGTTGGAAAGAACGATCATTTTAATGATTGCACATTTGGGAAAGAGCTTTGGAGAAGAGGGAAGAAGCTAGGGCTTGAAGGATTGAGAGATTTGCGAAGAGGTTATCAAAAAGCTTACAGAATTGAGGTATGGGGAGTATTTACTTTCGATAATATAATGTAGGAATGAAATTGGGGGTTTTGTGGTGTAGTTTAGGTTTTTGAATTCATGATTTTATGTTTTTGATGATGATGTTATGATGAATTAGATGAATATAAATGATGTAGATGATGTATATGATGTTATTAGGATGAACGTTGATGTTAATGAGGTTTTCTGGTGTAATGCTGCTGAATTTTGGGTTTTGGGGGAGTTTAATCGCAAAAGGGAGAAGGATGAATCGCAGAAAAATTATGCAAAAATCGCGAAGCTCGCTTAGCGAAAAGAGTCAGGGAAGTAGGCGCTTAGCGAGCGTGAGGTCTCGCTTAGCGAGCCTGGGAAATCTTGGAAAATGTCTTACTTTTAAAAACTGTTTTTTTGGTAGTATATTATAGGTTTCTAGAGTGATGCGAAGCTATCAAATGATGCTCCTTGAAGTCTATATGAGTAAAATTATTATTTCATTGACGAATTATGATTTATTTGATGTTCCTTGTATTAGGATGTATGATTTTATGATATAGAGATATGAGGTAAGATGATAGTGTTATATGATGTCTTATGAGTATGTATTTAATGTTACGATTGAGTTTTGAAGGATGATTGTTAATAATGAATGCGGATGCAATTTTATGATGTTTTAAGGATGATATGTGTATATTGCGTCTTGCATTCATGGCATTTATTTTATGAGGGGACTTAGGTCCATTGGTAGCTTCAATCCCATTGTTTGAATTGATGTGATATGATGTTTATAATATGCTCCCTTGGGAAGGGTTGATGGCCCAGTGTCCATCACATGAGGATTGAAATTCTGGTATGACAGACTCAGATGTCGAATATGATGTTGAGACATTTTATCTGTTACTTATAAACATGGTAAGGCATACATATCAGTACTTAAATAATTCTGATATATCAGAGTCAAACATGCTTCAGGATGTTGGGACATCTGATAGGACATTCAGTTCAGGTACTGCATAAAACATAAAAGATATAAAGAACACAGCAGAATTTGTTAACCCAGTTCAGTGTATAACCACACTTACATCTGGAGGCTACCAAGCCAGGAGGAAATCCACTATAAGTAATATTAATTCTAGACTTAAACCACCCTGTTTAATCTATCACTTAATAACTACCCAATGCAATTTCTACCTAAGACACAACTTAGATAAGAGTACCCTACTCACTCCCCCTCAATCACCCAGTGATCAAGTTTACAAGTTTAATAAAGTTGAAGACATTCTTCAAACAATACAGCTTGATCTTACTTCACAGTTTCAATCAAGTCACAAAACTTCTCTTGCTTACAAGCTTCGAGAATCACAAGTGAAACAGCCACAATAGAGTTACTTGTTATGCACGGCTGACACAAGGACACAACCCTAATAATGTTTACATTTTCGGTTGATTGGGTTGATTTAAACTAGGTTACAAGGTTTCTTTTATAACCTATTCCCAACTGGATTTGGGCCTAAACAATCACAACAATAGTTGCTACAAATATGCAGAAATATCTGCTACAAATATTCCAAAATATCTTCAACTCCTAAAATATCTCTAAATATAGAAACCTATATTTTTCAATATTTGTCTTCAATTTAAATTGAGTCTTTAAGATCTTCTATATCAGCACCACATATGATTGCATAATATCTCCAGAATATTCTGCATAATTCAGATCTGATAAATCCAATGTCATCACCTTGAATTAGGGTTTGTTACTTCCTAGATTCTAGGTGATTTTGTTCTTCTGATTAATCTGAATCTTCATAACAAAACTCCCTGCAGATGCGCCTTGTTCTGTTTTTATCCATCCATAATTAATTCCAGATAACTCTCCTTAAATATCTCAGATCAGTTAGTTATTAATTAATTCTGGTAACAGGTCTGAGATGTCTCAACATCTGTTGGGACATCCTGAAAAATTGAACTTACTTCATTCACTGATACAATGTCACAACATCTGATGTGACATCCTGTAAACTGAACTTATTCCATCAACTGATACAATGTCCTAACATCTGGTGTGACATCCTGATATCTTGACTTAAGTTCATTAACTGTTACTCTGTTTGACAGTGTCACAACATTTGGTGTGACATCCTGAACTAAGTTCAACACTTCTTGTTTGATATCTATATGTAACATATGACAGTAATGTTGTCATGACAGTTGCAGATGTTTCAACATTCTCTTTGACATCTGTCATGACATTTGCAGATGTTTCAATATTCTCTTTGACATCTGTCATGACATTTGCAGATGTTTCAACATCTTCTTTGACATCTGTCTGTAGCATATGACAGTAATTCTGTCATGACATTTGCAGATGTTTCAACATCTTCTTTGACATCTGTCTGTAACATATGACAGTAATTCTGTCATGACATTTGCAGATGTTTCAACATCTTCTTTGACATCTGACTGTAACATATGACAACATCTGTTGGGACATCCTGAATTAAGTTCTTCTACTCTGTTTGATAATGTCCCAACATCTGATAGGACATTCTGAACTGAATTCAACATCTTCTTTGACAACTTCCACATTTATCTGTGCCACCATGTCAGGACATCATGTTTGACATGTTCTTCCAGAGTCTATACTATGTTAATATGGAACTTCTTATTCAACATTTTCCAGCCATATTAGTTTTACCAAACATAATGCCAATCATAAAATAATAGCATTAACAATCTCCCCCTTTGGCTTATTTTGGCTAAAACTAATTTACATACAGGTGTAGTAGTGCCTTATGTAGAAGTTCCTTAACATCACATCTTCATATCAGACCTCACACTATTACTTCTCCCCCTTTTTAGCCATAAAAAGACAAAGGTACCATAAAAATAGAGGTATATAATCTCCATAAGCTTGAAACACACACAATTCCTCAAGAATCAAACATAAACTGCAGAGAGAAGCTTTATGTAATATAGCCTTTAGACTCTTAGGATTCTCCTTATCTGGTTAAGGTATTACTCCCCCTTAACACCACAAAATCAAGTGCACATAATTGTAACACACTCCCCATGTCTAGGATACTCCATGCTTCTCTGTACATTGATGAAAGGAAAACATAAGACGCATCTTCATGTCTTCAAGAGCTCACTCTCTGTTCAATTCCCAATCGAACACATTCACTTCTTGTACCAAAGCATACCTGATTCCTTTCTGGGTTTGTAGTTACCACAGACTACACAAGATGAACATCTTCTAGCACACAGGTTCTTGACACTAAGCCTGATATACTTCTGGTGGATCAACAGAGATGTGCTATTCAGTTGAGGCCTTGTGCTGATCCTCAGATGCTTCTTCATCACAATTATTGAAGGCCTTTTTCTGGTCCTCAGATGTTTCAACATCTATTGGGACATCCTGTTGAGCAGGAGTGTCCTTTGCAGCCTGAGTTTGTTGATCTTCTTGTGGGGCTGGCATAATGTTCAGAGGGATAGATATGCCACTTACCACTCTTTGCTCAGATAGGATTTTGGTTACCAACTCCTTTATGGAATCATCCACATATTCAGAAGCTTTTGGAGTGTTGTACAATGGTGAAGGTATGCCTTTGGTCTTGCTGAAAACTTGATCTTTTTGGAGTTCTTGGCTTTTTAGCACGAGGAACACTTCCAGTCTCTTCTACATGTTTCTTCCAATATAGATCATCTACTTCATCATTCTCCCATATGATTAGGTAGTCTAATAATAGAAACCATGTAGATAAACACCCCAGATAATGTACTAACACTTAGTTAGAACATTTTTCATACACCAAGACCTTATCACCATGATCCTAGATGTGCTCCACCAACTGGACTTACTATAGCATAGTAATCCAAGAACTGAAAATCTTCAACTACACTGTGCCACCAGTTAGAATCAGAAATCCAGAAAGAGTGATAAACTCTCATCCACCTTCAAGAAGAATAAATCCTCTTGAGTCTTCAACTTATCACTCCTCTGCCCAAGAGCAATTTGTTCCAAGACAATCCTCAAGAACAACCAGCTGCCACACTCTGATTATCTTGATTCTTCGAATCTACTTTAAAGATCAACCAATTACCACATTTTGATAACCTTCTTTATGAATCCTCATATGAAAAATCCAATTGCCACTTTTGTCTTCTTCACGTTTATAATAAATCTTCCAAAGATATCCTGATCAAAAAAGTTGATCTTCACCAATTAGACTCTGATGTTGAACTAGATGTTTAAACATTATTAGCCCACATCCATCTGTTAAATTCAGTTCCTTCTTCTGCCACTTGAAAGAACGTCCTTCCTTTATAGAACAAGAGTTCCATGCTCTCATAGACTTGATTTATCCATCAAGTTTGAGTAAACAACCTTCATTCTATTAGTTTTGCAGAAGTTCTTACCAATAACACATATTGATGAGAAACTTCCAATGTTTCTCCAAAGTCTTCAAACCTGCCACTGTCTGATTATTCAGAAGGAATAGTTAAGAACTACACCTCAAAACTATACCAAGGATGCCACCTTTCCTTGAGTAAGGCAGTCTAAACAAATTTATGATATCTCCACCTATCTTAACTCCATGATGAGCATTCTGGACTACACCTAGATCAGAAATAAACCAATCCAAGTAGTTACCAAGATTATGATATGTTCATGGTCTTTCATCTCCATCTTTAGCATCAACAATATCCAGACAAGTTCTTGCCAATAAACTTTCCAGAATTACATAACTCCTGTCACACAAGACTGAAGCCAATGTTACAGCTTATGCAATACCTCTCCCATGATTCTGCACAAACTCTGATGATAAGATGTTCCAACATCTTTTTGAACATCACCAATCTTGAATCACAAGGATAATCAATCAAATATTTGTGAATTCCACAAACAACAATTGATCTTAAATCCTTGTATAATACCTTATCAGATAGTTCTACATAATCTGAACTTTTTACTTTTGAAGGATTTTAAGGTTAGCTCCAGATAAGATTAGCAAGATCTCCTCATGTCATGGATAAATAATACTCCAGCTGAGCATGTACTCCACTAATTCTCAATTTCACACCCCTGATGAACATACAAAGAGCACAACTGATAAATATCCACACTTGATTTTATATTCCAAAACAGATGCTCTTAGTTTGCTTGCTACAAAGGGTTTATACTGCCACTATCCATGACTAGTAGTGGAAGAGACTACCAGTTCAACAACCATTCTGATCAGACTTCCCAATCTGACATTCTTCCCTTGCTTCTAGCAATTGTTGGTCACATTGCTAGCTTTAATCATGACCAAAGTCATGCATTTATCACCCACATTTGTAAATACATTTAGAAGCTTCTTCATCTTCAGATTCATCATTAGATTCATCAGTATTCTGAGCAACCTCTTCCAGCTCCAGCCTTTGAAATACTTCCTCAAGCTTTTTCTTCCTGGCATCCAGATTTTTGCAAGTGTTCTTCAGATCTGCAATCAAGGCAGCTTTGGATATGGGAGTCTTTGCTTTTGAAGGTCCAGCAGATGTCCTAGTGGAAGCTTCAACATCAGCAGCATGATGGCTCAAGAAAAGTTTGTAATGGAAGGCTAGAGGACTTTTTCTTTTGCATACTGAATCCTTCTCAGTGAGGATACCTGGATACTGGCTTAGTATGATTCCACATAGCAGAGAGGGAAAAGCAATGGGAAGCTTTGTTGCAGATGTTCCAACATGCTTCAATGTCTGAAAAAAAATATAAGCCCCAAAGTCCAACTTTGCTTGGGTGCCCACAGCATATATGAACCTGCTCAATTCAGTTGCTATTGAGGAGGTATGGTTGGTAGGGACCCAATTTGAAGTGCCAATCCTATGCAGCATTGCATACTTCCTTGTCAGCAAGCTAACAAAAAATTTCCCCTTGACTGGCCAAGCTTTGAATTGATTAGCAGTGATGACCTTGCACACATGGTTATTTATCTTTCCCAGCTCATTAGGTCCATCAGATTCTCTTCCTAGATAGTGGTTGATAACCTTAGAAGAGAATTCCACACATCTCCCTCTTACATACACCTTTCTGAAGTCATCTGATTTACCATCATCACAGTCCTCTTGTAGGTTGACAATGAATTCCTTGACTAGCATCTCATAGCAAGGTGAAGAGTTTGATACTGTCTTGAATAAACCAGCAGAAGAAATTAGGTCAATTACCTCAGTGCACTCAAGTGCATTTCTGCCCAGCTCTCTTTCAAGTGCTACCCTTCTTTGGTATACAAATTTCCATCTGCTCACACTTGACACATGATGGAATGAAACATTGTCCAGAGGAGCTTCTGGAACAGCAGAGGTGGACCTTGAGGGTGCTGGTTTCTTCTTTGGTTGGGATGTTGGGACATCCTCTTCAACATCTGAATCTGGTGGAGTTACAGTTTTCCTCTTACGGGTATTCACCTTGCTCCATTGTTTAGTAGGACCAAGTATCACTTTGACCTTGTCTTTCTTTGGAGTAGGCTGCTTCTTTTCAGGAGTTGAATGTCCTGCAGTCTTCTTTTCCTTTCTAGCCCTAAGCCTTTTGGCTATGCTAGGGTCCACAGAAGCAATGATCTCTGTGTCAGAGTCATTATCTAAGTCTTCAACATGTAGCATAGATGCCTCCTCTTCCAGGTTAGGAGTAGGTTCCAAACATATGTGATCATCACACATTTGTCTAGCACCCAAAGCATCCATCATCACACCAGTTTCCTTCTTCTGGAACACAAAACTAAGCTTGGTTCATAAACTGTTGATGTGTAGTGTGGTGTCAAGCCATTAGGATTGACATATCAATTCAGCTTCTTTCTTGATGAAACTTCCTTCAGTTCATGATTTAGACAATCATAAACATGTATCTTCACAGGAGAGATTTTCTCCAGCTATACCTAAACAACATAGGACACCATAACCAGGAAGGATATCCTCATTAGGTCACCATAAATAAGCTTAAGAGATAACTTATCAAGATTTTCACTCCCGCATGAAAGATTTGATAATTATACTCTTTTGTTTTGGCTCCAACCTCTTCTTTCATCAAGAACCACAACATTCTGAACTAAGTGTTCTCCAGTTCTCACAGAAAACAAAATACAAGCCTCCTTCAAATATAGATTTCTCAGAACCAAGATGTCAGGACATTCTGTTTGACATCATAGCTACACAACAATTCACCAGCAAATTTCCAGCCCTGATAACACCAGACTGGTCCAATATACACCATATGATGAATAGTCCATCCTCCACTTCTAGGGACCATTCAAACACCAATATGAACCTCTCAAGTTCAAAACAGCTTTTCATTATATCCTCCTTCTTCCTTTACCATGAACCAGAAAGTATCCCCCTTAGATCTCATCCAGAAACAGACCAGGATGCCTGCTCTGATACCAATTGAAATTCTGGTATGACAGACTCAGATGTCGAATATGATGTTGAGACATCTTATCTGTTACTTATAAACATGGTAAGGCATACATATCAGTACTTAAATAATTCTGATATATCAGAGTCAAACATGCTTCAGGATGTTGGGACATCTGATAGGACATTCAGTTCAGGTACTGCATAAAACATAAAAGATATAAAGAACACAGCAGAATTTGTTAACCCAGTTCAGTGTATAACCACACTTACATCTGGAGGCTACCAAGCCAGGAGGAAATCCACTATAAGTAATATTAATTCTAGACTTAAACCACCCTGTTTAATCTATCACTTAATAACTACCCAATGCAATTTCTACCTAAGACACAACTTAGATAAGAGTACCCTACTCACTCCCCCTCAATCACCCAGTGATCAAGTTTACAAGTTTAATAAAGTTGAAGACATTCTTCAAACAATACAGCTTGATCTTACTTCACAGTTTCAATCAAGTCACAAAACTTCTCTTGCTTACAAGCTTCGAGAATCACAAGTGAAACAGCCACAATAGAGTTACTTGTTATGCACGGCTGACACAAGGACACAACCCTAATAATGTTTACATTTTCGGTTGATTGGGTTGATTTAAACTAGGTTACAAGGTTTCTTTTATAACCTATTCCCAACTGGATTTGGGCCTAAACAATCACAACAATAGTTGCTACAAATATGCAGAAATATCTGCTACAAATATTCCAAAATATCTTCAACTCCTAAAATATCTCTAAATATAGAAACCTATATTTTTCAATATTTGTCTTCAATTTAAATTGAGTCTTTAAGATCTTCTATATCAGCACCACATATGATTGCATAATATCTCCAGAATATTCTGCATAATTCAGATCTGATAAATCCAATGTCATCACCTTGAATTAGGGTTTGTTACTTCCTAGATTCTAGGTGATTTTGTTCTTCTGATTAATCTGAATCTTCATAACAAAACTCCCTGCAGATGCGCCTTGTTCTGTTTTTATCCATCCATAATTAATTCCAGATAACTCTCCTTAAATATCTCAGATCAGTTAGTTATTAATTAATTCTGGTAACAGGTCTGAGATGTCTCAACATCTGTTGGGACATCCTGAAAAATTGAACTTACTTCATTCACTGATACAATGTCACAACATCTGATGTGACATCCTGTAAACTGAACTTATTCCATCAACTGATACAATGTCCTAACATCTGGTGTGACATCCTGATATCTTGACTTAAGTTCATTAACTGTTACTCTGTTTGACAGTGTCACAACATTTGGTGTGACATCCTGAACTAAGTTCAACACTTCTTGTTTGATATCTATATGTAACATATGACAATAATGTTGTCATGACAGTTGCAGATGTTTCAACATTCTCTTTGACATCTGTCATGACATTTGCAGATGTTTCAATATTCTCTTTGACATCTGTCATGACATTTGCAGATGTTTCAACATCTTCTTTGACATCTGTCTGTAGCATATGACAGTAATTCTGTCATGACATTTGCAGATGTTTCAACATCTTCTTTGACATCTGTCTGTAACATATGACAGTAATTCTGTCATGACATTTGCAGATGTTTCAACATCTTCTTTGACATCTGACTGTAACATATGACAACATCTGTTGGGACATCCTGAATTAAGTTCTTCTACTCTGTTTGATAATGTCCCAACATCTGATAGGACATTCTGAACTGAATTCAACATCTTCTTTGACAACTTCCACATTTATCTGTGCCACCATGTCAGGACATCATGTTTGACATGTTCTTCCAGAGTCTATACTATGTTAATATGGAACTTCTTATTCAACATTTTCCAGCCATATTAGTTTTACCAAACATAATGCCAATCATAAAATAATAGCATTAACAAGGATGTTTCGGTACCACATGCATTAGTAAGAGGTAGCATTTCATTTTAAATGACATAGCATGAATGCATGGGTGTTTTATGTAATGATGAGAAGTGATTGATAATGTGTATTAAATGAGTATGAAGAATATTTCTATGATGTTATGATAGTGATGATGCCATGTATAAATGAGCTGTAATTGATTTATTGTTGAAGTTTTGTTTAAATTCTGGTTTCTATATTATTTACGGAATGTGAATTTACTCACCCTGTTTGCCTTCTGGTGATGGTCTATTATGTCATCCTGCAGATAATCAAGGTTAGCGCGGTGCGTGCTTAGCTAAGAGATAGTGAGTCGTCGAGTTAGTTAGAAGTGGAGTCATGCTCTATGTCTAGCTACATCTGGATGGGTCTCGTTTTGAGTGTTTATGTTTTATTTGAATTAAGATGCTGAATTTTGTTTTAAAATATTTTTTATAAACGATGTTTAAGATGATTATCGGATTTTGTTTAATTAAAGTTGGTTTCTTCGACTTAATTGTTTTTCCGCTGCATAATTATGAAGAAAAGGTTTATGAATGTTTTCATGGTTTTTGTGAACCCATGCTATGGGACAGGACTCTATGTGATGTTTGACTTTTGAGTTTTAGAAGTAAATGTGATGCCCTTTGATGAATTGAACTCTGATAATTGATTTTATTTTGCTTAATTACGATGGGGTAGAAAAGGGTGTTACAATCTTGATCCTTATAGTGTCGAAAATCTGAAGCTGCACCACATGTGTAAAGAAATGCACAAGTGCAATCACGAGTCGGACAAAGAGAGTCAATTTGTTCCCAAAGCGAGGTCAATTTCATGAAATAAGTGGAAACATCTAGAGTTCCTTGAGTGAGATTGGCGAGGTCATCTTGGCGATCATAAACTTTGAAGATGTCACCCTACGAAAAATGTGTTGAGAGATTTGTCCAAACGGTATGAGCATTGTCAATCCACAGAATCGATTGAGCGATATTTTCATAAATGGAACGTTGAAGCCATGAAAGAACCATGTGGTTGCAGCGGAGCCAAGGATCCTACATGGTGTGGCCTTGAACTAGTGGATTGAACGTACCATCAATTAATCAAAGTTTATTCTTTGAAATAAGCGCAATACGCATGGAACGCAACCAAGATATGTAATTCGCGTGGTCAAGAGGAGGAGCAACAAGAACAAGAGAGGGGTTTTCATTGGGATGAAGGTAATAGGGATTGGAGGGGTTTGTAGCAAAATCGACAAATGAGTTTTCGTCCATGGATGAAGAAAAAATTGCAGACGGTGGCGGAGGGTTTTAGGTTTCAGAAAAGAGAAAAAGGGTTGGGGATGAAAGAGAAGAAGATGAACAGGGAGTTGTGAGAGAGAAAGAGAGGATGAGGATAATGAAATCGGTAGTGGCAAAAGAGAGTAGGACACGTGGAAGTAAAGGGTAATTAAAAGTTATAGATTGATAGAGGAAGGGATAGACACGCGAGGAAGGAGAAAGAGGAAAATAATTAAGCCTGATACCATATTGATATTTTACATATCCAAAGACTTGACATTATTGAAGAAAGAGAATGTACAGTTATTATTCTTGATGATTACAAAAGCTAGGCTGAGGACTATATATATATATATATATATATATATATATATATATATATATATATATATATATATATATATATATATATATATATATATATATATATATATATATATATATATATATATATATATATATATATATATATATATATATATATATATATATATATATATATATATATCAATGAAGCTAAGTAACTGAATGTTATATACAAGGAAAGTAACAGTAATAATAGGCTAATAATGTGCAGGGTTATATGGTGTTTGTTATATATGCTAAAATTCAACCAAAGTAACAGTTGCATAATAAAAGTAGGCAGTGACAGAAAACATAAATTCTTCCTTGACAGTTTCATCAACAAGTAGTGAGTGGTTCTGAGGTTTATTAGTTTTGTGTCTCATATTTCATTAAATGTTTGGTTCAGAATTTCAGATGCATATATGTAAAAAGTGTCAAAATATAGGAGGTGATATAATAGCAAACTATAGGGTTCAAATAATAAGAGGACTTTCCTTGTCACCCCATTTATCTATTCATCTGACACCCCCAAACTTTCATAATTTTAAAATTGTCTTTGAAAAAATTTGAAAGTGAAAATTTTTTAATTAACGAAAATTTTAAATATTTGATAAATGTGTGAAAATTTCCGAAAATTTAGAAATTTCCGTTAGTGAAAAAATTTCAAAATTTTAATTATTTTTTTATATTATCACCTATTTTGAAATTTGTGATAGTGTAAAAAAATTACTTTTTATACCGGAAATTTCTATTAAAAAAATGAAAATTTTTGATATACCCCAAAAAAGTTTAAATTTTTTAAAATGATAAAGATGAAACTTCGCTTCAAATGAGGGATGTCGGGTACAAATAGGTGGTAAGAAGAGTCCTCAGAATAATAAGAATCAAAGCTCCTTGTGAATTGTAATACTAGTGGTGTCATTGGCTTTTTGGGCCTGAGCTTGGGTTTGGGAAAGCCATGATGGGTTTGGTTTCGTCTTAAGTTGCAATCACTTATAACTACTACTGTCTACATCTATACAAATTACTAATGCACCTCTATCCGGAAAAACCTGCTTTATTATAAATTATTCCTATTTATTATCCACACCCTTATGACTCTTGGAATTAAGCTATCATAGTTTCTTCTACTCTGACACTGATTGATAAAATATAGTTGATATTTGACAAGTTAACTGATAATTTATGGTAGATGATTAATAGCTAATAGTTGATGATTCTAGTTGATAGTGATAACTAATAACCGATAAATTAATTGAAGTGTATGATAAAATATTGGTTTCAAAGATTGATAAATATAAAATAATATATAAAATTATTCTTTAATTAATAACTTAGTGATAGTATAATTTTATTATATAATTATTATTAAATTAAGGTTTATTTAAAATTAAACGAAACAATAACATATGTAAATAATTATATATATCTTTCCTAACCTTTTTATCATTTTGGTGTAAATAATTATATTAAACAAAATTAAAAGCTATCTTTTTTCTATTTTACCAAACAAACTTTTTCTTTTTGGTTTTTTTTTTCCCTTATGAGCAACACATCATTGTGAGATATACACCATATATCATCCAAAACCTTAAGGTGATAAATGAGTGTTGTTGTCCCACTTATAAATACCCAAGTCTCCATATTTCTAACTAATATAGGACTTCCCCATGCTACTCACACTTGTTATTCCCTACATTCCCCCTTAAGTGTGAGTATATCCACAATGCTCTCTCTCTCAAGTGAAAACTCTTTCATCCACATACACTTGTACCATTGTTGTAACTTTTTAACGGGGCAAATTACCCACGACCACGTGGGGGTACTTTTGATACAAGTGAATCGGTACCTTCACACGAACCAGACTCTGATATCACTGTTGGAGTTAATTCAGTGGGTCAACATGAGGGAATATTTTTCACTTTGGTGTTTTTTCTTTATAAGCAACACACAATTGTAAGAGACGCACCACATACTCACCCACAACCTTAAGATGATTGGTGTGTGAGTTCTTCCACTTATAAATGTTTAAGTCTCCATATTTCTAACTAATATAGGACTTCCCCGCACAAATCACACTTGTTATTCTCAACAACTAATTGTTGGAATTAACAATAAACTCCTTGAAGCACAAGAATGAAAAAGAAGAATAACAATGAAAGAATGGTAGAATATATATATATATATATATATATATATATATATATATATATATATATATATATATAGGGAGAGAGAGAGAGAGAGAGAGAGAGAGAGAGAGAGAGAGAGAATTGCAACTAACTTTCAAATCTCAAAACTCAAATTACAAATTATGTTACAAATGCAACTTACTTTGGGCTTATATACATTCACTCAAATGTAAATGCAAACTAACAACTTGAATTTGAATTACATTTACATTAAACATCATCCCTTAATTAATATTCTAAGTTTAGAAATCAACAACTCCAATTTCATCCCTCAAATTGATGAAGTGTTCAGTTTTGATTGTCTTAGCCATCGCATCTACAAGTTGCTTCTGAGTGTTGACGTGAAAACTTCAAGTACTTCATTCTAAACTTGATTGCCCAGAAAATGGTACTTAGTATCAATGTGCTTGTTTCTTCCATGCATATTTAGATTTCGTATAGGTTATTTCGATTCATTTCATGCATATTTAGTCGTATTTTTATCGAGTCTTCATCGCATTTTCTATCATTTACTTCTGATTTTCTTTACTTTGTGTTTTCAGGACCAATATCAGCTTGAATGAAGAAAAGTACAAGAACCATGGCAAAAGAGCTGAAAAAGAGAAGAATTGGAGTTTTTTGCCTTCCTCTAGAAGAATGGCGTTCTCCATTCCCTAAGGGGAAGACAAATGGAGTTCGCCATTGTCCCAAAATTTCCATATTTTCTTCCTTAGCCAAATGGCGTTCGCCATTGGCATATGGAGTTCGACATGCATCGTGCGAGCAGTTTTTCTAGAGCAGTTTTGAGAAGTTGCACGCAATTTGAATTCAAATCACCCAACTGTTTTGGAGCCCGATTTTCTCTATTTATAGCACCTTCCAGCCCTGTATTTCACATCCAACTACACCCTGCGGAAGTTCTGCCAAATTTTCTCCAGAACTACCACAGATTACTAGCCATAGTGATAATTGCTTACACTGAGTGATTATCACACCATTTGTTTCCTTCTTTTCCTTTCGTTGCTGTATTTGGATCAAGTTCAATTTAATATGAGTTTAATTTCGTTTATTCTCATCGCATTTTCAGGTTATTACTTTATTGTTTCATTTACTGTTTATTGCATTTTAATTCATTGCACTTGTATGAATGTATCAAGGATTTTCATATAAAAAAATTAAGAACATAATTTTATTAAAAAACCCTAAGTAACATGTATGTTTTAAAATTCAGCAACGTAAGCATTTTAGTACTAAGTTTAATTATGTCTCAATAAATTTGCATGAGCCCGTAGTTTGAGGATCGTCGTCTCGACGAGACTCTGTAGGATAACCGACACTGCTTGTATGTTTGAAATTCTGGTTTTTTTGTCTAAGCCAACTTTAAGTAGACTAGTCGCGACGGCGAGAGGCTGCTTAACAAAATTTATTCATGACAGTGAGAAATGCACTAAGACGAGTCCAACAGTGCGAAAGTTTGAGGTACACGTCAGATAGTAGGCACAAAACACTTGATCCTAAACACAACGAGAGCGCTTTAGGTATTCTTTTTGGTCTTGCCTGTTTTCAAAGAGCGCCTTTTAATTACCGAGCAAGCGAGAGCATAATCTTGGGGTCATCGGGCGTGGATTGGTCAATAACACGAAAGTGTGAGATTAAGTATTTAGATCGATATTTCCTTCAGGGTAATTTTAACATCATTTTCAGCCCCGAAACCTATAGAGTCCCTAAGAAGCCCGAAAATCATTCTACGGTATCATTTCCCTTATTTGTTTTAAATCCTTTTATTTTAGTTATTTCTTTAATGCTTTTATCCGTGACAACCTCATGCCTTAGCCCTACACCGCAATTATAGGACACTACCTTTTGACTATCAATCCCTGTGGGTTCAACAATCTTTTAAAACTACACGATACTTTATATGCTTGCAGTATCTATCCGACCAGACACATAAAGTCATGATCAAGTTTTTGGTGTCGTTGTCGAGTATTGAATTAGTCTTGTTGTGTCTCTTTCGTTGCACAGTAACGATTAAGGCAATTTTTCCTTTATTTTAATTTGTCGATCGTATGCCCAAAACTCGCTCACAAAGTGACGAGCCAGTAGAACCGATTGACAAAATCGAGTGCTTTGCTTTATTGAGGCGTCGAATCAACGATTACCGCTTAAGATATAACCTTCCAGATCCTATCGTTTCTTATTCAGATTCCGAAACCGAAACCGAACCAGATCAAAACATGGCCCAACCACCGCAAAACCTTCCTCTCAAGGATTTTGTTGTCCTATCGCAAGATGAACCGCATAGCAGCATTGCTGCCCCACAAATAGAAAGAGGCGATTTCAAGTTGAAGCCTTCACTATTACAAGTCGTTCAGTAGAACCAATTTTTAGGAAGTCCTACGGACGATCCTAACTTACATTTATCTGTTTTCGTGCAATATGCCGACACTGTGAAAGCAAATGGTGTTAGCCAAGAAGCAATTAGACTCCGTCTTTTTTCGTTTTCCTTAAGAGATAGAGCTAGAACTTGGCTCTAGTCTCTACCTGCAAATTTTGTTACCTCATGGGACGAACTAAAAAGAGTCTTTTTGACCCGCTATTTTCCTCCAAGCAAGACAGCTATGCTAAGGGTCAAAATTAACAGATTCAAACAAGAAGACAATTAATCTCTTTTTTACACGTGGGAAAGATACAAAAACATGATGATGCTTACCCGTATCACGGACTCGAAAATGGCTGATTATCCATACTTTCTATAATGGGTTGTGTCGCTCCCTAGATTTCCATCCTGGTACAAATGGAAAAGTGGCGCGGAAAGAGGTTAGAGTCGCCAGCCAGGCATTTTTATCCCGAAGGAATGGGAATGGTAATGCTGCACAAACCAGAAGAAAAGAAAAGGAAGGACAAAAGTCCTGCAAACCAAAGAATCTGAGATCGGGAGTCGATTACGACCTGGGAAGGTATTAGCTCCCCAGATCGTCCGCCGTACCCGACGGGATCCACGCTTGCAAATAAACTGTTTCAAAGGGGCGAAGAAATGAAAACTGTTGCGAAAAGAAAATGAAACTGGATAAGAAAAGGAAGAAAGAGGGATAATGTAGGGAAAATAAAAGAGTGTGCTCGAACGGGCCCTACCCCGCTGCCTACGTACCTCATCTGGACAATGAGGATCAGAGTCGTTGTAGTTCCCCTAACTAGGGATGGAAAGGATTGCTTGTGAATTAAGGCTCGAACTGCCTATGTCAATGCTCAGGTTTTGCAGGCTCGGACAACGAGTGTGTAACCGTCTTGCAAAGTGACAAGAAGAAGCAAGTTCGCGGACGGAGCGAAGGAGATGAGAAGATAATTCCCGAAGGAAAGACGCTTATTATTTATTTGTGTTTTTTATGATCTTTTATTTGGTGTGGCACAAGAGAATGAACTCAATCTCTTTTCCATGGAATGTGTACTTATTACTACATTCCAAGATGGAATAATAGAACAAGCACACCAAGTAAGGAGAATTTATCCAAGACTTGCTTCCAAGGGCAAGGGCCCAAATTCATTGACTTGTTGAATTTATTAGGTGTTTTAGTGATTAAAACTGAAGAAGTATTTTTTGGGTTTTTCTTGATGAAGATGACATCATGATCTGACTTATGCATCATGCTAGACAAATGCACTATTCCAAGATGGAATGAATACATATGCCCCATGGAATAAGGCTATTACACAAGAAGTCACTTATTTCTTTATTAATGTTTTTTAGGTTTTGTTTTGAGATGAGAAGAGAAAGAACCAAAGGAGCAAAAGGGCAAAAGTCTAAAATGGGGAAAGACTAAACCTAATATTAGCATGCAAAGGTGGTCCTAAGGTTAGTGAGGTTTCAACTATCCTAATGAAGAAGAAGGAAAGAAGAACCAAAGAGGAGCAAAGAGAGGAGAAGAGATCTAGCAAGCAACTTACTCCTCTAAAGGAGATAAGTTTCTCCTAAAGGGGGAGGAAAAAAGGTTGCATCACATGATGGCATAAGGCGCATCAAAACACAAAGAGAAAGCAACTTAAAAAAAGAGAAAAGGTGAAGAGTTGAAATGTGGATGAACATCCACACTTCTCTTACCATGAGCCCCTGCAAGTGTTAGCAAAATCCAGCACATGTTCATCAATAAAAACTCATGGAAATGGCATGCTCAAAGCTCACATCACAAGGATCATTCAACATGTCAAATTGCACACACAAGCATTTACGTGTAGAGAACATGGAAACATGCATCAACCAGCAAGTAAATCATCCTAAATAATCTTATTCAATGATCATACAATGATCCATGGAAATTAAAACATGTAAGGGGATCAAACAAGCCCAAAACAGCTCAAATATGGCACTCTGCACCAGTGTTAACTAGTTAACTAAAGTGTTAACCGGTTAACCAATCCAAACCTGCAGCAATTTACACATAAAACAGGTGCGTTAACCGGTTAACCAAAGCGTTAACCGGTTAACACTGAAAAAACAACAATAATTTCCTGCAGAAAATCAGCTCAAACCAGATTATTCAAATAATTCTACACCAGACCAGCAATCAATTATGCATGAAATAAATGGATCAATTCACATTAATTAGCATCATTAAACTCATGAACATTAGCACGCGGATCCGGTTACAAATCAACCAATCAATTCAAGCAACACAAGAAAATACACAAGCACATGGTGGATCTAAAGCACAAGCATGCAAATAAGCTAAAACAGAGCTAGATCTGAAATTAACCAACCTACAAAGTTGAGGTATGCTTTGGTAGTTGTTGATTGAGCTGGAAATGAGAGATCTCGCGGAAAACTTTGAAGATTCGGTGCTAAGCTTCACACTCCATGCAAAATAAATGCAAGAACAAGGTCTTAATGCAAAATTTTGGATCCGAAAGCACTTCTAAATCCCAAACCAGATCTGAATCACCAATTAAACCAGCAAGAATGATACAAATGAGCTATGGATGGAGGTCTAGTTCCAAGATCTACACACCTTAAGGCAAGGTTATGTGATCTTCATAGAGGAACTCTTAGTGAATTTGGAAAAAGTGGGAGAGAAAAATGAGAGAAAAGTGAGAGAGAAGAGTGAAAATTCAGAATGAGAATGAAAAAATGAGAGAGCTCCCCCTTGGTTTGGAGAGAAATGGATTAAATATGGTTTAGGTTTGGGGCCCAAAATTTAGGCTTGGGATCCAAAAAATATGGTTTGGTAAAGTGATTGGGATTTAGCAATGGAATTAGGCTTGGATTAATGATCTAGATCCTTCTCCACAATTCAAATGAAAAAAAAAAATCAGAAAATTGGGAATTTGGAGCCAAATCACATGCTGAATTTGCTTCGGGAATTCAAAATTCGCAGCCGTTAACCGGTTAACCAAAGCGTTAACCGGTTAACGCCAGTGAATTTTGAATTATCCCTCCTTTTGGTGGGAAACCTCAGGAATAACCCGGCGCCAACCGTTTTGACCTGATTTTGATCCTCAATCCCTTTTTAGGGCAGGCCTTGTGAGCTTTGAATTGCCCTAATGATTGATCATATGCCTTATGCTGGAACATGCGAGTGCTATACTTCATCTTTCTATGCAATATGCCAAGGACATGACATGCTTATGATATGATAATGATGATAAAAAGGAGAGGGCAAATTCTGGGGTGTTAGAGGTTGATGTACAACATGAAAATGAACCTAAGTACCACTGTTGGTGATGCTTTAATGGATAAACCGTATGAAGAATTCGTTGAACTCATAGAGAACATGGCTCAAAATCACTTCCAATGGGGAGGAGAACACGTTTCTACTTAGAAACCAACTTCGAAAGGCGAAATGTACGAAGTTAATGCAATAGACCGCATACATGCTAAAGTGGATGCATTAACCCAAAAAATCGAAAATTTGGCCATAACACAACCAGCTTCTATCGTAGTTGTTGTGTCACCTAACTGCGAAGTATGTGGTACCCCTGGACACACAAACACTGAATGTCAGTTATTAGCCGGTGCTCCCACCGACCAAGTGAATTATACCCAAGGAAACTCGTACTCAAATACTTATAATCCTGGCTGGAGAAATCAACCGAACTTTTCTTACAAAAACAATAATGCCTTGCAACCACCAAGTTCAACACCTACTGTACCACCTGGTTTTCATAAGGGAGGATCGTCCGCTCCACAAGCACCTAGAAAGTCAAATCTGGATATTATGATGGAAAAATCATGAACGCCCAGATGCAGCAGAAAAAGGAATTTCCGAACCAAAACGCTCATGCGAGCGAATTGATGAGACAAATGACTAGCAAACTTGATGTAATGGCTACGCATAACAAAATTTTAGAAACCCATATTACTCAAGTAGCCCAACAACAATCAACAAAGGGCCAACCTCAACCTAACTCGAAAGGGAAAGCAAACGTCGTAACTTTGCAAAGCGGAATCGAATAAGATGGACCGGTTGACCTGAGACTTAAAAAACCAGTCATGTATCAAAGTCCAAAGAAAGGAAATGAGAAGGAAAATGAACCAAAAAACAATGATGTGGATGATAATATTGACGAGGTCATAGAGAAGGAAACACCTTATGTGCCTCCACCACCATATAAGCCGCCTATACCTTATCCGCAAAGATTAGCCAAAAACAAAAATGAAGGAAAATTTAAGAAGTTCGTAGAACTTCTAAAATAATTAAACGTTACTATACCATTCATGGAAACCATAACCCAAATGCCCTCATATGCAAAATTCCTCAAGGAAATTCTATCTAACAAGAAAAAGTTTAAGGATAACGAAACGATTATGCTCACTGCCGAGTGTAGCGCTATACTTCAAAATAACATGTCGCCTAAGCTTAAAGACCCAGGGTGCTTCTCGGTACCCTATATAATAGAAAAATACGTTATAGACAACGGTCTATGAGACTTATGAGTTAGTGTTAGTTTATTGCCGTTATCTACATGCAAGAGACTCAAATTAGGAGAATTGAAACCAACTAAAATGTCTCCGCAACTTGCGGATAGTTCTGTCAAATATTTTATAGGTGTGCTGGAGAACATCCATGTTCGAATTGGTCAATTCTGCATTCCTATCGATTTTGTGATAATGGACATAAAGGAGGACTACAATGTCCCCATTATATTAGGAAGACCGTTTTTAGCAACAACCGGAGCCATAATTGATGTTAAGAAAGGAAAGATGACTTTTGAAGTAGGAGAAGAAAAAGTCGAATTCATTTTAGCTCAATTCTTGAAATCCCTAGCTATTAATGACTCGTGATGTTCGCTAGATATCATTGATGAATGCGTAAAAGAATTGGAGGTGAAATCATCAGAATTCACCGAGCCTTCTCTATTCGAAAATGATAGTTGTAAAGAACCATTCATCGATGACCGTTCGAAAGAATGTCTTCCGCTAACACCCGAATCATCATCCAATGAACAAAAATCTGCTATAAAACTAAAAACGTTACCCAAAAATCTAAGGTACAAATTCTTAGATACAAAGCTTGAAAAACCAATCATAGTTAATGCTGACTAGGGACAGATAGAAACTGAAAAGTTACTCCATGTTTTAAGGAAGTATCCAACTGCACTGGGATATAATATTTCTGACCTCAAAGGGATAAGCCCATCTATTTGTATGCACTGCATTATGCTGGAAGATGATAGTAAGACTTCTAGGGAACATGAAAGAAGGATAAACCTTATCATAGGCGATGCAGTCAAGAAAGAAGTACAAAAGCTCTTAGAAGTCGGTATCATATACCCAATATCAGATAGCAGCTGGGTCAGTCCAGTACATGTCGTACCTAAGAAAGGAGGAGTAACAATTGTTAGTAATGAAAAAGGAGAATCAATAGCAAAACGTATTCAAACTGGATGGAGGATGTGCATAGATTACCGAAAATTAAATAAAGTCACTCGTAAAGACCATTTTCCTCTGCCCTTTATAGATCAAATGCTTAAGCGACAGGCTAAACACTCATATTTCTACTATTAAGATGGATACTCAAGATTCTTTTAAATTCCTATTCATCCCAACAATCAAGAAAAGACTACCTTCACTTGTCCTTATAGAACATTCGCATATAGACGGATGTCGTTTGGACTATGCAATGCACTTGCGACATTTCAGAGATATATGATGGTCGTATTTTCCGACTTTATAGATAACATAATGGAGGTATTTAAGGACGATTTCTCTGTCTGTGGGCAAAGTTTTGAAGGATGTTTATAGAACTTAGAATTGGTCCTCGAGAGATGCGTCCGAGTCAATCTGGTGCTGAATTGGGAAAATGCCATTTTATGGTCCGAGAAGGGATTGTGTTAGGACATGTTGTATCCGAAAGAGGGATTGAAGTAGACAAAGCCAAAATAGAAATAATAGAAAACCTTCAACCTCCGAAAACCGTTAGAGAAATTCGTAATTTTCTTGGACATGCTGGTTTTTACCAACGATTCATTAAAGACTTCTCTAAGATCATCAAACCACTTATCAAAATACTAATAAAAGATGCTGAATTTATATTTGATAAAGACTATTTGAAAGCCTTTGAGCTACTCAAGAATGCTTTAATTAACGCACCTAATATGCAGCCACCGAATTGGAGTGAACCATTTGAAATAATGTGTGATGCTAGTGATTTCGTTGTTGGCGCTGTTTTAGGTCAAAGAAAAGACAAAAAGCTTCATGCTATCTACTATGCAAGCAGAACCTTGGACAATGCACAACTGAACTATGCTACCACAGAAAAAGAACTTTTAGTTGTTGTTTTCGCATTAGATAAATTTCATTCCTACTTGGTAGGAGCAAAAACAGTTGTCTACACCGATCACGATGCAATTAGATATTTACTGAATAAAAAAGATGTTAAGCCTAGACTTTTAAGATGGATCCTACTTCTACAAGAGTTTGATTTGGAAATAAAAGATAAAAAAGGAACCGAAAACGTAGTAGCGGATCACCTTTCTAGAATAGAACACCAAGAACCGAAACAAGTTCCCATTAACGATGATTCCCCATATGATAGACTTATAGCCCTTATGGAAGATGAAAGTGAAATGCAAGAAGACCCTTTGGAATTTCAAGAACCCAACGAAGTTTCATGTCGTGTATAAGCCTCACTGACTTGGTATGTTGATTTTCTCAACTACCTAGCAACAGGAGCGCTCCCACCTAATTTAACCGACTAGCAAAAGAAGAAATTATTCCACAGTCTAAAAAATTACTATTGGGATGAGCCCTTACTTTTTAGAAGAGGCGCCAATGGAATATTTAATCGATGTGTCCCTGAATCCAAAATAGAAGATGTCATATCACATTGTCACGTCACACCATGCGGAGGGCGTGCGAGCACCTCTAAGACTTGCGCAAGAATTCCACAATCCAGACTATTTTGGCCTAACCTTTGGAAAGACATCCATATCGTTGTTTTGAACTCCGACCGGTGCCAACGCACAGGTAAGATTTCTAGACGCGATGAGATGCCACAAAAGGGTATTCTAGAAGTGGAAGTATTTGAGTTTGGGGTATTGACTTCATGTGCCTTTTTTCCTTTTCTTTTGGAAACAAGTATATACTCGTTGTAGTCGATTATGTGTCAAAATGGATCGAGGCAATAACTTCTTCCACTAATGATGCATGAGTAGTTATTAGGCTATTTAAGAATACTATTTTTCCTAGATTTGGAGTGTCGAGAGTGGTCATAAGTGATGGAGGATCTCATTTCATTTCAAACATATTTGAAAAATTACTGCTCAAATATGGGGTCCGACACCGAATAGCGACACCCTATCACCCTCAAACCAGCAGACAAGTCGAAGTTTCCAATAGAGAAATTAAACAAATACTTGAGAAAATTGTTACAACACCTAGGAAAGATTGGTCGCCAAAACTTCACGAGGCTCTTTGGGCATATATAACTACTTACAAAACTCCTATAGAGATCACCCCATTTAAACTGGTTTATGGAAAATCGTGTCATGCATGTAAAACTTGAGCATAAGGCGTATTGGGCCATAAAGACCCTAAACACCAATTACATGGCAGCTGGTGAGAAAATTATTTTAGACATCCATGAACTTGAAGAACTAAGACTTGATGCCAATGAAAATGCATGTATTTACAAAAAAAAAGAACCAAAAGGTGGCATGACAAGAGGATAGAAAGAAGATACTTTAGAGAGGGGACGCAGTTCTTCTTTTCAACTTTCGACTTAAACTTTTCTCAGGAAAGTTGCGTTCTAGATGGTCTGGACCATTCAAAATTACTAGCATTCTAAATAGCGGTGCAGTCAAAATCAAAGGAAATTCAAGCGAACAATTTATTGTAAATGGGAAAAGACTTAAGCATTACCATTCAACAGAAAACAAAAATTCTACTATGGTTTCTAGTTGGAAGAGCTTCCTGCTCCTCCAGACGATTGAATTTCTTCCCTATTTTGGTGTCGAGCTTCCGACATAAAATGTAGCGCTCAGTGAGAGCTTAAATCACAAATCTTAGTATTAGTATTTATTTTTGTTTGAGCATGCATGGTTGTTATTACCATAGTACATGATTGCAATTCATTATTATTATTGTTATTATTAGTATTAGCATGTTAATTAATATCTTTGTGAATTTTTTTTTCGTTATCGTTATTACTATTACTATTTGCATTATATTTGTCATAACTACTATTAGCAATAACCCCTGAATGTAGTGTATTTTCCCCTAACAGTATATTATTTTCTTTAATTTTCCAGGTCCACAGTCCTTAGGATAGTTTTGCCACTAGTAATCATGCAAACTTTTGAAAACCACACTGTTGTGTTCAAGAATGACCTTCAGAGGCGTCGCTTTGAGGCTCTTTCTCAAAGAGACTTTGCTCTGTTGATTTATTCTGATGACTCAGCTATGGTTACCCTTGGCATTAGGGACAATGTTGTTTACCTCTTTAACCAGCTCGGTTGGACCAACTTTGCTATAACTAGAAAGTTCAACACCCATTATAATCTGATCTTGGAATTCCTAAGTTCCTTATACTATGAATCAACTCGAGGGTATGGATTTGGCCGTGGATTGGCCATTTTCCGTTTGTTTGGAAACAAATATCATTTCACTCACCATGAGATGGATGAATTGTTGGGTTTTCCCAATGATCCTGATGTTGTCACAAAAACCCCAGAAGATGCCTTCACTGGATACGACCTTGAATGATTTTGAGGTACTATCACAGGTGACCACCATCCTGGCCCAAACGCCATGTCCTCTGAGAGTAATCACAATCCTGGAATTAGGTACTTTCATAAGATCCTTTCTCACACTCTTTTCGGGAAAGAAGAGAATGTTTATGTTGTATCCCAGGATGAACTTTACATCATGTTTTGTGCCTCCCAAGGAAGGTCAGTCAATGTTGCCCCGTTTATGTTAGCTAACTTTCTAAAGCTGGCTCGTGACTCATTTCACCCCATTATCATTGGAGGGTTGGTAACTATGATCGCTGATGCCATTGGCATGCACAACCATCTGAACTATTCTATTATTTTCGGTGGTATTCTCCCGATGGATATCAACTTTTATTTTAATCGTGGAATCATATCCAATTTAGGATCGGTGGAATTTGAGTTACTAATTGATAATAATGTTGTCCATGCCTTTAACTTGCCAAATCATGAGAGGAAAATTATGCACAACAAGGATAATTAGTTGTATGATTTCAATGTGTTGAATGAAACCTTTACTCCACCTGATTTACCTCAGTCTTATGAGCATATGGATACTATTGTATCTCAGGAAGCCACAAATAGTTTTGCCACTATTGTGCCTGATCCTTTCCATACCACAATAACCATACCCGATGCCATTTACACACTTCAAGTTGGAGTAGATGATCTCCGTACTGAAATGGAATCACTCATAGTGGATCATATTCATTTTATGGATGTCTTGAATGAACAATTTGATCACCTCTTCCAAACTGTGTTTTCACTCCGCAATGTCATCGACTCCTTAGTTGGATGACTTGACGGATGATTCCAGTGTTGTCAATATTTTCCCTGTTTTTCTTAGGATAGTTTGAATTCCCTTGTAATGTTTTTCCCATTCCCGTACTGTAAGCATTATCTTTTCAATTAGTATTTTACCGTCAGAATACCGACGAATATTTGTATTGAACCTTTCTTTTTTCCAAGTTAATGTATTTTCCATTTTCTTTAAAAAAATTCCAATGCCCTTACCTTTATATTCAATTAATATAAAAAAAACCTAAAAAAGAAAAAAAATCATTGTTTCAGCCCTTCTACCATCTGAAGCCATAGGCAGCGTACCAAGCAAATGACGTTCGCCATTTATATCCTGAAGGCAGAAGGCGCGTATTTTTAAACGCAGACCGTCCTTTTTATCTTCTCACCATTCTCCCACCATTTCTCATCTTTTAAAATTCCCATAATATCCAACCACCTTATTAATTTCTCATTAACCCTTATTAATTCCCTAACCACCTATATTCCCTTTCCCACTCTATTTAAACCACCTATCAACATACATTCTCATCATCATCAAAAAACATCTCCTACCATAATCCCACTTCTCAACTTCTATTTCTTTTCTCTCTAAATCAAGAATGGAAGCAAACCAAGAGATAAAATACATGGGCATTGTGTTCCCGGAGGGAGAAATTAAAAACACCATGTGATGATTATCACTGCATATCCAAAAGATTCGTTGAAGCAACAAGGTATCTTGACCCGGAAGCACTTCGTACCTTAGGTCTCATGCAAAGCGTCGCTTGGATGTGGATAAACCTAGGTATGACTTGTTTTTGTACTCTTTGTAAAACAAATTATGTTAGGTTAACCTATGAATTCCTTAGTTCACTTCATTATGTGCACGATATTTATCGCACCTCGGGAACCATACACTTTAGGTTGCTTAACCAAGACTCTGCTCTGACCCATGATAGAATTAGTGAGTGGCAAGGCAGTGCCTTTGAATTTTGGAGAGACATTACTAGTTTTACCACTAACAAATGGGAAGGACTTAAGGCCACCTCCATTCAAAACCCAGCCATCTGAGTTCTTCATAGAATCCTTGCTTCCACCATCTTTGGAAGGAAGAACAGAGGAAATATGAACTCCAAAGATTTTTACTTTCTGCACTATGCTCTTAGCCAAACTCCTATAGACCTTGTGCCATTCTTCCTTGCCCACTTAATGAGTGTTTCTAACAGAGTCGGAGGAGCCATATATGTCGGCAGCATAATCACCACCATTACTGAGGCTCTTAACCTTGAAAATATCTCGGGTGAAGCAAATTGCCTTGTCAGTGTGTTCGCCGACCTTGATTTCTGGAAGAGCACGCGTATTATCAAAGGTTTACCTGATGGCAAGTACCGCCTACTGATTCTTGACCATGAGCACCGTATTTTTATTCTTCCTGCCCCTGATCATATTTATGTGCGCTTGCACACTAATTGGTTACTTGCTACAGAGCAAGAAGGTCGTGATGCTGTGAGATAGGCTGCTCCGCAGACCCGTCCTCGTCGTCGTGTTTTTGACGCGCCCGATATTAATACTGCACCACACACCGCACCTTTGTCTGATGATTTTGTAGGTATGCGAGGATCACTGAATGAGATTTTGTCTGAGCTCGGGCAGCGAAGAGAGTGCGATTAGCAGCGTGAAGAGGAGTACTACGAGTTTCAAAACAGGCAGGTTGAATTTATAAACCAGACCGAGCTTAGCCTGAGAGATCTTACTTCCGAGATGGCAGGTCTGTGTAGAGATGTGCATAGCATTAGAGCCCATTACCCACCTTAAGACCCAGATGTCAGAGAGGATTATCATCAGCGCCGAGGTCGTGCCCGCCGCCACTGATTTCATCCCAGGTTTTATCGCTCCTTTTCTTTTCACCTTAAATTGAAACATCGAGGACAATGTTTGGTTTAAGTGTGGGGGGGGGGGGGGCATTTACCGCTTTTCATTATTGCTTTATGTTATTTCTCGTATTTTTAGTTTAGTTTGTTTCATTTGTTTTATTATCGAGTCATATGGACATTTGAGTCGTTATTTACCTTACGTTTTCGCCTAGTCTGTAAATTCCCCAATTTCAAAAAGATTTTTTTTCCGACTCAATGGCAGGACACACTTAGTATAGGTTGTTATTTTTTTATTTAGGCTAAGTAGGCAGACTTGGGAAAGTTTTTTCAACATCAGTACCGTTTTTACACCTTAGAGTTCCCAAGTATGCAATATTAGTTTAAATACATATTATGTTGAGACCTTGTTCTTTGTTTCTTTAAAATTAGCCTCTTGATTAGTTTATCTTAGCAGTCAGCACCATCCTTATATGTGAACTAAGTAACGAACCGATGCAAATATGTGTTGATCTCAAAAATTATGTTTATGTGTTTTTATAGAAAATGTGAATTAAAGACTTGTTCTCACTAAGTTAGGTGGTCCTTACCCAATCACTTAGCCCAAAGGATCAGAATCTTGAAATTCATAAGCAAAAAATCAAACAAAGAAATAAAAAGATAAAAGATAAAATGTTAAATAAGAGATCACACTAACAAGTTTGATTACCATGTAAGCAAAGGGATAACGGGCTTAATGTTATTGCGCGAGAATGAAAGAGAGAGGTGAATAAGAACGAAGTCCGTAGATCGAGTTATAATGTCATGATTTGAACTGGTATTGCATAGGAAGGAATTCTTTGTCCGCTTTTATGGAGTCGTGTCATTACAATACTCTTGTTTTCACTATTCAGTACCTACCTGTCTGCATTAGCCTAGCAAACTTGTGCTTAATCGTTTCCGTTGTACCTACGATTCGAAACACCGTGCTAACCTGTTTTTATTCGCATTGGGAGTTTGCTTGAGGACAAGCAAAAATCTTAGTGTGGGGAAGTTTGATGACTCAATTTCATATATGTTATTTCAATTAATTTTGTGCATATTTAGTCGTATTTTTATCGAGTTTTCATCGCATTTTCTATCATTTACTTATGTTTTTCTTTACTTTGTGTTTTCAGGACCAATATCAGCTTGAATGAAGGACAAGAACCATGGCAAAAAAGCTGAAAAAGAGAAGAATTAGAGTTTTTTGCCTTCCTCTAGAAGAATGGTGTTTGTCATTCCCTAAGGGGGAGACAAATGGCATTCGCCATTGTCCCAAAATTGCCATATTTTCTTCCTTAGCCAAATGGCATTCTCCATTAGCATATGGCGTTCGCCATGCATCACGGGAGCATTTTTTCCATAGCAGTTTTGAGTAGTTGCACGTTGTTTGAATTTAAATCACCCAACTGTTTTGGAGCCCGATTTTATCTATTTATAGCACCTTTCAGCCCTGCATTTCACATCCATCTACACCCTGCGGAAGCTCTGCCAAATTTTCTCCAGAACTACCACAGATTACTAGCCATAGTGATAATTGCTCACACTTAGTGATTATCACACCATTTGTTTCCTTCTTTTTATTTCGTTGTTGAATTTGGATCAAGTTCAATTTAATACAAGTTTATTTTCGTTTATTCTCATCGCATTTTCAAGTTATTACTTTATCTTTTCATTTACTATTTATAGCATTTTAATTCATTGCACTTGTTTGAATGTATCAAGGCTTTTCATTAAAAAAAACTAAGAACAAAACTTTATAAAAAAACCTAACTAACATGTACGTTTTAAAATTCAGCAACGTAAGCGTTTTAGTACTAAGTTAAATTATGTCTGGCTAAATTTGCATGAGCTCGTAGTTTGAGGACCTTCGTCTCGACGGGACTCTATAGGATAACTGACATTGCTTGTATGTTTGAAATTCCGGTTTTGTTGTCTAAGTCAACTTTAAGTAGACTAGCCGCGAGAGGCTGCTTAACAGCATTTAGTCACGACAGTGAGAAATGCACTACGTCGAGTCCAACATAGTGGAAGTTTGAGGTATGCGTCAGATAGTAGGGACAGAACATAGGATCCTAAACACAGCGAGAGCGCTTTAGGTATTCTTTTTTGTCTTACCCATTTTCAAAGAGCGCCTTTTAATTACCGAGCGACTGAGAGCAGAATCTTGGGGTCATCAGGCATGGCTTGGTCAATAGCGCGAAAATGTGAGATTAAGTCTTTAGATGGGTATTTCCTTCAGCGCAACTTTAACATCCTTTTCAGCCCCGAAGCCTATAGAGTCCCTAAGAAGCCTAGAAATCATTTTAGGGTCTCATTTCCCTTATCTGTTTTAAATCATTTTATTTTAGTTATTTCTTAACGCTTTTATCTGTGACAACCTCCTGCCTTAGCCCTACACCGCAATTATAGGACACTACCTTTTGACTATCAATCCTTGTGGGTTCGACAATCTTTTAAAACTATGTGATACCATGTATGCTTGCAGTATCTATTCGACTAGACATGTAAAGTCGCGATCAACATGTTTATTGTCAATCATCAATATGATTGGTTTTCTCACAGTGAACTCCAGTTCCTGCCGCAAATTCATCAGCCAAACAACCTGACAAGCTGACAAAGAACCTTTTATGTATTCATCTTCACGGGTTCATAATGCAACCACTTGATGCTTCTTGGAACACCATGAAATGGGAGATCCTATATACATAAACATGTATTTTGTAGTGCTTCTTTTGTCCATTATGTCACCACACTAATCAAATTCTAAGTTGCATATCAGATCAACACCATCTGATACTCTAGATGGAAACACAATTCCATGCCTTAGAGTCCCTTTTACATACCGTAGAATCCTGATTGCAACTTGCTAATGTGACCACTTTGGTTTACTCATAAACTTACTTACCATTCCAATTACATAACATATGTTAGGCATGGTGTTACACATATATCTCAGATACCCAACCAACTATTTGAAGGTTGTAGCATCTACATCCTCACCATCAGCATCACAATCCAGATTATGATTTGTCTCAATAGGTGTAGAAGAGGCCAATTCCTATTTGTAGCTATAGAAATATCAAACCTTATGGTTTCATGTCTAGCTGTTGCACCCCAAAATTTGCCCTCTATTTTTAACTCTAACCGACTTTTTGTTTCGCATTCATTTGCATCATCTTCATAGCATAACATGTATTTCATCTTAATATTAGCCGGAATAATTTCTCGGAATTTACGGACAGACTGGTCAAATTAATTATTTTTAACTATGCCTAAAATCAGTCAACGAAAAATGTCAAGTTTAAGTTTGCAAATGTCGGTAACATTAATCTGCGGTTCACGTGGTTTAATTTGACATGCTAAAAATATTTTTACGACTATTTTTGGTCATATGTTGATCAGTCTGAGCAGTTTAAACGGTCATAATTTTTATCCGACCAAACGCTGTATTTTTCCGAGTCATTTATTTCGCGCTGATTATTTTGACGTGTTCATTTTATTTTTTCGAGCACTTTGGTGCTTGACTTTTATTTTTTGAGTCTATTTATTTTTATATAGAGTCTAGAATAAATAAATAGGATTATTAGTTTTTATTTTATTTTATTTTAACTAATTTAATTATTAAAACTTTATTTGTTTTTTAAATTAATATTTTATAGGGTCTAGAATAAATAAATAGAATTGTTAGTTTTTATTTTAATTTTAACTATTTTTAATTATTTAACTTTTATTCAGTTTTTAATTTAATATTTTATTTAGATTTCAGAATAAATATTTAGGCCCATCATCACTAACCCTAATTGACCCCTATATATATTTATGTTGTGTGCTGCTGGAGGAGAGGAAGAAAAGGGGATCGAAAAAAAAGAAAAGAAAAGAGAGTGGGATAGAGAAACAACGCATCGGTTAAGTCTCAATTTATTTTTTATTGCCGCCGGTACATAGTTTCTTTTCTATTACTAAGCATATAGGTTTCTTGTCTTGACCATGTTTATAGTATCATGTTTCTACTAATACATATGCATTACGTCCGTATAATATATACTTGTTTCAAACATATACTGCATTTCAAAATTTACATACACATATGTGTGCCGTTTTGTTTTTTTCGATATACATAAAATCAATTGATTTTATTTAGTTAACATACATGTGTGTATTATATGTGTTTAAGTTTTTTATTTATAAATATATATGCCTAATATCTCATGTCTTACTAATACATACTGTAAAATATGTTTACGTTTTTTGTTTTTGAATCTTAACTTTACTTTTATTTTTTACTTATTATATATACATATATATTATACAATGTAATATTAATATAATATATAATATAGTTTGGTTTTAGCTTTTGTTAGATTATTTGGATTGGATCGTGTCGATACGCTGTTTACACTTTTGTGTGTATGATGCGTGACACTTGTGTTGATCCGATCCAGTTGCGATGATCGCATTTTTTGCGTTAGCAACGTTGTTCTTTGTTTTAATTCATATTATTTTATGTTATATATTTAGATCTGCACGAATAACTAACTACCCTGATTTTTTCATAAACCTTGAACATACAATTTTGCCGCAAACTCTAATTTTCACTCTAACTCTAACTCATTTTTATGTTATTCATTTACTGTTTATCATATTATGTAACTTTTTCATATTTGTAATAGTTTAGTTTTTTATTTTTCGCCTTATAATTATGTAACTGTCTCCTTGATGTAATAATTTAGTGTTATTTTCCGCCTAATTATTATGTAACTGTCCCGAAGCCATGTAATAGTGTAGGAATTTTTATTTTCTATCTTTAAATTTCTGCCTTTATTTATTTTTATTATTCCCTGCGTGGTTAGTAATTTAGGGCGTGCCAAGAACCAAATGAAAATCAATACGGACTTAGATCATTAATTTATAAAAAAAAAAAGACTAATTAATCAATAAAAATTTTCTTATAATAATAATAGTATTTTGTATATAGTTTCTTTTATTAAGTTAAAATTAGGGTAAATAAATTAATTTTTAATTAGATTAGGATTTTCTTAATAAACCTTAAATTTTCCTAATAAAACTTTTTTTTATATATTAATCATATTTTTTTAATTTTAACCCTTAAACTTTTTTTCTCTAACCTTTTAAGATTTTCTCAAACACTAAAACTTTTTGTCCTCATTTTTATGTTATTCATATAACCTGTCTTGTTATTATACTGAAGTCTTTACCATCATTTATTTTTCTGCCATTATTTTTATGTATCTACCCCGAAGCATTGTAATAGTTTAGGAATTTCTGGTATTTGCCTTTAATTTTCTGCCATTTTTGTAAATATAATTGCGTGGTTAGTAATTTAGGGAGTGCAAATATGTATTCTATTTAAAAATTAATTTAGATCACTTTAATTAAAGATAAATAATATTGAACACTCACACACGTAAGTCGATTTTTAATCGCCATCTCACATTCCTAAGGTTATTCCTCAATGTTGCCTACTAATAAGGTCAAGTGGGGTGTATAAAGCAAGTCCCTTAAAAGAAAAATCATCAAGTCCCTAATGGTTGCCTTCAAAGGATCAAGTCCCTTCGAATAATGATGATAGTCCCTCCTATATGCTTAATACACCCCACAGTTGCCTTCATAAAAACAGATGACCCTCACTTGTCCCTAACATCCAAGGTAATGACTACCTATTCCTTAATAATAGGGATAGTCTTACCATTTAAAGGATAAAGAACAGAAAAGACTTAAACTTTAGGGTAGGTACCTCCTAGTTGCTTGCTCACTTCATTCAAACTTTTCAAACACTTAACAAATTTCAAACAAATTTTCAAACACAAGTTTTTACGCATCCGTACATGGATCATTATTAACTCATATGAAAATTTTCTATTCACAAACTACACTTTCAAAAACAATTCAAAAGTGAGCTAAGTAACTAAGAGCCCATGGATAACCATGGATGTAAAGGGTGCTAACACCTTCCCTTTACATAACCTACCCCCCGGACCCAAAAATATCTCTTAAGGTCTTTCCTGTTCTTTTATACCCTTTCCTTTTGGATAAAATAAAAGCCGGTGGCGACTCTTGCTATCCGCAACATAACTAAAGTCAGTTCTCCCACCGTGTTACAGAACTGGCGACTCTGCTGGGGATTTAAATTTAAGAGGGGTACCCTTAAGAATTAAGATCACTATAAATTGTTTGCCTTGTTTGCTTTATATTATCTTGTTGGGGTGTTCTTATGTGTGAAAGATCCTAACCCGGATCTAGTGTACCTTAGGTAAATGGCAATAGACCAAGGAAACTGTACGGCGTATACCGATATGGTTGATCTGGTGGCCATAGTTAGTGTGACTTCTTGGTTGGTGCTTATGTTCCTTAAGTCAAGTTGAGGATAATATGAGGCTGCCATATGTTGTCAATGCACTAACTAACTTTTAGAACCTTAGTTATCCCATCTTGGCCTTTAGAAAAGTAGTGAGATAACCGACTTTGGTGCAGACTGAAGTTGGTTGATACTCGATGCTACGCTCATTGAGATTCTAAACTTGGAGGGTTTTGGTTGGCAAGTAAGTTGCCTACTGAACAACCACCCTTGTGAAGGATCAATGATATTGAGATCCCTTAGAACCTGGTTACTTTTGTAGGACAGGATGAACCAACTAACTTCAGGGGAGGGTACTTACCTTTAAACCTCATGCAAGCCTTTAAACCTAGGGCTATTGTGTGACTTGTTTGTGTGTGCCACATGTTTGTGATTGAGCATAACATCATGACATCATCATGCATCATAAGCATAGCATTTTCACTAACCATTTCAAGGACCAAAGGATTTATCTTTGTTCTTTGTTGCAGGTCATGGCTTCTGCTCGTAGAAACACTATCAGGATCAACTTTGTAGGAATACCTTCTAAGCTTAAGGAATTGGTTTCTCAAGTTTCTGAAAACTCTCAGTTCATCAAGAGACATGGTCACCTATTGGATCTAGTCACCTCAGGGTTTAATGAAGACATGATGAGTGTTCTATTTCAATTCTTTGATCCTAAGCATCACTGTTTCACATTCCCCGACTACCAGCTGGTTCCTACAATGGAAGAGTTCTCCTTGCTTCTGGGTATACCTATTCTTGATCAGAAACCCTTCACTGGTTTGGAAAAAGAGCCTAAACCTGAAGTCATTGTTGCAGCTCTACATCTGAAGAAGTCTGACATTGTTCTAGAAACGAGAAGCGGAGTTAAGGGTATTCTTGCTAAGGTATTGATGGAGAAAGCTCAAGTGTTCCTGAAAGCTATGAGTTATGATGCTTTTGAGGAGACCTTAGCCTTGTTGATTTCTGGCTTAGTGTTGTTCCCCAATCCAGATCAGTTCATAGACGTTCACGCCATCAACATATTTCTGAATCACAATCCAGTGCCTACATTACTTGGAGACATCTTGCATTCTCTTCATACTCGTACTACAAAGGCACGAGGAACTCTGATGTGCTGCATACCTTTGCTATCTAGGTGGTTTATTTCTCACCTTCCTCGATCAGTGATAAAGAATGAACAAGGGTTCAGGTGGTCCAAGAGAATTATGTCACTCTCTCATTCAGATATCCATTGGTGCTCCAGATCTATGGAGAACGTTACTATCATTGACCGTTGTGGGGAGTTTCCTAATGTGCCACTTCTAGGCATAAGAGGAGGCATTACTTACAACCCTTCTTTAGCTTTACGACAGTTTGGTTACGCTCGGAGTGATGGTCCACATGACATGTTGATTCAGGGTATTGTGTTCGACTACGACAACGATCTTCAAGATTACCGTCAGAGATTCATACGAGCATGGGGGAAAGTGAACAAGGTCGACAGCAAGACTCTGGAGCCTAAGTACATTATCCCTATGGAAGCTTATCTCAGATGGGTATGATCTCGTGCTCAGACTCTCATGATGCCATATCCTGCCGTCCTACCAGTTACCATGGAACCTGTTGCTGAAGGAGACACAGCTTATACCATCCTTCACCCAGACATGCCTACTGATATGGAAGACTTGCAGAGATCATGGATCCAACTGAAAGAGCAAAGGGATACTTTCGAGGCTCATTACAAAGCAAGCCAAGCAAGAATCCTGGAACTAACAAAGCAACTTCATGAGGAACGAAACCTCAATTCATACCTCAATACAAAGAGGAAACGTCCATGGGAGACTTAAAACCCCATCTTTTGTACTTATTTCATTTCATTTTTTGTAAGCCTAAAAGGCAAAACAAAGTTATTACTAATAAAAATTTACTTTCGTGTTTGTCTAAGCAAATTTAAATTCTGCGGTCCTTGAAAACATTGCATATGCATTACCATATCATTTCATTGCATCACAGGTTTATAATTGTGCACAGGTTTCTCATCTTCTCGCTGTTTATTTCAGCAATGGCTCTTGAACAATCAGTTAAGGATCTCCAAGCACAAAATGCACAGTTCCAAGAGCTGATCTTGAACCTGTCCAAGGGGCAAGATGAATTGAATGCACTGCTGGCCAAGAAGACTAAGAAGACTAGAAGTTCTGCTGGTTTGATCAACATGGGAAGAAGGTTCAAAGGTCTTGCCAAGACCAAGGAACCAGCTGAGGACTATGAATCTGAGGAATCTGAAAAAGAGGGAGGCAGTCTCCACAACACTATGGGGGACTCTGATTCTGAGGCTAATTACTACCATGAGCCTAATGAAGACAAATTCAAGATGCTGGTGGATAGGATGGATGCTATGGAGTTGCAGAAATCTTCTGGGCTAGATTTTGAAGATTTGAGCTTGATATCTGGGGTAGTCATACCTGTGGGTTTCAAGGTCCCTACATTTGTTGTTTATGATGGGGTCTCTTGTCCCAAGCTGCATTTGAGGTCTTATGTCAGGAGAATTCAACCCCACACTGCTGATAAAAAGTTGTGGATCCATTTCTTTCAAGAGAGCTTATCTGGAGCTCAGCTGGAGTGGTATTATCAATTGGAGAGTGTCAACATCAGAGACTGGAATGATCTTGCTGAAGCTTTCTATAAGCAGTATCAATACAATGCTGACTTAGCCCCCACTCGCATGCAGCTTCAGAGCATGTCTATGGGTGCCAAAGAAAGTTTTAAAGAGTATGCTCAGAAGTGGAGAGATTTAGCTGGAAGAGTTCAACCCCCTTTGACTGACAGGGAATTGGTTGATATGTTCATGTGTACGCTGAATGGTCCGTTCTACAGTCATCTCATTGGAAGCTCATCATCTGGCTTCACTGAGCTGATCATGACAGGAGAGCGAGTAGAGAATGGTATAAAGAATGGTAAGATCCAAATGGGTGCTTCCTCATCAGGTGCTGCAAAGAAGCCTCCCACTGGGAAGAAAGAATCTAATGCTGTTTATGGTCAGCCTGATCGTAACAGAAGGCATCAGTCTGTTAGTGCAGTGCATATTTCAAATCCAACTCCTGCACCAACAGAGCAACCATAGGGCAACCAACAGAGGGCTAGAAGACAGTTCACGAAGATCAACATGTCAATGGCTCAGGCATTGCAACACTTGTTGAAGGCTGAACTCATTACCTTGAAAGAGGCTCCTCAGAATCCTAATGTTACCTCTCCCAGGTACAATCCCAATGCACGATGTGCATATCATTCAAACTGTCAGGGACATGATACTAATAACTGCTGGATCTTGAAGAATAAAATTCAAGATATGATTGATGCGGGAGAAATTGAGTTTGATCCTCCGGGTACTCCCAATGTGATTACTGCTCCAATGCCAAATCACGAGAAGGCTGTCAATGTTATTGATGAAGATCTACATGTTTATTCAGTTATGGAGTTGACCACACCATTGTCTGTTATCAAAAAGAGGTTAGTACAAGCTGGGATCTTTCCAGGTTGTCGTGAAGATTGTTTGTATTGTACCTATAAGCCGAATAGTTGCTTCATATTGAGAGATGGAATTCAACGTCTCATGGATAAGTATACTATAGTGTTTGAAAGGACTCCGCCGTCTGTAGAAAGTATGGTGGATCATCTGACTCAAGGTAGGAAGATTGAAGAGGTTGACATGGTTGACAAAGTACCAATAAGGATCACTTCAAAGGGTCCCATTAAAATCACTCATCAGGGTCCCATCAAGATTACTGCTGAAGGTCCTGTGAAAGTTGTTGCTGAAGCCAGAGTAGCTCCTGTGGTCATTACTACTCCTGGTCCTATCCCATATACGTCTGACAAAGCTGTGCCTTGGCACTATGGGTCTGATGTTTACATCCATGGTGTTAAGCAAGAGCCTGTAGCTGATGTGCCTGTTGACATTGATAATATTGCTGGATCCAGCAAGATCACTCGTAGTGGAAGAGTCTTCTCTCCTCCAGTTACTTCCAAGAATGCAGTTACTCCTGCTGCTACTTCCACCACTGATGCTCGGGGCAAGGGTCCTGTTATTGAGCCTGTATCTACTGATGTGCCAGCTGCTGATGATCTCTCTAAACAGATGGAAGAAGTATTGAAAATCATTCGCAAGAGTGATTATGACATTGTTGACCAGCTGGGGCATACTCCCTCGAAGATTTCTATGCTGTCTTTGTTGTTATGTTCTGAGGCTCATGCCAAGTCCTTGATCAAGTTTCTGAAGACTGCTCATGTACCCAGTGCAATTTCTGTTGACCAATTTGAGAACTGTGTTGCCCACCTGACCTATGACAATGGGTTAGGATTCTCTGATGCTGATTTGACCCCTGCCAAGAGGGATCATAACAGGGCCTTGCATGTTTCAATTGAATGCAGGGGCACTACCTTGTCACATGTACTGATAGACAATGGTTCCTCTTTGAATGTGTTGCCTAAGGAAGTCCTGAATAAGCTGAGTCCTGAAGATGCTGTGCTGAAGCCCAGTAACATTGTGGTGAAGGCTTTTGATGGTTCTAGAAGAGTAGTACATGGGGAAATTGATCTTCCAATCAAAGTTGGCTCCCAGGTGTTTACTGCTACATTTTTTGTGATGGATATTCGCCCTTCGTACTCTTGTCTGCTTGGTCGTCCCTGGATCCATGGGGCAGGTGCTGTAACCTCTACATTGCACCAAAAGTTGAGATATCCGGTGGATGGAAAGGTTGTTACTGTTTATGGAGAAGAAGAATACTTTGTCAGCCATGTAAACACTTTCAAGTATCTGGAAATGGAAGGTGAATACATTGAAACTCCGTGTCAGACGTTTGAAGTGGTTCCTTGGGTTGTTAATGATTATGTAGCTCCTCCTGTTGTGAAGAAAGTTCCTGTGGTCACCAGAAAGCCTCCAACAATGGCAATGGCTTCCCTCAATGATGCTAGAGCTGTGGTGGATGAAGGTGGTTGTACTATTTGGGGTCAGCTTCCTGATATTCCATACAAGTCTGACAAGTTTGGTTTGGGTTTCACTGCAGAGTCCCAGAAGGCTGTTCGTCGTGTTCGTGCTGCCCGTATCACTAATCAAGGGGTTGTGAAGGACCAGATTAATGCTGTGGGAGATCAAGATGAAGACTACAACTTGGATGCATGGATTTTTCCTACTGTGGGTGCTGGACTCAATAATTGGAAAGCTGAAGATGTTATCCCTATCTCCTTTAGTCAGGAGTAAATACTGTTACTGTGTTGTGTTTTTTTAAATTTGTAATTTTTGAACAATAAAACTTTCAAGCCATGTGCCTTACCCGGGGCACAATGGTGTGCTTGTTACGGGCTGTCATTTCATTTGCATACTTCATTCAATAAAATCAGTGGACGTTTCGTTTTCGTAAATATTGTGTTCCCTGTCCTTCTTTTTCTTTTATTTTTGTTTTATCAGCTATGTGTTCTTACACACACCCACATCACTAAAATGCAGATCCTCATCCACTCTGGATCCTGTTGATAACAGTTCTACTATTGCCAATTATAATTTCGAGAATCCGATCTATCAAACTGAAGACGGAAATAAGGACGATTGTGAAATACCTGTAGAGCTTGCTAGGTTGTTACAACAAGAAGAGAAAGATATACAGCCACATGAAGAGCCAGTCGAAGTTGTGAATCTGGGAACTGAAGAAAACAGAAAAGAGGTCAAGATAGGGGCTGATTTAGAGGACAGTGTCAAGAGCAGATTGATTCAGATGTTACGTGACTATGTGGAGATCTTTGCTTGGTCTTATGAAGATATGCCAGGGTTGGATACAGACATTGTGGTTCACCGTTTGCCAGTGAAAGAAGATTGTCGTCCAAAGAAGCAGAAGGTTCGTCGTATGCGTCCTGAAATGTCAGAAAAGATCAAGGCAGAGGTAATGAAACAGTTCAATGCAGGGTTCTTAGCAGTGACTTCTTATCCTCAGTGGGTTGCAAATGTGGTACCAGTTCCTAAGAAAGATGGTAAGGTACGTATGTGTGTAGACTACAGAGATTTGAACAAGGCTAGCCCTAAAGATGACTTTCCACTCCCTCATATTGATATTCTGGTGGACAACACTGCTCAGCATAAGGTATTCTCTTTTATGGATGGTTTCTCTGGTTACAATCAAATCAAGATGGCACCTGAAGATATGGAAAAGACAACATTTGTGACACAGTGGGGCACCTTTTGCTATAAGGTAATGCCATTTGGTTTGAAGAATGCAGGGGCGACGTATCAGCGTGCTATGGTGGCTTTGTTTCATGATATGATTCATCATGAGATAGAGGTATATGTGGATGATATGATAGCCAGGTCTCAGAATGAAGAGCAACATCTTGATCATCTGCACAAGTTGTTTGAGAGGTTGAAGAAATACAAGTTGAGGTTGAATCCAAACAAGTGTACTTTTGGAGTTAGATCTGGTAAACTCCTGGGTTTCATTGTCAGTGGAAAAGGTATTGAAGTGGATCCTGCAAAAGTGAAAGCTATACGAGAGATGCCAGCTCCCCGTACTGAGAAAGAGGTTAGAGGTTTCTTGGGACGATTGAATTACATTGCAAGATTTATTTCCCAATTAACTGCCATCTGTGAGCCAATTTTCAAGTTGTTGAAGAAAGATCAGGTGATGGAATGGAATGATGAGTGCCAGACTGCCTTTGATGAAATTAAGAGATATCTGCTGGAACCTCCAATTTTGATGCCACCAGTAGATGGAAGACCCTTGATTATGTACTTAACAGTGTTAGACAACTCAATGGGGTGTGTATTGGGGCAACATGACGAGTCTGGTCGAAAAGAGCAGGCAATATACTACCTTAGCAAAAAGTTTACCGACTGTGAAACAAGATACTCACTGCTCGAGAAAACTTGCTGCGCTTTGGCATGGGCTGCTCGCCGACTAAGACAGTATATGTTGACCCATACTACCTTATTGATTTCAAAGATGGATCCAATCAAGTATATCTTTGAGAAACCTGCTCTCTCCGGAAGAATTGCAAGATGGCAAATGATCTTGACAGAATATGACATACAGTATACTACTCAGAAGGCCATCAAGGGAAGTGTTGTTGCTGATCATTTGGCTCATCAAGCAGTAGATGATTACCAGTCAATGAATTTTGAGTTCCCTGATGAAGACATTATGATTATTACCAAAGAACCTGGACAATATGACGGACCTGAACAAGGATCCCGATGGACTATGGTTTTTGATGGTGCCTCTAATGCACTTGGTAATGGTGTTGGGGTTGTGATTAGTTCCCCTGAAGGTTGTCATACCCCGATTACTGCCAGACTTTGTTTCTATTGTACCAATAACATGGATGAGTATGAGGCATGTATCCTGGGTATTAAAGCTGCTATTGATATGAAGATTCAGTTCCTTGATGTGTATGGAGATTCAGCCCTGGTAGTAAGTCAGATTAAAGGAGATTGGGATACCAAGCATGATAACCTCATTCCTTACAGAGAGCATGTGTTGTCTTTGATCCCACATTTCAAAGAGATTACCTTTGAGCACATTCCACGAAGAGAAAATCAGTTGGCAGATGCATTAGCCACCATGGCATCTATGTTTGAGATCAGCTGGGATGATGAAGCTCCCAAGATTACCATTGATAGATTTGAAAATCCTGCATACTGCAATGAGATTGACACTTAAGGGTTAGAAGAGAAGCCTTGGTTCTATGAAGTGAAAAGATATCTTGAAGCTCAGGAGTTCCCTGAAGGGGCATCTGTCAAAGATAGGAAGTTTCTGAGGAGGTTCTCTGCTAAGTTCTTTTTGAGTAATGGCATTTTGTACAAACGCAATCATGATTCAACTTTGCTCCGTTGTGTGGATAAGAAAGAAGCAACTGAGATTATGGAAGATATGCATGATGGGATCTTTGGTACTCATTCTAGTGGTCATACTATGGCAAAGAAGATTTTGAGAGCAGGTTACTATTGGTCTACCATGGAAGCTGATTGCTATCAACACTCCAGAACTTGTCACAAATGTCAAATCTATGCTGATAAAGTCCATGTACCTCCATCACCATTGAATGTGTTGACTGCTCCTTGGCCCTTTGCCATGTGGGGCATTGATATGATTGGTGAGATCAAGCCTACTGCTTCCAATGGGCATCGTTTCATCCTGGTTGCTATTGATTATTTCACGAAGTGGGTGGAGGCAGCTTCATTTGCATCTGTTACTAAGAATGTTGTGGCTCGATTCATTAAGAATAATCTCATATGTAGGTATGGCATCCCTGAAAGGATTATCACTGACAATGGCTCTAATCTGAACAACACTATGATTACTGATCTCTGCACGCAGTTCAAGATTAAGCATCACAACTCTTCTCCGTATCGTCCAAAGATGAATGGGGCAGTTGAAGCTGCTAATAAGAACATTAAGAAGATTGTACAAAAGATGACTGTTACTTACAAGGATTGGCATGAGATGTTACCATTTGCTCTTCATGGTTATCGTACTACAATACGAACTTCAACAGGGGCAACCCCATTCTCCTTGGTCTATGGTATGGAAGCAGTTCTGCCCATTGAAGTTCAGATTCCCTCCTTGAGAATTATGAGGGATGCAGGCTTGGATGAAGATGAGTGGATTCAGACTCGACTGAACCAGTTAAATTTGATTGATGAGAAGAGGCTAGCAGCAGTTTGTCATGGCCAGATGTACCAGAAACGAATGATCAAAGCTTTTAACAAGAAGGTTAAGCCAAAGGTATATCAGGCTGGTGACTTGGTAATCAAGCGTATCATATTACCACAGGGTGATCCTAGGGGCAAGTGGACTCCAACATATGAAGGACCATTTGTAGTCAAGACAGTGTTTTCAGGAGGTGCCATGATACTCACTACAATGGATGGTGAAGACTTTCCACAGCCTGTGAACGCAGACATAGTTAAAAAATACTACGCATAAAAAGAGACCCGCTAGGTTGACAGGCCTAGGCAAAAATAAGGGCATCCCGGCAAACCAAAAGGGTTTGGGCAAAAATTAGGGATATATATAAAAAGATGTACACCCGGCAAGTCGAAAACCTGAAAAGGCGGCTTGGGCAAAAAAGGGTATCCCGGTGGATTGAAAACCCGAAAGGGCAATCCAGGCAAAAGTTAGGGATTAAAGCGTATGACTATGTCTCGTTTGGATCACTCATAAAACTGCAACCAGTTGTACTACTTATTCAAGCTCGAACAGATAAAGCTCAATCCAATCGTTTCCGTCTCAACAGCAGAAGATGAGATACTTGAAGATAATGGCAATAGTAGAATTGAAACTCAATAGGATTGTTTCCCACATAGCTGATTTTCCTTGTTTTGTAAAAACTTTATGACAAAATCCTCTTACTAGGGTTTATGTCTCCTTGTACAAACTTACCCGTGTATGGGTCACTTTTTGATATAAATAAATTCCATCTTTTGAATCCAGATTTACTTTTACCCTATTTACATAAGCGAAACGTCCATTGGTTGTGTTTGAATGTATGTATGCTTTTGAATATGATTGATGTTTACCAGAAATGCAGGTATGCTTAATATGATTGATGTTTACCAGAAATGCATAAAAATGCAGTAATAGTATTTACTAAGGACGAACGAGGGAAGGATTTCAACAAAGCTTCGCCGGTTCATCTCTACAAGACAGTTACAAAACTCACAGTAGGACAAATCCATCTTCATAAAGTCTTATCTCCCCTGGAATTTATATCCATCTCTTTTATCCTCATACGGATATTCGGGAATTTACTTTCCAATAAGGGTACGACGAACGAAGACGGGAAGTTATATCTACCCTACTATCAAACGAAGACGGGAAGTTATATCTACCCTACTATCAAACGAAGACAAAGATTATATATACCTTGCTATCCCCAGCAGACGGGAGGTTATATATACCTTGCTATCCCCAGCATATGGAAGGTTATGTATAATATATTCTTCAACAACGAATCGGGATTTACTTTCCCTGGCCAGCAGTTGTTATACAAAGACATCCAGACGCTTCCGGCAGTATCATATCATACATACATCATTTACATCATACCATAACATACATATACATGAGTGCATAATACATTACTTAGGTGCATCATGTTATACATGCATACATAATGCATAAACTAATATTATTATACGGAATGTCACCTTGGTTTCAGGTTAATTATCCAACAAAGAAACTTATGATCCTCAGGACTGCTTTATCCTCCTGAAGACATGCTGTTACATCAGGATTACTCCAGTCTCCTGAAAGCATATCATCAATCTCTCAGGACTGCTTCATCCTCCTGAAAGCTTATAATCTCATCAGGACTGCTCTATCCTCCTGAAGGCATGATGTTACATCAGGATTGCTCCAGTCTCCTGAAAGCATATCATATTATTACCTCAGGATTGCTCCATCCTCCTGACAGCTTTTTATTACCTCAGGATTGCTTCATCCTCCTGAAATCATATCATTACCTCAGGATTGCTCCATCCTCCTAGCTATCATCATTACTTCTGGACTGCTTCATCCTCCAAGACATTTTTCAGAAGAACAAATCCTGACGTTCTTTTGACCCTTAAGAGCAAATCCTGACGCTCTTTTGGCTACTTGTTCAAGATACTTTTTCAGAAGAACAAATCCTGACGTTCTTTTGATCCTTAAAGAGCAAATCCTGACGCTCTTTTAACCCCTTGTTCAAGACATTTTTCAGAAGAACAAATCCTGACGTTCTTTTGATCCTTAAAGAGCAAATCCTGACGCTCTTTTGGCCCCTTGCTCAAGACTTTTTCAGAAGAACAAATCCTGACGTTCTTTTGACCCTTAAGAGCAAATCCTGACGCTCTTTTGACCCCTGGTTCAAGACATTTTACTCAGAAGAACAAATCCTGACGTTCTTTTGATCCTTAAGAACAAATCCTGACGTTCTTTTGGCCCTTGGAGAATAGGCAAACGGTCTGTACAAAGATCCATTCCCTAATCCAAAATATTTCCAGAAGAGATAATCATCACAAGATTTATTTCTACTAGTCCATCCAACAACTCAAATCATGTTGCATAAATGATTCAGAGACGGCCTATACAAAGACCTAGTACTGATATCCAGTATCAACATAAAGACATCATCATATTCTGATACTTTAGATGGCATCTCTAAGCCCATCACCAGTTCTTCCTGATGGCATCTCTAAGCCCATCTCCAATTCTTCTAAGTGGCATCTTTAAGCCCACTCAAGCATATACAACCAAACATCAATATCATGCTATGCACTGGTGAGTGCAAATTTTTGGGCTTTTGTGTTCAATCCCCTTCAACCTTCCAGGTCACGACTGGCAAACATACCAATCTAACCCCTCAGGTTTCAGAAAATTGAACAGGGGCAGCTGTTGCACCCCAAAATTTGCCCTCTATTTTTAACTCTAACCGACTTTTTGTTTCGCATTCATTTGCATCATCTTCATAGCATAACATGTATTTCATCTTAATATTAGCCGGAATAATTTCTCGGAATTTACGGACAGACTGGTCAAATTAATTATTTTTAACTATGCCTAAAATCAGTCAACGAAAAATGTCAAGTTTAAGTTTGCAAATGTCGGTAACATTAATCTGCGGTTCACGTGGTTTAATTTGACATGCTAAAAATATTTTTACGACTATTTTTGGTCATATGTTGATCAGTCTGAGCAGTTTAAACGGTCATAATTTTTATCCGACCAAACGCTGTATTTTTCCGAGTCATTTATTTCGCGCTGATTATTTTGACGTGTTCATTTTATTTTTTCGAGCACTTTGGTGCTTGACTTTTATTTTTTGAGTCTATTTATTTTTATATAGAGTCTAGAATAAATAAATAGGATTATTAGTTTTTATTTTATTTTATTTTAACTAATTTAATTATTAAAACTTTATTTGTTTTTTAAATTAATATTTTATAGGGTCTAGAATAAATAAATAGAATTGTTAGTTTTTATTTTAATTTTAACTATTTTTAATTATTTAACTTTTATTCAGTTTTTAATTTAATATTTTATTTAGATTTCAGAATAAATATTTAGGCCCATCATCACTAACCCTAATTGACCCCTATATATATTTATGTTGTGTGCTGCTGGAGGAGAGGAAGAAAAGGGGATCGAAAAAAAAAAGAAAGAAAAGAGAGTGGGATAGAGAAACAGCGCATCGGTTAAGTCTCAATTTATTTTTTATTGCCGCCGGTACATAGTTTCTTTTCTATTACTAAGCATATAGGTTTCTTGTCTTGACCATGTTTATAGTATCATGTTTCTACTAATACAGATGCATTACGTCCGTATAATATATACTTGTTTCAAACATATACTGCATTTCAAAATTTACATACACATATGTGTGCCGTTTTGTTTTTTTCGATATACATAAAATCAATTGATTTTATTTAGTTAACATACATGTGTGTATTATATGTGTTTAAGTTTTTTATTTATAAATATATATGCCTAATATCTCATGTCTTACTAATACATACTGTAAAATATGTTTACGTTTTTTGTTTTTGAATCTTAACTTTACTTTTATTTTTTACTTATTATATATACATATATATTATACAATGTAATATTAATATAATATATAATATAGTTTGGTTTTAGCTTTTGTTAGATTATTTGGATTGGATCGTGTCGATACGCTGTTTACACTTTTGTGTGTATGATGCGTGACACTTGTGTTGATCCGATCCAGTTGCGATGATCGCATTTTTTGCATTAGCAACGTTGTTCTTTGTTTTAATTCATATTATTTTATGTTATATATTTAGATCTGCACGAATAACTAACTACCCTGATTTTTTCATAAACCTTGAACATACAATTTTGCCGCAAACTCTAATTTTCACTCTAACTCTAACTCATTTTTATGTTATTCATTTACTGTTTATCATATTATGTAACTTTTTCATATTTGTAATAGTTTAGTTTTTTATTTTTCGCCTTATAATTATGTAACTGTCTCCTTGATGTAATAATTTAGTGTTATTTTCCGCCTAATTATTATGTAACTGTCCCGAAGCCATGTAATAGTGTAGGAATTTTTATTTTCTGTCTTTAAATTTCTGCCTTTATTTATTTTTATTATTCCCTGCGTGGTTAGTAATTTAGGGCGTGCCAAGAACCAAATGAAAATCAATACGGACTTAGATCATTAATTTATAAAAAAAAAAAAGACTAATTAATCAATAAAAATTTTCTTATAATAATAATAGTATTTTGTATATAGTTTCTTTTATTAAGTTAAAATTAGGGTAAATAAATTAATTTTTAATTAGATTAGGATTTTCTTAATAAACCTTAAATTTTCCTAATAAAACTTTTTTTTATATATTAATCATATTTTTATAATTTTAACCCTTAAACTTTTTTTCTCTAACCTTTTAAGATTTTCTCAAACACTAAAACTTTTTGTCCTCATTTTTATGTTATTCATATAACCTGTCTTGTTATTATACTGAAGTCTTTACCATCATTTATTTTTCTGCCATTATTTTTATGTATCTACCCCGAAGCATTGTAATAGTTTAGGAATTTTTGGTATTTGCCTTTAATTTTCTGCCATTTTTGTAAATATAATTGCGTGGTTAGTAATTTAGGGAGTGCAAATATGTATTCTATTTAAAAATTAATTTAGATCACTTTAATTAAAGATAAATAATATTGAACACTCACACACGTAAGTCGATTTTTAATCGCCATCTCACATTCCTAAGGTTATTCCTCAATGTTGCCTACTAATAAGGTCAAGTGGGGTGTATAAAGCAAGTCCCTTAAAAGAAAAATCATCAAGTCCCTAATGGTTGCCTTCAAAGGATCAAGTCCCTTCGAATAATGATGATAGTCCCTCCTATATGCTTAATACACCCCACAGTTGCCTTCATAAAAACAGATGACCCTCACTTGTCCCTAACATCCAAGGTAATGACTACCTATTCCTTAATAATAGGGATAGTCTTACCATTTAAAGGATAAAGAACAGAAAAGACTTAAACTTTAGGGTAGGTACCTCCTAGTTGCTTGCTCACTTCATTCAAACTTTTCAAACACTTAACAAATTTCAAACAAATTTTCAAACACAAGTTTTTACGCATCCGTACATGGATCATTATTAACTCATATGAAAATTTTCTATTCACACACTACACTTTCAAAAACAATTCAAAAGTGAGCTAAGTAACTAAGAGCCCATGGATAACCATGGATGTAAAGGGTGCTAACACCTTCCCTTTACATAACCTACCCCCCGGACCCAAAAATATCTCTTAAGGTCTTTCCTGTTCTTTTATACCCTTTCCTTTTGGATAAAATAAAAGTCGGTGGCGACTCTTGCTATCCGCAACATAACTAAAGTCAGTTCTCCCACCGTGTTACACTAGCTACAGCTGCAAACACTTGAAAGTAGTTTAAACCATACTTTTATAGGAATCCTCTAGCTATTAATCCTACTTTATGCTTGGAAACTGAACCATCTGGCTTCAACTTTATTTGTAAAACCCATCTCACACTGCTATTTTTGTTGTTCTTAGGTAGAACAATCTATTCCCATGTATTATTTCTTTCAATGGCCTAAACTTCTTTCTGCATGGATTTCACCCAAGCCTTCTACTTGAGAGCCTCAGTGATGCTGACAGATTCAGAGTCCACCATCATGGAAAATTTTTATGGAGTTCTTGGACATGATAAGTTATGAGTAATTTCGTTTTTGTTACAAAAGTTTTCAAATTGATAGTTTACAAACTCACCACCATAATCACTACAGAGTGTGACAATTTTCAAATTAAAATGATTTTGGACACTCTTAGCAAATTTAACAAAATCCTTAAAGGTTTTTTCCTTATATGTTAATAATAACGTCCAAGTGAATCTATAATAGTCATCCATAATTACAAAATCATAACAGTTATCGCCTAAATTTGTTGTTCTCGAAGGCCCAAATAAGTTTAGATGGAAAAGCTTGTGAGTTTTTGAAGTTGAAACAATCTTTTTGGATTTAAAAGACACTCTCGTTTTTTCCCATTTGGCAAGCATTAAAAAGTTTATGTTTTGAAGATATTATTTTTGTAGCCCGACTACTAGATTCTTAGATGATATATTATTCATTAAGTTATAATGTATATGGCCTAAACATCAATGCCATAACCAAGAATCTTCATTCTTAGTTAGTAAACATTAAGTACCATATATTGAAATATTATCCAAGTCAGGCAAATAGATATTATCAATCCTAAAACCCTTACACATTACACTTTTACTTACCTTATATTCAATTAAGCAACTTAAGGTATAAAAAACAATAGAATACTGTTGCACCCCAAAATTTGCCCTCACAATACAAGACTTTGTGTGCTAAGAAGGTTCACAAGGTTCACAAGATTCACAATGCTTTCAAGACCTTTCATGAGGTTCATGAAGTCTACAAGTCACTTTATGAGGTTCACAAGGTTCACAAGATTCACAATGCTTACAAAACCTTTCATGAGGTTCATGAAGTCTACAAGTCACTTTATGAGGTTCACAAGGTTCACAAGACCTCCCATGAGGTTCACAAGGTTCACAAGACATTTTATGATGGTTCACAAGGTTCACAAAGTTCACAATTGGTCAGAAGAGTTGACAATTCCCTCAGACAATGCACCTCCTAAGCAGTGCATCCAAAACTAGGGTTTTGACTTTAATCAGGCTAAATGAACTTCCAAGAATTCAAGTGAGCTTCATAACATCTTATATATGTGTAAGAACCCCCATGACAAGTTTCAAGACTTTTCTCAAAAGTTTGCTCAGTCAGATGATCAGATAAGTCAAAATCAGTCAAAGTAGTTAAAAAGTCAAACTGAGGTCAACTGAGGTCAAACCAAAGTCAAACTTCATGATTTTTTGCCAACATCAAGTATATGAAGTAAAATTCATCATTTGATCAAGGGTTGATCATGATTCATCAAGGAGATTTCAGATCATCAAGAATCAGAGGTTTCTAAATTAGGGTTTCCTCAGGAAAAGTCAACTGAACTTTGACCAGCCATAACTTTCACATACTTCATCACCAATTTTCCATCCAAAGCTCATTTTGAAGGAAATTGAATTCTCTACAACTTTGTGTCTCACAAGCCAAGCCCAAAAATGCTTCATTTGGAAGGTATGAGCTAAGACATTATAGGTCCTTTTGAAAGTCAACAAAAAGTCAACAACTTCAAAAGGGCATAACTTGAGATTGGTGAATGATATGAACATGAAACCAGTGGGGTTGGTTAGAGGACTCTTCAATCTTTCCAAAATGTCCAAGAACACCCTCATAGCATTAAAATTGAAGGATGTGTGCCCTTGCAAAGTTGGGAAATTTTGGGTTGGTTTATGAAGAAAATGGAGGTCTAAAACCAATTTCTTCCAAATGGGCTTGCCAAATGATGACCCAATCCACACTATAACTTCATGCACGACCCAAGTCATCAAAAATCAGATTTTTTATTATTTTATTTTTATTTATTTTGATTTAATTCATTAAAAATCATTTTAAATTAAAATAAAATATAAAAATCAAAGATTAAAAAATGATTGAGCTTCTAGAAAATCATAAATGTGATTGGAATTGAAGTGGAAAGAAAATCATGAGGATTGGCCTAAAATAGCAAGTGTTCATACAAGGATATTTGATTTTTAAGGCCTAATATTTTTGAATCTTTTTAAATCAAATCTTCCACACAAATGATCAATTTTTCTGACCTAATACATTGTTCTATAAGTACATAATGCAACCCTAACACAAGCGACGAATTTTCTGCCTCCCAAGAGTAAGTTTCACAAATCAAAAAACCTCTCAAAAACTCACATTCGATTTCAATCAAACAAGGCATTAGAAGGTAATTTGAGGACATAGCAATGATCATTAGACATCATTGAGTGAAAACCAATACTTGGTTGCATCCAAAACCACTCATATGGCATAGACCGAATCATGTTTGTTCTTGAATAATTTTTTTTCGATTTCACTAATCCAATGCGTTCTAACGAATTTTGTTTGTTTAATCATGTTTGTGATGTTGTATAGAGTGTTTCTGGACAATTAAATCAAAGCTTCATGGCTTGAATTGCAAACGGCCATGGCTAGGGTTAGAGCTTCAAAATTAGGGATTTACGGAATACCTAATATAAATAACTAATGAACTCATATTTGGACTGTAATCATTGTATAGATCATGTTTGCAGGTTCAATTTGATGAAATTTTACTTGTAGGATGATGTACGGGATTCGCAGGTTTAAAACGCATGAGAATTCGTAGGAATTTTCCTAGGAAAATTCGCAGGAAATCCTATGAATTCAAGGTTGAAGATGAAGCTGGTCTGGCGCGAAATTTCAAATTTGAATTGCTATTTTAAAATATTATGATTTGATTCCTGTTTTATTTCACAAGCGTACAGCTTGTCCTAGTGGTGAAACCAGCGTGTATATTGTTAAAGGGCAGGGGTTCGAATCCTGGCTTTGTACATTTTTGCTTATTTTTTAGGTTAATCAGGAAGCTTAATATATTATGCATTATTGCCATTATATTATCAGATGCGCTCACCTAGCTGGGATGGTAATGTGTATTGTGTGATACTATGAAGGTCCTGGGTTCGAATCCCCCAGGCCTTTTGCTTTTCATTCTTTTTTTTTCTTCTGATTTTTAGGTCTAAAGAACAAAACCAAATTGGACTCACTCTTCTTGCACCAAGTGCAGCGCAGCCCAGTGGTTATGCCTCTAGTTATCCAGGTAAAGGACCTGGGTTCAAATCCCAGGTCCTGTTTTTTTTGATTTTGTTTTCTTTTAATTTTGTTTCTTGTATTATTTCTTATATTATTTTCCTAAATTAATTTCAATAAATTTCTAAACAATATATATATAAATCATTTTTTTTTAAAAACTTATATTATTTTCTCAAAACCAAAATTAATATATTTATTTCTTTATGTGTTTTTTTATTATTATTTAATATGTATATGTATGTTTATTTAGTTAATAAATTATTATGATAAATTAAAACCCTAATTAATTATGTCAATTTTCAAAACCCTAATATTTTTGTATATAAATTAAACCCTAATTTTATTCTTAACCCTAATTCTTATTTAATTTTAAATGTTAACTTAATTAATTTTTCTAATACTTAATTAAATAGTTAATTTTTTTTTTTTGTAAATAATTATTATATTGTTATTATAATTCCTTTATCATTTATTTCTTAAAAATTCTTAAAAATTGCTTATTTAATTTAAAAATGTTATTTTAAATTATACATATTTTTGTATATTTGTGCTAACCTCTTATTTCTTATAATTATTTTGTCACTAATCCTATTTATTTTTAAATTATGATTATTATTATTATTTTCACTAACCCAATTATATTGCTTATTTATTTTGCTTATTATTTCTATTTTGCTTATTTTATTTTGCTATTTATTTAAATTGCTCTTATTATGTAATTGCTCCTGGATGTAATTTTTTGTAATATTTAAATTATTTATTTTTATGTCATGGTTAGTAAAAATAGGGAGTGTAAACATGTATGTTATTTAAAATTAATTTAGATCACTTAATTCAAAAGATAAATATAAAATTGAACACTCACACACGTAAGTCGATCTTTGATCGCCATCTCACTTTCTAGGGTTACCTCTCATTGTTGCCTAATCAAAAGGTCAAGTAGGGTGTATAAAGCAAAAGTCCCTTAAAAATGAAGTCATCTAGTCCCTTAACAACAAAAGATCAAGTCCCTTAATGGTTGCCTTCGTAATGATCTTGTCCCTTTTCGAATAATGATGACAGTCCCTCCAAGAATTGCTTAATACACCATACAGTTGCCTACATAAACAGATGTCCCTTCATATGTCCCTCACATCCAAGGTAATGACTACCTATTCCTTATAATAGGGATAGTCTTACCACTTAAAGGATTCAAGAACAGAAAGACTTAAACTTTAGGGTAGGTTCCTCATAGTTACTTGCTCACATTTTGAAAAACACTTCAAAACAATTTCAAACACTTCATACTTTCAAACAAATTTTCAAACACAAGTTTTTTACGCATCCGTACATGGATCATTATCAAACTCTTATAAAAATCTTTATCCACACACTTCACATTCTCAAAAACAATTCAAAGTGAGCTAAGTAATTAAGAGCCCATGGATAACCATGGATGTAAAGGGTGCTAACACCTTCCCTTTACATAACCTACCCCCCGGACCCAAAAATCTTTTAAAAAGTCTTTCCTGTTCTTTTATGCCTTTCCTTTGGATAAAATAAAAGTCGGTGGCGACTCTTGCTATCCGCAACATTTAACTAAAGTCAGTTCTCCCACCGTGTTACAGAACTGGCGACTCTGCTGGGGAGTTAATAAAAGAGGGGTACCCTTAGAATTAGATCACTTTAAAATTGTTTGCCTTGTTTGCTTTATACTTACTTGTTGGGTGCTCTTATGTGTGAAAGATCCTAACCCGGATCTAGTGTACCTTAGGTAAATGGCAATAGACCAAGGAAACTGTACGGCGTATACCGATATGGTTGATCTGGTAGCCATAGTTAGTGTGACTTCTTGGTTGGTGCTTATGTTCCTTAAGTCAAGTTGAGGATAATATGAGGCTGCCATATGTTGTCAATACACTAACTGACTTTTAGAACCATAGTTATCCCATCTTGGCCTTTAGAAAGTAGTGAGGTAACCGGCTTTGGTGCAGACTGAGGTTGGTTGACACTCGATACTACGCTCATTGAGATCTTAAACTTGGAGGGTTTTGGTTGGCAAGTAAGTTGCCTTCTGAACAACCACCCTTGTGAAGGATCAATGATTTTGAGATCCCTTAGAACCTGGTTACTTTTGTAGGACAGGATGAACCATCTAACTTCAGGGGAGGGTACTTACCTTTGAACCTCATGCAAGCCTTTAAACCTAGGGCTATTGTGTGACTTGTTTGTGTGTGCCACATGTTTGTGATTGAACATAACATCATGACATCATCATGCATCATAAGCATAGCATTTTCACTAACCATTTCAAGGACCAAAGGATTTATCTTTGTTCTTTGTTGCAGGTCATGGCTTCTGCTCGTAGAAACACCATCAGGATCAACTTTGTGGGCATACCTGCCAAGCTTAAAGAGTTGGTTTCTCAAGTGTCTGATCATTCCCAGTTCATCAAGAGACATGGTCACCTATTGGATCTAGTCACTTCAGGGTTCAATAAAGACATGATGAGTGTTCTGTTTCAGTTCTTTGACCCTAAGCACCATTGCTTTACATTCCCTGACTATCAGTTGGTTCCAACCATGGAGGAGTTCTCTAAACTTCTGGGCATACCTGTTCTTGATCAAAGACCCTTCACAGGCTTGGAGAAGGAGCTTAAACCAGAGGTTATTGCTGCAGCTCTACATCTGAAGAAGTCTGACATTGTTCTAGAAACTGGAAGCGGAGTCAAGGGTATTCTTGCTAAGGTTTTAATGGATAAAGCTCAAGTGTTCTTGAAGGCCATGAGCTATGATGCTTTTGAGGAGATCTTAGTCCTATTGATTTATGGCTTAGTATTGTTCCCCAATCCAGACCAGTTCATAGACGTACACGCCATCAACATATTTCTGAATCATAATCCAGTGCCTAAATTACTTGGAGACATCTTACACTCTCTTCATACCCGTACTACAAAGGCACGAGGAACTCTGATGTGTTGTATACCTCTATTGTCTAGGTGGTTTATTTCTCACCTTCCTCGATTAGTGATGAAGAATGAACAAGGGTTCAGGTGGTCCAAGAGGATTATGTCACTCTCTCATTCAGATATTCATTGGTGCTCTCGATCTATGGAGAATGTTACTATCATTGACCGTTGTGGAGAGTTTCCTAATTTGCCACTTCTAGGCATAAGAGGAGGCATTACTTACAACCCCTCTCTAGCTTTACGACAGTTTGGTTACGCTCGGAGTGATGGTCCACATGACATGTTAATTCAAGGCATTGTGTTTGACTACGACAACGATCTTCAAGGTTACCGTCAGAGATTCATACGAGCATGGGGAAAAGTAAACAGGGTTGACAGCAAGACACTGGAGCCTAAGTACACTATTCCTATGGAGGCTTATCTCAGATGGGTGCGATCTCGTGCTCAGACTCTCATGATGCCATATCCTACTATCCTGCCAGTTACCATGGAACCTATTGCTGAAGGAGATACATCTTATACCATCCTTCACCCAGACATGCCTACTGACATGGAAGACTTACAGAGGTCCTGGATTCAGTTGAAGGAGCAAAGGGATACTTTCGAGGCTCATTACAAAGCAAGCCAAGAAAGAATCCTGGAACTAACAAAGCAAATTCACGAGGAACGAAATCTCAACTCATACCTCAACACAAAGAGGAAACGTCCATGGGAGACTTAAAACCCCATTTTTTGTAAAGCCCAAGGGGCAAACAAGTTCACTACTAATAAAAGTTTACCTTCTTGGTTGTTTAAGCAAATTTAAATCCTGCGGTTCTTGAAAACATTGCATACACATTTATATTCCATATCATTGCATCACAGGTTTCTTATGTACAGGTACCTTATCTTCTCACTGTTTATTTCAGCAAAAATGGCTCTTGAACAGACTATCAAAGATCTCCAAGCTCAGAATGCATAATTCCAAGAGTTGATTCTGAACTTGTCCCAGGGACAAGATGAGTTGAAGACACTGCTGGCTAAGAAGAAGAGTCCTGAGGACAACAAGGATGGTCAGTTGGAACAATTGCAAGCTGAGATAACAGAAATGAGGATCCAGATGAATGGCCAGGTGGCTCTTATCCAAAGTTTAGCTCAGGGGCAAGAAAAGCTGAGAACCTTTGTCCAAAAACTTCAAAGTAATGGAGTCAGGAATCTAATTGTCAATCAACCTCCGTTAAAACAAGCTGATTTGGTTGAAAGGAAAATGAGGATAAAAGAAGGTAAGAAACAGGTTGCCATTGATTGTTCTTCAGCTGAAGAAGAAAGACCTGATAAGGTTAATCCACCTCAACACAAGAAATATAGAAGGCAGTTTATCAAGTTCAGCACTCCAATGTCACAAGTTTTGCAATGCTTGTTGGAGATGAGACTAATTTCTTTGAAAAATCCTCCTCAAAATCCTAAAACTCCCTCTCCTCGCTATAATCCCAAGGCAAGGTGTGGGTATCACTCTAACTGTCCTGGACATGATACTAATAGTTGTTGGACATTGAAGAAAAAGATCCAAGACCTGATTGACGAAGGAATCCTAGAGGTTACTCCAGAAGGTCAAGTTGAATTCTACTATCACCCATCAAACACCGAAGCTGCAAGACAAGTTTCCCAGTGTAGCAAGAAAGGAAGCCTACCTATTCCTGTTGAGATATGGGGCACCTTGGGACATCCAAGTGGTAAATTTGATTTCATGGTGAAGTATACTGCTCCTCAAAGTTCATGGATTGCAATTGAAGACATTCAGCCAACTGGATGGGACAACATATGAATTTTCATTTGTAATTTCTTTTATTTGTTTAAACACTTACTATTATGTTAAAACTTTTGTTTTCATTAATACATTGCATATGTTTGTCTTGAATTAATCCATTCGTTTCACTATGTTTTGAAGTATGTTTCATATTTCTATTTTGTGATATTTAACTCCTGATAAAGCTATAAGCCTGTAGAGGGAGGATGACGAAAACAATACCATAATATTAGGCAGTATGCTTTTGAACAGACTATGTTGACGATGTACAGGCATTGTTTCAATTCCTAAACAGTGGAGATATAAGGAAGTTAATCCCTAGTCAACCCTTTTGAGCCTATGAAGTAAGAGTTTTTATTCTCATGCAAATTAAAACCCTTATTCATGACCCGGGGCAGGGTAGTTACTCGGTTAACTCAAATATGCCAATTATCTGTGTTGTACACAACTAATGATGGTTCTTTGTAATCATTAAACCTGACAGTCAATATCCAGCAAAAAAAAAAGCTTACTAAGTTAAAATCCATGAAGAAGACTTAGTAAAACATTAAGACATCCCGCTGACTGTAACCTTGAAATAAGCAGTTCAGGCAAAAAGAAGGGATAAAAAAAAAAGAAAAGAAAAAAAAAGAGGTCACTATGAATCCTCAACAAAGAAAGATGACTGAATGTTCAAATAAATTTTGGGTTTCTGAACCATCACAAATCTCAGTGTTACAATTCCAAACTACTTTGGAACCTCAATGCATAAGTTAACTGAGTATAGGACTGAAGAACATCATGGAGGATGGGTTGGGTACAAATAAATTTGAGCCTTTATCCTTTGTTTCTTAAACCGTGAACCAGGCCACGTTACAACCCTTTAAAAGTCCTAACTGAAGCATGGTTAGTTTGAAAGCGTACTGTTACAAAAAGGTATCCTGACTCCTTTAGGGCTTATTATAAAACTTGAGTTAATATCACAGTTTTATTAAAAAAAAAAAAAAAATTTTTTTTCTTTTTCAAAAATTTCAAGACAGACATAAGCATTGCATTTTTGAATATATTTGTTTACATATACTTGAGTGTTTGATAAACAGAAAAACTTACAGGATGAATGTTCAAAGCCCTTCCGATAAATAAAGTTGCTTCCTGAATCAAAGTCCATGTATACAAAGGGGCATAATCATTATCTCCCAATCAAGGGGGCAGGCCATGATGCTGCCTAACTCATTTGGGGCAATCAGGACAAGATTCAACTATGTTTAAGCAGCCAGAGGCAGATCTCCTCATCTATCTGAAGTGCCAAGGGTAAAATTAAAGAATTCATAATGCCGGGGGCATGGTCATTGTTTCCTAATCAAGGGGGCATACCAAGTTACTGTTCAAATCATTCGGGGCAATCAATTCCAGATCCAACAGTGCTTAATAGCCAGGGGCAGCTCTTCTCATATATTTGAATTACCAAGGGTAACACTGCAAAGTTCATGATGTCAAGGGCATATTATTATGGGGCATTCTGCTTAGTTCTCCTGAGGTAACTACATTCAGATACTTCCCTTTTGGGACAATTCATCCTCAACCAAGGGGCAATGCTTTCTCTTCAAATCTAATACCCGGAGCGTATATGGTCCATCACAATTTGAAGACACATTCCTCTCATTGTATTATCTTGATATTGGATTCTCAGCTGAAACCATGATGGAAATTAATTGTCTACGCCAGTAGTATCAGATGGTGTCAGTATCATGTCTTCAGATCCAGCTATGAGGATTTCTGGGAAGGTATTCAGGAAAGTTAAGAATCTCGGGAGCTCTAAATCCAATTGGTTATACACTCTCGAAGTCGAAACGATTCTGTTTTCAAGTTCAGCTTTACTTTTCCCTCTGAATCCAGATTTACTTTTACCCTATTTACATAAGCGAAACATCCATTGGTTGTGTTTGAATGTATGTATGCTTTTAAATATGATTGATGTTTACCAGAAATGCATGAAAATGCAGTAATAGTATTTACTAAGGACGAACGAGGGAAGGAATTCAACGAAGCTTCGCCGGTTCATCCCACAAGACTGTTACAAAACCCTCAGTAGGGCAAATCCATCTTCATAAAGTCACATCTCCCCTGGAATTTATATCCATATCTTTTATCCTCATACGGATATTCGGGAATTTACTTTCCAATAGGAGTACGACAAAAGAAAACGGGAGGTTATATATACCCTACTATCGAACGAAAACAGGAGGTTATGTATACCTTGCTATCCCCAGCAGACGGAAGATTATGTATATCCTACTATCAAACGAAGACAGGAGGTTATGTATACCTTGCTATCCCCAGCAGACGGAAGATTATGTATATCCTACTATCAAACGAAGACGGGAGGTTATGTATAATATATTATCAAACAAGACGGGACGGAGTTCCTCATATTCCTCAGCAACGAATCGGGATTTATTTTCCCAGGCCAGCAGTGGTTATACGAAGATATCCAGACGCTTCCGGCAGTATCATATCATACATACATCATTTACATCATACCATATTATACATACCCATGAATGCATAATACATTACATAAGTGCATCATATCATACATGCATACATAATGCATAAACTAATATTGTTATACAGAATGCTACCTTGTTTTCAGGTTAATTCTCCAGCAAACAGACTTGTGATTATCAGGACTGCTTTATCCTCCTACAAGTTATCATCCCTCAGGACTGCTTTATCCTCCTGAAAGCTTCTTGTCCCTCAGGATTGCTTCATCCTCCTGAAAGCATATCATCCATCAGGACTGCTTTATCCTCCTGAAAACATCTAGTACATCAGGATTGCTTCATCCTCCTGAAAGCATCACTACATCAGGACTGCTTTATCCTCCTGAAAGCTTATTTTCTCATCAGGACTGCTTCATCCTCCTGAAAGATTATTATTACCTCAGGACTGCTTTATCCTCCTGACAGCTTCTTGTACCTCAGGATTGCTTTATCCTCCTGAAAGCTTCTTGTCCCTCAGGATTGCTTCATCCTCCTGAAAGCATATCATCCATCAGGACTGCTTTATCCTCCTGAAAACTTCTAGTACATCAGGATTGCTTCATCCTCCTGAAAGCATCACTACATCAGGACTGCTTTATCCTCCTGAAAGCTTATTTTCTCATCAGGACTGCTTCATCCTCCTGAAAGATTATTATTACCTCAGGACTGCTTTATCCTCCTGACAGCTTCTTGTACCTCAGGATTGCTTTATCCTCCTGAAAGCTTCTTGTCCCTCAGGATTGCTTCATCCTCCTGAAGGCATATCATCCATCAGGACTGCTTTATCCTCCTGAAAGCTTATTGTCCCTCAGGATTGCTTCATCCTCCTGAAGGCATATCATCCATCAGGACTGCTTTATCCTCCTGAAAACTTCTAGTACCTCAGGTTTGCTTTATCCTCCTGAAATCATATCATTACCTCAGGACTGCTGTATCCTCCTGAAAGCATATCATCCATCAGGACTGCTTTATCCTCCTGAAAACTTCTAGTACATCAGGATTGCTTCATCCTCCTGAAAGCATCACTACATCAGGACTGCTTTATCCTCCTGAAAGCTTATTTTCTCATCAGGACTGCTTCATCCTCCTGAAAGATTATTATTACCTCAGGACTGCTTTATCCTCCTGACAGCTTCTTGTACCTCAGGATTGCTTTATCCTCCTGAAAGCTTCTTGTCCCTCAGGATTGCTTCATCCTCCTGAAGGCATATCATCCATCAGGACTGCTTTATCCTCCTGAAAACTTCTAATACCTCAGGTTTGCTTTATCCTCCTGAAATCATATCATTACCTCAGGACTGCTGTATCCTCCTGAAAGCATATCACTACCTCAGGACTGCTATATCCTCCTGAAAGCTATCATTATATCTTCATATTTTGGACTGCTTTATCCTCCAAGAAATGTATCTGAAGAACTTTTCTCCAAGTGGCATCTTTAAGCCCACTCAAGCACATATAACCAACCATCAATATCAGTTTACGCACCGGTGAGTGCAAATTTTTGGGCTTTTGTGTTCAATCCCCTTCAACCTTCCAGGTCACGACTGGCAAATATACCAATCTAACCTCTCAGGTTTCAGAAAATTGAACAGGGGCAGCTGTTGCACCCCAAAATTTGCCCTCACAATACAAGACTTTGTGTGCTAAGAAGGTTCACAAGGTTCACAAGATTCACAATTCTTTCAAGACCTTTCATGAGGTTCATGAAGTCTACAAGTCACTTTATGAGGTTCACAAGATTCACAATGCTTACAAAACCTTTCATGAGGTTCATGAAGTCTACAAGTCACTTTATGAGGTTCACAAGGTTCACAAGACCTCCCATGAGGTTCACAAGACATTTTATGATGGTTCACAAGGTTCACAAAGTTCACAATTGGTCAGAAGAGTTGACAATTCCCTCAGACAATGCACCTCCTAAGCAGTGCATCCAAAACTAGGGTTTTGACTTTAATCAGGCTAAATGAACTTCCAATACTTCAAGTGAGCTTCATAACATCTTATATATGTGTAAGAACCCCCATGACAAGTTTCAAGACTTTTCTCAAAAGTTTGCTCAGTCAGATGATCAGATAAGTCAAAATCAGTCAAAGTAGTTAAAAAGTCAAACTGAGGTCAACTGAGGTCAAACCAAAGTCAAACTTCATGATTTTTTGCCAACATCAAGTATATGAAGTAAAATTCATCATTTGATCAAGGGTTGATCATGATTCATCAAGGAGATTTCAGATCATCAAGAATCAGAGGTTTCTAAATTAGGGTTTCCTCAGGAAAAGTCAACTGAACTTTGACCAGCCATAACTTTCACATACTTCATCACCAATTTTCCATCCAAAACTCATTTTGAAGGAAATTGAATTCTCTACAACTTTGTGTCTCACAAGCCAAGCCCAAAAATGCTTCATTTGGAAGGTATGAGCTAAGACATTATAGGTCCTTTTGAAAGTCAACAAAAAGTCAACAACTTCAAAAGGGCATAACTTGAGATTGGTGAATGATATGAACATGAAACCAGTGGGGTTGGTTAGAGGACTCTTCAATCTTTCCAAAATGTCCAAGAACACCCTCATAGCATTAAAATTGAAGGATGTGTGCCCTTGCAAAGTTGGGAAATTTTGGGTTGGTTTATGAAGAAAATGGAGGTCTAAAACCAATTTCTTCCAAATGGGCTTGCCAAATGATGACCCAATCCACACTATAACTTCATGCACGACCCAAGTCATCAAAAATCAGATTTTTTATTATTTTATTTTTATTTATTTTGATTTAATTCATTAAAAATCATTTTAAATTAAAATAAAATATAAAAATCAAAGATTAAAAAATGATTGAGCTTCTAGAAAATCATAAATGTGATTGGAATTGAAGTGGAAAGAAAATCATGAGGATTGGCCTAAAATAGCAAGTGTTCATACAAGGATATTTGATTTTTAAGGCCTAATATTTTTGAATCTTTTTAAATCAAATCTTCCACACAAATGATCAATTTTTCTGACCTAATACATTGTTCTATAAGTACATAATGCAACCCTAACACAAGCGACGAATTTTCTGCCTCCCAAGAGTAAGTTTCACAAATCAAAAAACCTCTCAAAAACTCACATTCGGTTTCAATCAAACAAGGCATTAGAAGGTAATTTAAGGAAATCCTACGAATTCAAGGTTGAAGATGAAGCTGGTCTGGCGCGAAATTTCAAATTTGAATTGCTATTTTAAAATATTATGATTTGATTCCTGTTTTATTTCACAAGCGTACAGCTTGTCCCAGTGGTGAAACCAGCGTGTATATTGTTAAAGGGCCGGGGTTCGAATCCTGGCTTTGTACATTTTTGCTTATTTTTCAGGTTAATCAGGAAGCTTAATATATTATGCATTATTGCCATTATATTATCAGATGCGCTCACCTAGCTGGGATGGTAATGTGTATTGTGTGATACTATGAAGGTCCTGGGTTCGAATCCCCCAGGCCTTTTGCTTTTCATTCTTTTTTTCTGATTTTTAGGTCTAAAGAACAAAACCAAATTGGACTCACTCTTCTTGCACCAAGTGCAGCGCAGCCCAGTGGTTATGCCTCTAGTTATCCAGGTAAAGGACCTGGGTTCAAATCCCAGGTCCTGTTTTTTTTGATTTTCTTTTCTTTTAATTTTGTTTCTTGTATTATTTCTTATATTATTTTCCTAAATTAATTTCAATAAATTTCTAAACAATATATATATATATAAATCATTTTTTTAAAAAAACTTATATTATTTTCTTAAAACCAAAATTAATATATTTATTTCTTTATGTGTTTTTTTATTATTATTTAATATGTATATGTATGTTTATTTAGTTAATAAATTATTATGATAAATTAAAACCCTAATTAATTATGTCAATTTTCAAAACCCTAATATTTTGTATATAAATTAAACCCTAATTTTATTCTTAACCCTAATTCTTATTTAATTTTAAATGTTAACTTAATTAATTTTTCTAATACTTAATTAAATAGTTAATTTTTTTTTTTTTTGTAAATAATTATTATATTGTTATTATAATTCCTTTATCATTTATTTCTTAAAAATTCTTAAAAATTGCTTATTTAATTTAAAAATGTTATTTTAAATTCTACATATTTTTGTATATTTGTGCTAACCTCTTATTTCTTATAATTATTTTGTCACTAATCCTATTTATTTTTAAATTATGATTATTATTATTATTTTCACTAACCCAATTATATTGCTTATTTATTTTGCTTATTATTTCTATTTTTCTTATTTTATTTTTCTATTTATTTAAATTGCTCTTATTATGTAATTGCTCCTGGATGTAATTTTTTGTAATATTTAAATTATTTATTTTTATGTCATGGTTAGTAAAAATAGGGAGTGTAAACATGTATGTTATTTAAAATTAATTTAGATCACTTAATTCAAAAGATAAATATAAAATTGAACACTCACACACGTAAGTCGATCTTTGATCGCCATCTCACTTTCTAGGGTTACCTCTCATTGTTGCCTAATCAAAAGGTCAAGTAGGGTGTATAAAGAAAAAGTCCCTTAAAAATGAAGTCATCTAGTCCCTTAACAACAAAAGATCAAGTCCCTTAATGGTTGCCTTCGTAATGATCTTGTCCCTTTTCGAATAATGATGACAGTCCCTCCAAGAATTGCTTAATACACCATACAGTTGCCTACATAAATAGATGTCCCTTCATATGTCCCTCACATCCAAGGTAATGACTACCTATTCCTTAATAATAGGGATAGTATTACCACTTAAAGGATTCAAGAACAGAAAGACTTAAACTTTAGGGTAGGTTCCTCATAGTTACTTGCTCACATTTTGAATAACACTTCAAAACAATTTCAAACACTTCATACTTTCAAACAAATTTTCAAACACAAGTTTTTTACGCATCCGTACATGGATCATTATCAAACTCTTATAAAAATCTTTATCCACACACTTCACATTCTCAAAAACAATTCAAAGTGAGCTAAGTAATTAAGAGCCCATGGATAACCATGGATGTAAAGGGGGCTAACACCTTCCCTTTACATAACCTACCCCCCGGACCCAAAAATATTTTAAAAGGTCTTTCCTGTTCTTTTATGCCTTTCCTTTGGATAAAATAAAAGTCGGTGGCGACTCTTGCTATCCGCAACATTTAACTAAAGTCAGTTCTCCCACCGTGTTACAGAACTGGCGACTCTGCTAGGGAGTTAATAAAAGAGGGGTACCCTTAGAATTAGATCACTTTAAAATTGTTTGCCTTGTTTGCTTTATACTTACTTGTTGGGTGCTCTTATGTGTGAAAGATCCTAACCCGGATCTAGTGTACCTTAGGTAAATGGCAATAGACCAAGGAAACTGTACGGCGTATACCGATATGGTTGATCTGGTAGCCATAGTTAGTGTGACTTCTTGGTTGGTGCTTATGTTCCTTAAGTCAAGTTGAGGATAATATGAGGCTGCCATATGTTGTCAATACACTAACTGACTTTTAGAACCATAGTTATCCCATCTTGGCCTTTAGAAAGTAGTGAGGTAACCGGCTTTGGTGCAGACTGAGGTTGGTTGACACTCGATACTACGCTAATTGAGATCTTAAACTTGGAGGGTTTTGGTTGGCAAGTAAGTTGCCTTCTGAACAACCACCCTTGTGAAGGATCAATGATTTTGAGATCCCTTAGAACCTGGTTACTTTTGTAGTACAGGATGAACCATCTAACTTCAGGGGAGGGTACTTACCTTTGAACCTCATGCAAGCCTTTAAACCTAGGGCTATTGTGTGACTTGTTTGTGTGTGCCACATGTTTGTGATTGAACATAACATCATGACATCATCATGCATCATAAGCATAGCATTTTCACTAACCATTTCAAGGACCAAAGGATTTATCTTTGTTCTTTGTTGCAGGTCATGGCTTCTGCTCGTAGAAATACCATCAGGGTCAACTTTGTGGGCATACCTGCCAAGCTTAAAGAGTTGGTTTCTCAAGTGTCTGATCATTCCCAGTTCATCAAGAGACATGGTCACCTATTGGATCTAGTCACTTCAGGGTTCAATAAAGACATGATGAGTGTTCTGTTTCAGTTCTTTGACCCTAAGCACCATTGCTTTACATTCCCTGACTATCATCCATCAGGACTGCTTTATCCTCCTGAAAACTTCTAGTACCTCAGGTTTGCTTTATCCTCCTGAAATCATATCATTACCTCAGGACTGCTGTATCCTCCTGAAAGCTTATCACTACCTAAGGACTGCTATATCCTCTTGAAAGCTATCATTATATCTTCATATTTTGGACTGCTTTATCCTCCAAGAAATGTATCTGAAGAACTTTTCTCCAAGTGGCATCTTTAAGCCCACTCAAGCACATACAACCAACCATCAATATCAGTTTACGCACCGGTGAGTGCAAATTTTTGGGCTTTTGTGTTCAATCCCCTTCAACCTTCCAGGTCACGACTGGCAAATATACCAATCTAACCTCTCAGGTTTCAGAAAATTGAACAGGGGCATCTGTTGCACCCCAAAATTTGCCCTCACAATACAAGACTTTGTGTGCTAAGAAGGTTCACAAGGTTCACAAGATTCACAATGCTTTCAAGACCTTTCATGAGGTTCATGAAGTCTATAAGTCACTTTATGATGTTCACAAGGTTCACAAGATTCACAATGCTTACAAAACCTTTCATGAGGTTCATGAAGTCTACAAGTCACTTTATGAGGTTCACAAGGTTCACAAGACCTCCCATGAGGTTCACAAGGTTCACAAGACATTTTATGATGGTTCACAAGGTTCACAAAGTTCACAATTGGTCAGAAGAGTTGACAATTCCCTCAGACAATGCACCTACTAAGCAGTGCATCCAAAACTAGGGTTTTGACTTTAATCAGGCTAAATGAACTTCCAAGACTTAAAGTGAGCTTCATAACATCTTATATATGTGTAAGAACCCCCATGACAAGTTTCAAGACTTTTCTCAAAAGTTTGCTCAGTCAGATGATCAGATAAGTCAAAATCAGTCAAAGTAGTTAAAAAGTCAAACTGAGGTCAACTGAGGTCAAACCAAAGTCAAACTTCATTATTTTTTGCCAACATCAAGTATATGAAGTAAAATTCATCATTTTATCAAGGGTTGATCATGATTCATCAAGGAGATTTCAGATCATCAAGAATCAGAGGTTTCTAAATTAGGGTTTCCTTAGGAAAAGTCAATTGAACTTTGACCAGCAAGAACTTTCACATACTTCATCACCAATTTTCCATCCAAAGCTCATTTTGAAGGAAATTGAATTCTCTACAACTTTGTGTCTCACAAGCCAAGCCCAAAAATGCTTCATTTGGAAGGTATGAGCTAAGACATTATAGGTCCTTTTGAAAGTCAACAAAAAGTCAACAACTTCAAAAGGGCATAACTTGAGATTGGTGAATGATATGAACATGAAACCAGTGGGGTTGGTTAGAGGACTCTTCAAGATTTCCAAAATGTCCAAGAACACCCTCATATCATTAAAATTGAAGGATGTGTGTCCTTGCAAAGTTGGGAAATTTTGGGTTGGTTTATGAAGAAAATGGAGGTCTAAAACCAATTTCTTCCAAATGGGCTTGCCAAATGATGACCCAATCCACACTATAACTTCATGCACGACCCAAGTCATCAAAAATCAGATTTTTTATTATTTTATTTTTATTTATTTTGATTTAATTCATTAAAAATCATTTTAAATTAAAATAAAATATAAAAATCAAAGATTAAAAAATGATTGAGCTTCTAGAAAATCATAAATGTGATTGGAATTGAAGTGGAAAGAAAATCATGAGGATTGGCCTAAAATAACAAGTGTTCATACAAGGATATTTGATTTTTAAGGCCTAATATTTTTGAATCTTTTTAAATCAAATCTTCCACACAAATGATCAATTTTTCTGACCTAATACATTGTTCTATAAGTACATAATGCAACCCTAACACAAGCGACGAATTTTCTGCCTCCCAAGAGTAAGTTTCACAAATCAAAAAACCTCTCAAAAACTCACATTCGGTTTCAATCAAACAAGGCATTAGAAGGTAATTTAAGGACATAGCAATGATCATTAGACATCATTGAGTGAAAACCAATACTTGGTTGCATCCAAAACCACTCATATGGCATAAACCGAATCATGTTTGTTCTTGAATAATTTTTTTTCGATTTCACTAATCCAATGCGTTCTAACGAATTTTGTTTGTTTAATCATGTTTGTGATGTTGTATAGAGTGTTTCTGGACAATTAAATCAAAGCTTCATGGCTTGAATCGCAAACGGCCATGGCTAGGGTTAGAGCTTCAAAATTAGGGATTTACGGAATACCTAATATAAATAACTAATGAACTCATATTTGGACTGTAATCATTGCATAGATCATGTTTGCAGGTTCAATTTGATGAAATTTTACTTGTAGGATGATGTACAGGATTCGCAGGTTTAAAACGCATGAGAATTCGTAGGAATTTTCCCAGGAAAATTCGCAGGAAATCCTACGAATTCAAGGTTGAAGATGAAGCTGGTCTGGCGCGAAATTTCAAATTTGAATTGCTATTTTAAAATATTATGATTTGATTCCTGTTTTATTTCACAAGCGTACAGCTTGTCCCAGTGGTGAAACCAGCGTGTATATTGTTAAAGGGCAGGGGTTCGAATCCTGGCTTTGTACATTTTTGCTTATTTTTCAGGTTAATCAGGAAGCTTAATATATTATGCATTATTGCCATTATATTATCAGATGCGCTCACCTAGCTGGGATGGTAATGTGTATTGTGTGATACTATGAAGGTCCTGGGTTCGAATCCCCCAGGCCTTTTGCTTTTCATTCTTTTTTTCTGATTTTTAGGTCTAAAGAACAAAACCAAATTGGACTCACTCTTCTTGCACCAAGTGCAGCGCAACCCAGTGGTTATGCCTCTAGTTATCCAGGTAAAGGACCTGGGTTCAAATCCCAGGTCCTGTTTTTTTTGATTTTGTTTTCTTTTAATTTTGTTTCTTTTATTATTTCTTATATTATTTTCCTAAATTAATTTCAATAAATTTCTAAACAATATATATATAAATCATTTTTTTTAAAAACTTATATTATTTTCTCAAAACCAAAATTAATATATTTATTTCTTTATGTGTTTTTTTATTATTATTTAATATGTATATGTATGTTTATTTAGTTAATAAATTATTATGATAAATTAAAACCCTAATTAATTATGTCAATTTTCAAAACCCTAATATTTTTGTATATAAATTAAACCCTAATTTTATTCTTAACCCTAATTCTTATTTAATTTTAAATGTTAACTTAATTAATTTTTCTAATACTTAATTAAATAGTTAATTTTGTTTTTTTTGTAAATAATTATTATATTGTTATTATAATTCCTTTATCATTTATTTCTTAAAAATTCTTAAAAATTGCTTATTTAATTTAAAAATGTTATTTTAAATTCTACATATTTTTGTATATTTGTGCTAACCTCTTATTTCTTATAATTATTTTGTCACTAATCCTATTTATTTTTAAATTATGATTATTATTATTATTTTCACTAACCCAATTATATTGCTTATTTATTTTGCTTATTATTTCTATTTTGCTTATTTTATTTTGCTATTTATTTAAATTGCTCTTATTATGTAATTGCTCCTGGATGTAATTTTTTGTAATATTTAAATTATTTATTTTTATGTCATGGTTAGTAAAAATAGGGAGTGTAAACATGTATGTTATTTAAAATTAATTTAGATCACTTAATTCAAAAGATAAATATAAAATTGAACACTCACACACGTAAGTCGATCTTTGATCGCCATCTCACTTTCTAGGGTTACCTCTCATTGTTGCCTAATCAAAAGGTCAAGTAGGGTGTATAAAGCAAAAGTCCCTTAAAAATGAAGTCATCTAGTCCCTTAACAACAAAAGATCAAGTCCCTTAATGGTTGCCTTCGTAATGATCTTGTCCCTTTTCGAATAATGATGACAGTCCCTCCAAGAATTGCTTAATACACCATACAGTTGCCTACATAAATAGATGTCCCTTCATATGTCCCTCACATCCAAGGTAATGACTACCTATTCCTTAATAATAGGGATAGTATTACCACTTAAAGGATTCAAGAACAGAAAGACTTAAACTTTAGGGTAGGTTCCTCATAGTTACTTGCTCACATTTTGAAAAACACTTCAAAACAATTTCAAACACTTCATACTTTCAAACAAATTTTCAAACACAAGTTTTTTACGCATCCGTACATGGATCATTATCAAACTCTTATAAAAATCTTTATCCACACACTTCACATTCTCAAAAACAATTCAAAGTGAGCTAAGTAATTAAGAGCCCATGGATAACCATGGATGTAAAGGGGGCTAACACCTTCCCTTTACATAACCTACCCCCCGGACCCAAAAATCTTTTAAAAGGTCTTTCCTGTTCTTTTATGCCTTTCCTTTGGATAAAATAAAAGTCGGTGGCGACTCTTGCTATCCGCAACATTTAACTAAAGTCAGTTCTCCCACCGTGTTACAGAACTGGCGACTCTGCTGGGGAGTTAATAAAAGAGGGGTACCCTTAGAATTAGATCACTTTAAAATTGTTTGCCTTGTTTGCTTTATACTTACTTGTTGGGTGCTCTTATGTGTGAAAGATCCTAACCCGGATCTAGTGTACCTTAGGTAAATGGCAATAGACCAAGGAAACTGTACGGCGTATACCGATATGGTTGATCTGGTAGCCATAGTTAGTGTGACTTCTTGGTTGGTGCTTATGTTCCTTAAGTCAAGTTGAGGATAATATGAGGCTGCCATATGTTGTCAATACACTAACTGACTTTTAGAACCATAGTTATCCCATCTTGGCCTTTAGAAAGTAGTGAGGTAACCGGCTTTGGTGCAGACTGAGGTTGGTTGACACTCGATACTACGCTCATTGAGATATTAAACTTGGAGGGTTTTGGTTGGCAAGTAAGTTGCCTTCTGAACAACCACCCCTGTGAAGGATCAATGATTTTGAGATCCCTTAGAACCTGGTTACTTTTGTAGTACAGGATGAACCATATAACTTCAGGGGAGGGTACTTACCTTTGAACCTCATGCAAGCCTTTAAACCTAGGGCTATTGTGTGACTTGTTTGTGTGTGCCACATGTTTGTGATTGAACATAACATCATGACATCATCATGCATCATAAGCATAGCATTTTCACTAACCATTTCAAGGACCAAAGGATTTATCTTTGTTCTTTGTTGCAGGTCATGGCTTCTGCTCGTAGAAACACCATCAGGGTCAACTTTGTGGGCATACCTGCCAAGCTTAAAGAGTTGGTTTCTCAAGTGTCTGATCATTCCCAGTTCATCAAGAGACATGGTCACCTATTGTATCTAGTCACTTCAGGGTTCAATAAAGACATGATGAGTGTTCTGTTTTAGTTCTTTGACCCTAAGCACCATTGCTTTACATTCCCTGACTATCATCCATCAGGACTGCTTTATCCTCCTGAAAACTTCTAGTACCTCAGGTTTGCTTTATCCTCCTGAAATCATATCATTACCTCAGGACTGCTGTATCCTCCTGAAAGCTTATCACTACCTAAGGACTGCTATATCCTCCTGAAAGCTATCATTATATCTTCATATTTTGGACTGCTTTATCCTCCAAGAAATGTATCTGAAGAACTTTTCTCCAAGTGGCATCTTTAAGCCCACTCAAGCACATACAACCAACCATCAATATCAGTTTACGCACCGGTGAGTGCAAATTTTTGGGCTTTTGTGTTCAATCCCCTTCAACCTTCCAGGTCACGATTGGCAAATATACCAATCTAACCTCTCAGCTTTCAGAAAATTGAACAGGGGCAGCTGTTGCACCCCAAAATTTGCCCTCACAATACAAGACTTTGTGTGCTAAGAAGGTTCACAAGGTTCACAAGATTCACAATGCTTTCAAGACCTTTCATGAGGTTCATGAAGTCTATAAGTCACTTTATGATGTTCACAAGGTTCACAAGATTCACAATGCTTACAAAACCTTTCATGAGGTTCATGAAGTCTACAAGTCACTTTATGAGGTTCACAAGGTTCAAAAGACCTCCCATGAGGTTCACAAGGTTCACAAGACATTTTATGATGGTTCACAAGGTTCACAAAGTTCACAATTGGTCAGAAGAGTTGACAATTCCCTCAGACAATGCACCTCCTAAGCAGTGCATCCAAAACTAGGGTTTTGACTTTAATCAGGCTAAATGAACTTCCAAGACTTCAAGTGAGCTTCATAACATCTTATATATGTGTAAGAACCCCCATGACAAGTTTCAAGACTTTTCTCAAAAGTTTGCTCAGTCAGATGATCAGATAAGTCAAAATCAGTCAAAGCAGTTAAAAAGTCAAACTGAGGTCAACTGAGGTCAAACCAAAGTCAAACTTCATGATTTTTTGCCAACATCAAGTATATGAAGTAAAATTCATCATTTTATCAAGGGTTGATCATGATTCATCAAGGAGATTTCAGATCATCAAGAATCAGAGGTTTCTAAATTAGGGTTTCCTCAGGAAAAGTCAATTGAACTTTGACCAGCCATAACTTTCACATACTTCATCACCAATTTTCCATCCAAAGCTCATTTTGAAGGAAATTGAATTCTCTACAACTTTGTGTCTCACAATCCAAGCCCAAAAATGCTTCATTTGGAAGGTATGAGCTAAGACATTATAGGTCCTTTTGAAAGTCAACAAAAAGTCAACAACTTCAAAAGGGCATAACTTGAGATTGGTGAATTATATGAACATGAAACCAGTGGGGTTGGTTAGAGGACTCTTCAAGATTTCCAAAATGTCCAAGAACACCCTCATATCATTAAAATTGAAGGATGTGTGTCCTTGCAAAGTTGGGAAATTTTGGGTTGGTTTATGAAGAAAATGGAGGTCTAAAACCAATTTCTTCCAAATGGGCTTGCCAAATTATGACCCAATCCACACTATAACTTCATGCACGACCCAAGTCATCAAAAATCAGATTTTTTATTATTTTATTTTTATTTATTTTGATTTAATTCATTAAAAATCATTTTAAATTAAAATAAAATATAAAAATCAAAGATTAAAAAATGATTGAGCTTCTAGAAAATCATAAATGTGATTGGAATTGAAGTGGAAAGAAAATCATGAGGATTGGCCTAAAATAGCAAGTGTTCATACAAGGATATTTGATTTTTAAGGCCTAATATTTTTGAATCTTTTTAAATCAAATCTTCCACACAAATGATCAATTTTTCTGACCTAATACATTGTTCTATAAGTACATAATGCAACCCTAACACAAGCGACGAATTTTCTGCCTCCCAAGAGTAAGTTTCACAAATCAAAAAACCTCTCAAAAACTCACATTCGGTTTCAATCAAACAAGGCATTAGAAGGTAATTTAAGGACATAGCAATGATCATTAGACATCATTGAGTGAAAACCAATACTTGGTTGCATCCAAAACCACTCATATGGCATAAACCGAATCATGTTTGTTCTTGAATAATTTTTTTTCGATTTCACTAATCCAATGCGTTCTAACGAATTTTGTTTGTTTAATCATGTTTGTGATGTTGTATAGAGTGTTTCTGGACAATTAAATCAAAGCTTCATGGCTTGAATCGCAAACGACCATGGCTAGGGTTAGAGCTTCAAAATTAGGGATTTACGGAATACCTAATATAAATAACTAATGAACTCATATTTGGACTGTAATCATTGCATAGATCATGTTTGCAGGTTCAATTTGATGAAATTTTACTTGTAGGATGATGTACAGGATTCGCAGGTTTAAAACGCATGAGAATTCGTAGGAATTTTCCCAGGAAAATTCGCAGGAAATCCTACGAATTCAAGGTTGAAGATGAAGCTGGTCTGGCGCGAAATTTCAAATTTGAATTTCTATTTTAAAATATTATGATTTGATTCCTGTTTTATTTCACAAGCGTACAGCTTGTCCCAGTGGTGAAACCAGCGTGTATATTGTTAAAGGGCAGGGGTTCGAATCCTGGCTTTGTACATTTTTGCTTATTTTTCAGGTTAATCAGGAAGCTTAATATATTATGCATTATTGCCATTATATTATCAGATGCGCTCACCTAGCTGGGATGGTAATGTGTATTGTGTGATACTATGAAGGTCCTGGGTTCGAATCCCCCAGGCCTTTTGCTTTTCATTCTTTTTTTCTGATTTTTAGGTCTAAAGAACAAAACCAAAATTGATTCACTCTTCTTGCACCAAGTGCAGCGCAGCCCAGTGGTTATGCCTCTAGTTATCCAGGTAAAGGACCTGGGTTCAAATCCCAGGTCCTGTTTTTTTTGATTTTGTTTTCTTTTAATTTTGTTTCTTGTATTATTTCTTATATTATTTTCCTAAATTAATTTCAATAAATTTCTAAACAATATATATATAAATCATTTTTTTTAAAAACTTATATTATTTTCTCAAAACCAAAATTAATATATTTATTTCTTTATGTGTTTTTTTATTATTATTTAATATGTATATGTATGTTTATTTAGTTAATAAATTATTATGATAAATTAAAACCCTAATTAATTATGTCAATTTTCAAAACCCTAATATTTTTGTATATAAATTAAACCCTAATTTTATTCTTAACCCTAATTCTTATTTAATTTTAAATGTTAACTTAATTAATTTTTCTAATACTTAATTAAATAGTTAATTTTGTTTTTTTTTGTAAATAATTATTATATTGTTATTATAATTCCTTTATCATTTATTTCTTAAAAATTCTTAAAAATTGCTTATTTAATTTAAAAATGTTATTTTAAATTCTACATATTTTTGTATATTTGTGCTAACCTCTTATTTCTTATAATTATTTTGTCACTAATCCTATTTATTTTTAAATTATGATTATTATTATTATTTTCACTAACCCAATTATATTGCTTATTTATTTTGCTTATTATTTCTATTTTGCTTATTTTATTTTGCTATTTATTTAAATTGCTCTTATTATGTAATTGCTCCTGGATGTAATTTTTTGTAATATTTAAATTATTTATTTTTATGTCATGGTTAGTAAAAATAGGGAGTGTAAACATGTATGTTATTTAAAATTAATTTAGATCACTTAATTCAAAAGATAAATATAAAATTGAACACTCACACACGTAAGTCGATCTTTGATCGCCATCTCACTTTCTAGGGTTACCTCTCATTGTTGCCTAATCAAAAGGTCAAGTAGGGTGTGTAAACACCCCAAATTTGCCCTCTGGCTTTTGTATCTTTTTCAGCTTTTCGTTTTGCATTCATACGCATTTTGCATACCATTTGCATAAGTTCATAAGGCATGGGATCGTTATTGTCTGAAGATTAGGGTTTCATATCCCTATTTGTGGATTATCAGAGGAATTCAAGGTCTTGGCTATGCCGCTTCATTGGTATCATTCTCTTATTGTTCCTGTCACTAAATTAGGGTTTATTTCCCTGATTTAGCGGTAGTCAAGGATTTCACGTCTGAAAGGACTATTTGCTATGCATCTGGGCCGTCATCAATTCAGTGGTTGATTTCTCAAACCGTGCATGTTCAAGTCAAGTTGTGCTGTGTGCTGAATTTATCAAATTATCAAGTTGTGATTCATGAGAAGTTTGGTTCAGGAAATTAGACTGTTAGTTATTCTATGCTTCTTTCTGTGAATTTATTTTTCAAAGAGGTTAATTCAGATTATTCAAAGTGATCCCAAAATTATTGTGTCAGAGGACGATTAATTCAGAGAGTTATTCGTTTCAGTGGTGGGCTTCTCGGGTAGTGTGTATCCAAGGTTGTGATGTGAGATTCTTCAGGTTATCAAGGCAGTGGTTTGTGCGGAGTTTTGGTTCAGAAAATCAAGTTCATATGGGGATATACAAGAATTCCAAGTAATTCAAGAATGTCAGATTCAAGATTTGTGCAAATCAAGAAGTGTGAATACTGGTTTGGGCCCATTTACATTCTTTGCTTAATTAACCCATTTTCTATCCATTTCTCATCATTTATTTTCCATAACCCTTTTATTGAACCATTTAGCCCATATTTCTATCTTTAATCCAAATTTATTCACATCTTTTATTTCCACCAACTTATACCTATTTTCCATTATTTTTAATCCATTTTTTTGATTCATAACCATTTCCTTATCATTTTTATCCATTAACCATTAACCATTTCAAATTAGTCAAATTTCTTTTTTTTAAATCCTTTTCCCGATTTTATTCATTCATGTCACAATATTAAACACTAAGTCCATTTATCCACACTCCATTTATTAAGTTTATTGATTCATAATCCATATACCATTTTCCTCAAAGACTTTTTTTTCTTCTTTTTCTTGAGTCCATCTTTTTTTTTAATATATATATACAAGCCCATTTAATCATGCAATCAGCCCATTATCCAAGGAAAAAGTTTGACCTAGCTTAAAAGGGGATGTTAATCCCTAAGACACAAAGGAGGCGGCGCCCCTATCTCATTCATTCTTCTTTTCAGATTTTCTTTTTTTCACAATTCTTTTCTTAACTCACTCACAAGACCATAACAAAAGTGTCTCTCACAAAACAAAGATCATCACTCACTACCATGAAACCACAACCACTCAACAATCTTGATAAAAACTCACAAAAACACACGCATTCCAACTAGCCCCCAAGTTGTATCACCCTGCAAACAGCTAGGCCCAGCTTGACTTCACATCCAGCTTCCAAATAACACGCAGTATCACGTGACTCAAGCAACAAGCCGGCCAAAGTAGCTTCACGCAGCATCACGTACAAGCCGTACGCAAGCAACTTGCGTAAACATCGTCACTTCCCAACAACCCAAGCCTTCATACCAGCCAACTTGCAAATGCCTTCCTCACATCAGCTAGCCTTCACGCCGCAAGCCTCAAAGCTCCAAACATCAACAGCTTGCAACACGTCAAAACCATCAGCCAAGCTGTCTTGTACGCAACATCACGCCAAGCAGCTTCACAAGCCTCAAACACCAGCTTCCACAGACCTTCAACACATCAAAACAACAGCAATAATAACAATCACACCAACGCACAAATCTGAGCTTTCAAACATCAACACCAAATCAACAACACAGAACTCAGAACGAGAAGCAAGAAGAAGAAGGATGTGTCGTAGCACCTACCGTGGTCATCGCTGATGCAAGACCTTCACCGCCACGAACAACCGGCGTTGAACACAAACACCGCAAGCAATTGACGGCGAGACCCGAACGAAACAGGGGACGAAGGAGCTTGTGTCGGATTCATCATGGCAAAGCTTGAAACGAGATTGAGAGAGAAGTTCATCAGAGCCACTCGAAGCAATTTCTTTTTCATAAACTCAGAATAACAACATAGCAAAAAGAGAGAAACCAACCCAAGCTCACCGACGCCGATTGAGAGAGCAAAGAGGAACTATGACGCCGACGGCGGATCGCGAGAAAGGTTTAACGGCTTAGTTTTGATTTTGAGTGAAGGAATTGCGTGCAAGTTCAGAAGCATTCTTTGATTTGGTCTCGCTGATTTTTGCGGAAGAGGGGGAGGCCGTTTCAGAGTTCATCGCAAGCCCTTCCCCTGTTTCTTTTCATCTTTCGTTCTTTAAGCTTTTGTGTCTACAAACCCTTATCATTTTCTTTTCTTTAATTTATTTTTTTTATTTTATTCTGATCAAGTGTTATATATTGTGTTTTGTTTTTATTATTTATTTTGACAGGAGATGAAATGGTTTGTTTGGGGCTTGAGTTGGAATAAAACTCTAAACCCAACTTGAATTACTCACAGCACCAACAACCAGCGCGCACCCCCTCCCCTTTCTATTTGTTTCATTTTTTCTAATGTCTTTATTAGATTTTGTTTGGTTTGCTATTTATTTTAATAACATTTTTTTAGAATTATTAAATTTATAACTTTATTAGATTTTTGTTTAACTTTTATTGTTAATTATCAATATAATGTTAATATAATGTTGATTTTAGTTCGTTTCAATTTATTTGAGTTTAATTAAATAGAATTTAGACTTAATTTTGGTATGATTTATTTATCTTTGGTCTTAGTTTCATTTAGTTTGATTTATATGAATAGAATTTTATTTGATTTTGGTTCTAGTTTGGTGTGATGCTTTGTAGGTTTATTGTTCGATACCGACGATGGAGATTGTAACATGATGATGGCCTTGTGACGGATTTTATTTTCATAATCTTGCTGCCAATCCTTCGATAGGATTTAGTATGGTGTGAGCCATTTCTTGTTGCGAATTTGGATTCTCTTTATTGGTCTGCTTGGACGTTAGAAGCCTATTGGACATTTGTCTGAGATCCTTTTGTTCATATTGAAGAGGCAACGGACCCTCTCCGTTAGGTACCACGGAGGCCCGATTCTACCTTTTTGCATACTGCTTGCATCTGGAAGTCCTACTGGTGTAGGCTATGTTTGTACATTACTTCATATCGCACTCTCATCTCTTTATCTTATCTCCATTTCGCATCCTCATCTCCTTATCTTATTCATTATTCACTCCATACCGCATTTTCATCTCTTTATCTTATTTCTTCTTCATATTGCATTCTCATCTCCGTATCTTCATTCTTATTCATCCTATCTTATTCCTCATCTTCCTTTATTCTTTCTCGACTTGAGGTGTGCCTAGGCCACCGTGGAGCTCCTCCTTTCATCTTTCTCTTCTTTTCTTCTCCTTCATTAGGATAGTGAGCCTCGCTAACCTAGGACCATCCGAGCATGTGAATATTAGAATTGGACTTTTCCCACTTAGCTTTTACCTTTGTGTCTCTTTGAGTCTTCTCTTCTCACCTCATAATCAGGGACTAAACCCTAAAGGCTTTAAGGCTTTGTGATTAAGATTATGCCTGCATCCTTCTCTTAGGATGGAGTGCATAACTTTAATCCTAAGTGTTAAACCCTTAATGTGTTTAAATCTCTTAATCAATTCACTTAATAATCATCAAGACATCAAGCTTGTAACTTGGGCCTTGCATTAGGGTTCTAATTCTTCCTTAACTGGTTAAGAAGGACTAACCCTAGTGTTAATGGACAAGTCTCCCTCAAGTTGTCTTACAAATCATAAAATCCACTTCACCATCATATCATTGAATAAAATCCACTTAATCAAAGGCTTGTTTTGTCATGAGTTTAATCCCTAATCATGGATTAAGTTGAGGAGTTTTCCTCAGCTTAAACATTCTCATCTATTATCCTTCTATTAGGATGGTGTAATGAGTCTGTTTAATCCTTGCTTATGGCTTAACCTCATTACTCAACACTAAACAAAAACAACAAAAGCATCTAAATAATCACAAATAGGTTAATGATCTTAATCCTATATCAAAGGTGATTAAGTGTGAGAATCTGACTTCACACTTAAGGTATTCTCATTACCCCTAATCAGAGGGAAGATGTGATGAGTTTACTAACCCATTGGTTTAGGCTTAAGCTCATTAACTTATGACAAACTTTCAAAAGCAATAAAAGACTGAAAACTCAAAAACAAACAATAATCGTCTCCTCCGGGATTCTTTTCTCATCTCATTCACTCACAACCGAGAACTTGCTTCTTCCGTCTAATGCAAGACAGTTTGCATCTGTGCCAGACAGATCATACACTTGAGCATAGGCAAGTAAGCAGTTCACAAGTCAATTCATCTTTCAGTCTCTTTGGGTCGAACTACGGTGTTCTGACTTCCTCATTGCACGAGAGGATACGTAGGCATAACTTAACAGTTATCGAACAAAAGTCTCTGTATATTCCCCCTCTTTCCAGCTTTATTCTTTTAAGCCTCATATTCTTGAGCATTTCATTCTTGTTCCTGCACTGACACATCATTTATACACTTCACACTTCCTTTACACTGACACCTGTACATTCTTTTCCAGCTATTTTACACACAAATTGCACTGACACTACCCCTTTAAAGCACAAATCTTTTAGGCGTGGATCCCGTCGAGTACGGCGGACAATCTGGGTGCTAATACCTTCCCAGGTTGTAACCAACCCCCTTTCTCAGTCTCTCTGGTTCGCAAACCGTCTTATCCATCTTTTCCTAGGTCTATGCAGCATTACCTTTCCTCCGGGATAAAAATGCCTAGCTGGCGACTCTATTCATCTCCAGTGAGTTCACGGCTGTGTGTTCTCATTGTCCCCTTCGCCGACCGTTCGCGTCTGTACCTTCATCTGATCCATTTTCATTTGTCGGAAGCGACAGCTTGGCGACTCTGCTGGGGACCCTTATACTGCAACCAGGGCTTCTGGTTCTTTTTGTGGGTTCCTCCTAGCGCTTGTTTGATTTGTGTTTACTGGGGTGTTATGTGCTATCTGTGCTTGTATATTTATTTTTGTCTATTTGCTTTATGTACAGTTGTTTATTGCTTTCTTTATAGCTTTACATATATCATACTGTCATGCTATCTGGCTGGATCTGGTTTTGCTTTGGTGGGTGGGGTTCTATTGAGAGTTAAGGTCCTATACCTGGGACCTGAGTGACACCTAGGCTAGAGTGGTTCATATTCTTTCCCATTCCATCTCGGTCTGGTGCGGGAATATGAAACACGGTTCAGATATGGGTTTCTTCTTGAGAACTCTGTGTTGCAGATTTCCTGCAATACTAGGGCTATCTGGGAAGCCTGCTAAGTCTGGATGACCTTCAGTATTGACCTTCAGAAACTGAGGTGAATTAGAGGAGGATTTTTTATGGTTATTGTAAACACTGTACCTCCGGGTTAGAAGTGTTTACACTTCTCATAACTGATCCAAGTCTGAGGATCCTTGTTTTAGAACACCACCTGTGAGGGGGTTGGGTTGTTTACAGGTTTGCAGGAACCCTTGACCTCAACATACCCTCATTACCAGTACAATTATTTGATCCGGTCACTATGATCCTGAAGTTCTTGACCTTCGGTTCTCAGTTACTATTTTGGGTTATTATTCAGAGATCTTGTGGTTACAGACACTTGATTCTTGGCAGTATTCCAGATTCCAGGCAGTTTCTAGCTGTGATCCCCTGTCTTTGCATCTTTTGCATTATCATATTGCATTTTGCATTTGCATCTGCATTGCATTTTCCTCCTCTAGAGAGCTCATCCTTCCTCTTTTGTCCATAACCAGCCAGTTGATTTCCCGGTACTCAGTTTGAACAAGTGTTAATTGTTGGAAGACGACAGTGTTTGAAGGAAGATTGAGCAGTGTCAAGAGGTAAAGGGTCAGATCGGAAGCCGTCAGTAGCTATGTCAGAGAGCAACTGTCAGAATGTTGAGTTTCCACCTGGTTTCACTTCAATGACCAATCCTCTGTATGGTCTTTCTCCTGATGAAGATCTTCCACAAGTGAACAATCTTGCTCAAGCTCAGCCTGCACAGACCCCGATCGTGAATCAGAATGTGCCTGAACCATCTGCTGTCCGAGGTGGACCTTCATCTTCGACTGATACTGCGAATTATCAGAGTTTTGCCTTCCCTATGCCGAACTTCCAAGGGGCAATCCCTCTTGTGAAATCCAAGGATCCACAAGTTATTGATCCTGCTGAAAGATTTCGTGTGTTGGACGAGCGACTCAAAGCCTTAGCGGATCCTGATGCCTTCGGTTTTGATGCTCTAACTCTGTGTTTGGTGTCTGGTCTTGTCATACCTCCAGATTTCAAAACTCCGAAGTTTGAGAAATACACTGGAGTCAGTTGCCCGAAGCGTCATTTGGTGATGTTCTGTAGAAAAATGACTTCTCATGCCCACAATGATAAGCTGATGATTCACTGTTTTCAGGACAGTTTAAGTGGGGCATCTTTAAGTTGGTACTTGGATTTGGAAAGCAGTCATATTCGATCTTGGAATGATTTATCCAGAGCTTTCGTAAAGCAATACCAGTATAATATGGATGTGGCGCCCAATCGCACGCACTTGCAGAGCCTATCCCAGAGGAGTGGTGAATCTTTCAGAGAATATGCACAGCGGTGGAGAGAATTGGCAGCCCAAGTGCAACCACCACTTTCAGACAGAGAATTAATTGACCTGTTCGTGGGCACCTTGCAGGGTCCATATTTGGAAAGAATGAGTAGCATTGGGATGACAAGCTTCTCTGATTTGATGATAGTTGGAGTACGCATTGAGAGCCTGCTCAAAAGTGGAAAGATCCAGGACTTTTCGGATATCCCAGCTAGTGAAAGTGAGTCTGTTGTTAGCTCCCAAGAGGAAGAATGGGATGACGTCAGTGCAGTCATGGCAAATATTGAATATTCTAGGACAACATCTTCTCAGAGATCATCTTTTCCTGAATCTGATTACTCTTACGGGCATTCGGCAATGCTCAGAACACAGTGTCAGAAACCCTGGGCTCCTCCTCGTCCAAATCTGCAATCTTATGGTCAAAGACCTCAGAATCAACTTCAGAGCCAGCCTAGGCCTCGTAACAATCTGGAAAGAAGGATTGCTCCTCTTCATCCAGTCCCCGTGGCATACAGTGAACTCTTGCCACATCTAATTCAAAGCTCATTGGTGGCTCCTAAGCCTCTCAAGCCGTTACCAGGGCCGTACCCTCCAGGGTACAATCCTCATGAGCAGTGCGGGTATCATGGTGGATCAATGGGGCATTCAACTGAAGATTGCAAAGCTTTTCAAGCCAAAGTACAACAATTGATAGACAAGGGCTACATTTCCTTTCCAGAAGGAAGCTTGGTTGTGCACGTCAACCTCTCGCCTGATTGAGTTCAAAGACTTCAGAAGAAGCGTATCCTGATCTCGGTGGTCCAGACAAGAAGACGTCATCAGAGTTGGTGATCGTTGTATCCTTTTATCATTTGCATTGTAGTTTCTTTCCTGTTAGCAGCTACTTGTCTTTTAAGCATTGTTATTTTAAATGGTAATGTTAATGTAGTGATCTTGCACTTTTGAATCAATTATGTCGCATTCGCTCATTTTTCTTTACTTGCATTGAAAAAAAAGAAAAAAAGAAAACAAAAATTGCATCCATATACCTCCCATTTATTTCACTGTTGTTTAGCAGGTTTGAGGGAGGATGATGACAACTGAATACCCATAATTGTTCAAGGTATGCTTTCAGGGTAGAACCTGCTGACGATGTACAGGCATTGCTTCAATTCCCAAACACCGGAGATATAAGGGAGATAAACCCTCGTCACCCCCTTTGAGCCTTGAAGCAGGAGTTTCTTTTCTGAACGAAAAACCCTCACATTCAACCCGGGGCAGGGTAGTCATCAGTTAATTTGACCGAGCGTTCAAAAGGAGTGTGCATCCGAGGATCCATTACCTTTATTCATTACACCTCAAGAGGTCAAAGGACGTGAAACCACAATGGTTATCCCTCACCAGCGAAGGAATGAGGCAGTCGACCCTTTCAGCAAGTCATGACAAGCCAGTGTCACACGATTTGTTCAACAAAAATAAAAAAAAAAGGAAATGAAGCCCGCTAAGTCGGAAAAAAAAAGTGAAAATAAATGACTTAGGCAAAAGTTAGGGCATCCCGCTGGACTTCAAAATCGAAAAAAAATTTCAAAAAAATTCAGTCCAGGCAAAAGTTAGGGAATATAAAATCTGAAAAAAAATATTCCATAAGAACAAAGTCGTGTGTCCAGACACAAAGTCGAAATGGGTGACTGTTACCCCAAGAAACCTCATTGGTGCTTAAATCGCCAACGTCATTGGTTCCTCAATCATTACAAAACCCTTGTGAGAAGCGAGCGCTTAAGTCGAATTAGCTGAACATAGGACTAGAGAACATCAAGGAGAATGGGTGGGCACATATAAATTTTGAGCCATAAAACCTTCTTTTTAAAACCGTGAACCAGACCACGTCATAACCATTGAAGGTCCTAATTGAATCAGGTTCAATTCTGAAAGCATACTACGACAAGGTTGCGTAAACTGACTCCTAAAGGTTTGCTAACCCAACACTACGTTTGGACTAATCGTCCATTCGTCACACACTGTCACAGCATCAAAATAAATAAATTTTCAAAAACTTGCATGTGCACTGCATTGAAATTACCATTTGTGAATGAACAGTTTTAATTGCAAGTCAGCATGTGTCATCAGGGAAGTTCCTACAAAGGGCAATCAGAGGAAAACTTGATTATTCAACAATGATGACCAGAATCAAGAGCATTTTGTCAGCCTATGAATCAGGGGCATGTTATCCAGTGGTTTTGTTGACCAAGGAATTTGTCAGGGTAAAGAGAGTTCCCAAGCATCGGTTGATCGAGGAACGTCATTCAAAGTCAGTTGTACAGAGTTGAATCTACCAAACAGGGGCAGGCCACCCTAATTTTCTGCTAACTAAAGATATATTCTTCCAATCCTCCGTCAGAATGAGTCAATTCGCTTCCACGCTCATACCGGGGCAGAACACTTCCAGAGATCACTAAGTGCAACTCTCCTCGAGAGAACATCCAAGTTTTCTATTCCATAAATTGGATAATCAGCAACAGTCTGTTCAGAGACTCGCCCAACAGGGGCAAATTTCAGCTACACAGAGCAATTTGTATCAGTGATCTTCGAGTTCAAGATGAGTGTCGGGAAATCGTGCTACCCACCATCGCTTTTGTCACCCTTCTCAACAAGAAGCCTTGTCACATAAGACCTTTCTTCCCCACCTCGGGAGTTTTTCTAGCTTTTCATAAACATGGCATAAATTATTTGCATACGTTATTCATGTCGCATATAGAGCATATGCATCATCATTGCATTGAGCATAACCCCCGTAACATCAGATCTCACCTCCAGGGCCTCGTAACCCTAACTTATCAATCTTTCAAGGTCCAGTTCCCGTCTGGCAAGCCTTTTCAAAGTCCAGTTCCCGTCTGGCAAACTTTTCAGAGTCTAGTCCTCGTCCGGCAGACAAACCCAAAGTCCAGTTCTCGTCTGGCAAACCAACTTCAAATACCAGTTCTCGTCTGGTAGGCGAATATTTTAACCAGTTCTCGTCTGGTCACCTTTTCATTTAACCGTTTGGAAGCCAGTTCCCGTCTGGTATTCATTCTTTTTCCGAGTCAATTCTCGTTTGACAATGAACCCCAAGTAGTCAGTTCTCGTCTGACGACTTATTCTTTGCCCATCAGTTCTCGTCTGTTGGCCTACCTTTAATAAACCAGTTCTCGTCTGGTAATTCACCTTCAAAAGTCCAATTGCTTGGCAACCAAAAAAATATATCTATCAACCTGGCCCTGGCGCCCAACCATCCTTGTTTCATATCCTTGGTTATGAGCATACGTCTGCATTGTACATCATTTGCATTGCATCTTCATACCGCATGGTTTCTGTTTTAGCTCTGATGTGGGGCAAGAATCGTCAAGACGTAATCTGGGGCAGTTATCTCAAGACTTGTTGAATTTCTGCAAGAGTTTGAAGACACTGAGGCAATTCTGGATGCCAAGTCTTCTGTAAAATCCTCTGAAGACGATCTTTTTATGGATGATGCAGTATGGTGATGGAGATGTTAAGGGAATGATAGTTCACTCAGGATGATCAGTAATGCTTTTGTTGAGCTCAGAAGTTTGAAGCACTGTGTTAATTTTCAGGGAATGTCTGGTATTTATTTTACCAGCAGGGCATTGGACGTTTATTTCTTCCCCGAGCATAAAGATCTTCTTTCAGCGACAAGATTCCCTCATAAGGATTTGGTTATTCGCATTCAGTCAAAGCCAATTTTCATTGGCATATCTTCCCAACACAGTCGTCATACGATACTTGGGGGCATATTTTGACTTACTTGATTCTCCAGCAAAGTCTCTCCTCAGCAGAGCATTGCCAAATCTTTTCTCAACCATGCTAAAGGGTTGACACATCCCCAGCTGAGTTGGAACAGACGATATCCCCAACAGAACTTCAAGGCTAATTGAATCGTTCTCGTCCCCAAGCGGACTTATCTGTCCACAGCAAAGTTTTCCCAACAGGAAGCTGAAGGCCCTGCGTCCCCACAAAGTTAGAATTATCAGAATTCCCTCCTCAGCGGGATTGTGTGATCAAGCATCTTCCCTAGCCAAGTCTAAAGATGATCTTTCCCCATAGAGTCATCGGGTTTCTCACTTCCAAGGGATTTCCTCAGCAGAGCAAGAAGAAATTCTCCCTAGTGGAGTCAGAGCAGGATGATCAGATCCTCAGCAGATGATCAAAGCAGTTAAACAAAGTATACCTCACGCAAAGTCGTCTTTCCTCCAGTGAAAACCTCTCCAACAAGCATCAGGTTGCCAACACTTCGTTCCCATCAGAGTTAAAAGCTTTCAACCCGTCAACAGTATTTAAAATGTTCCCCAGATTCCCCAGCAGGGAGTTTAAAGCTAAAACAGTTGCCTCACATTCGCAAACATCAGTATATACTCCTTGTGGCACCCGTCCGTGTCATATCCCCAGCAGAAAGCCAAAGTGTCCCCTTTGCACTCACAGATACTCATGTATAAACAACTTTCTTGACACTCGTCCGTGTCACCTTTCCCAGCATAATTACCAAAACACTTTGTATATCAGATACTTGTTCATACTATACTTTTCTTCTTTCGACACTCGTCCGTGTCACTCTCCCCAACAGTTAAACACTCGTCTATACACCACTCATACTCATTACACTTACACAGATACTCGTCCGTATCTTGTATACACCATTCATATATCCCCCACAGATTCAACACTAGTCCTTGTTCTTTGTTAACCAGTTGATACTCGTCTGTATCACCTTCTCTGAACATGTGTCAGTATTTGTTTCTACCCGATACTCGTCCGTATCATAGTCTTAGGGATGCTCGTCCGCATCTTTAATCTATACACAGCGTCAAAACACTTATACCTTTTATTTCTTGGATATAAACACTCGTCCGTGTTTACTACTCCCCAGTAGATTGTCAACAAAGCAATTTTCTTTTTATCTGACATTCGTCCTGTGTCATGATAAACCCTGAGAGCAGCCGTACCCTGCTAGGTGGTCGTCCTCCGCCTCTTGATGGTCGTCCTCCATCATGCTCGTCCGATGGCCGTTCCCATCGTTGACCTTTTATCCGACATTCGTCCTATGTCGCGATACTTTTCGGCAGCCGTACCCTGCCAGGTGGTCGTCCTCCACCTTAGATGACCGTCCCTCATCTTAACCCAACAGAGCAGCCGTCCCCTGCTAGGTGATCGTCCTTCACCTTTGATGACCGTACCTCATCATCTTGTTTATTTCATTTATTTTTTTTAACCCGATGGCCGTCCCCGTCGTGGTCCCTTTTCTTTTTAGCCCGATGGCCGTCCCCATCGTTGGTTACTTTACTTTATGAACTTGATGGCCGTCCCCGTCATGTTTCATTCGATCCCCAGAGAATCTTGCAGCTTTACTTGATGGCCGTCCCCATCATAATCCCTTATTTTTCCCAGCTAGTCGGCCGTCCCCGTCTTGGCATTACCTTTTATCCCCAGCATGTCGGCCGTCCCCGTCATTGCTATTTACCCAGCAGTCGTCCTCTGCTCGACGGTCGTCCTCCGTCGCCCACACTTTATAATATACTTTATTTTCCTTTTCAATCTATATCCCTTTTCTTCTTCATTCTGTGAGTGCAAATTTTGGACTGTCTTTGGTATTCAACCACAAGTTATCTTGTTTGCCTGTTAAGCCGTCGCTTACAACCTGCACAGCTAACTCATGTTTGAATAGGGGCAGCTGTAAACACCCCAAATTTGCCCTCTGGCTTTTGTATCTTTTTCAGCTTTTCGTTTTGCATTCATACGCATTTTGCATACCATTTGCATAAGTTCCTAAGGCATGGGATCGTTATTGTCTGAAGATTAGGGTTTCATATCCCTATTTGTGGATTATCAGAGGAATTCAAGGTCTTGGCTATGCCGCTTCATTGGTATCATTCTCTTATTGTTCCTGTCACTAAATTAGGGTTTATTTCCCTGATTTAGCGGTAGTCAAGGATTTCACGTCTGAAAGGACTATTTGCTATGCATCTGGGCCGTCATCAATTCAGTGGTTGATTTCTCAAACCGTGCATGTTCAAGTCAAGTTGTGCTGTGTGCTGAATTTATCAAATTATCAAGTTGTGATTCATGAGAAGTTTGGTTCAGGAAATTAGACTGTTAGTTATTCTATGCTTCTTTCTGTGAATTTATTTTTCAAAGAGGTTAATTCAGATTATTCAAAGTGATCCCAGAATTATTGTGTCAGAGGACGATTAATTCAGAGAGTTATTCGTTTCAGTGGTGGGCTTCTCGGGTAGTGTGTATCCAAGGTTGTGATGTGAGATTCTTCAGGTTATCAAGGCAGTGGTTTGTGCGGAGTTTTGGTTCAGAAAATCAAGTTCATATGGGGATATACAAGAATTCCAAGTAATTCAAGAATGTCAGATTCAAGATTTGTGCAAATCAAGAAGTGTGAATACTGGTTTGGGCCCATTTACATTCTTTGCTTAATTAACCCATTTTCTATCCATTTCTCATCATTTATTTTCCATAACCCTTTTATTGAACCATTTATCCCATATTTCTATCTTTAATCCAAATTTATTCACATCTTTTATTTCCACCAACTTATACCTATTTTCCATTATTTTTAATCCATTTTTTTGATTCATAACCATTTCCTTATCATTTTTATCCATTAACCATTAACCATTTCAAATTAGTCAAATTTCTTTTTTTTAAATCCTTTTCCCGATTTTATTCATTCATGTCACAATATTAAACACTAAGTCCATTTATCCACACTCCATTTATTAAGTTTATTGATTCATAATCCATATACCATTTTCCTCAAAGACTTTTTTTTCTTCTTTTTCTTGAGTCCATCTTTTTTTTTTATATATATATATACAAGCCCATTTAATCATGCAATCAGCCCATTATCCAAGGAAAAAGTTTGACCTAGCTTAAAAGGGGATGTTAATCCCTAAGACACAAAGGAGGCGGCGCCCCTCTCTCATTCATTCTTCTTTTCAGATTTTCTTTTTTTCACAATTCTTTTCTTAACTCACTCACAAGACCATAACAAAAGTGTCTCTCACAAAACAAAGATCATCACTCACTACCATGAAACCACAACCACTCAACAATCTTGATAAAAACTCACAAAAACACACGCATTCCAACTAGCCCCCAAGTTGTATCACCCTGCAAACAGCTAGGCCCAGCTTGACTTCACATCCAGCTTCCAAATAACACGCAGTATCACGTGACTCAAGCAACAAGCCGGCCAAAGTAGCTTCACGCAGCATCACGTACAAGCCGTACGCAAGCAACTTGCGTAAACATCGTCACTTCCCAACAACCCAAGCCTTCATACCAGCCAACTTGCAAATGCCTTCCTCACATCAGCTAGCCTTCACGCCGCAAGCCTCAAAGCTCCAAACATCAACAGCTTGCAACACGTCAAAACCATCAGCCAAGCTGTCTCGTACGCAACATCACGCCAAGCAGCTTCACAAGCCTCAAACACCAGCTTCCACAGACCTTCAACACATCAAAACAACAGCAACAATAACAATCACACCAACGCACAAATCTGAGCTTTCAAACATCAACACCAAATCAACAACACAGAACTCAGAACGAGAAGCAAGAAGAAGAAGGATGTGTCGTAGCACCTACCGTGGTCATCGCTGATGCAAGACCTTCACCGCCACGAACAACCGGCGTTGAACACAAACACCGCAAGCAATTGACGGCGAGACCCGAACGAAACAGGGGACGAAGGAGCTTGTGTCGGATTCATCATGGCAAAGCTTGAAACGAGATTGAGAGAGAAGTTCATCAGAGCCACTCAAAGCAATTTCTTTTTCATAAACTCAGAATAACAACATAGAAAAAAGAGAGAAACCAACCCAAGCTCACCGACGCCGATTGAGAGAGCAAAGAGGAACTATGACGCCGACGGCGGATCGCGAGAAAGGTTTAACGGCTTCGTTTTGATTTTGAGTGAAGGAATTGCGTGCAAGTTCAGAAGCATTCTTTGATTTGGTCTCGCTGATTTTTGCGGAAGAGGGGGAGGCCGTTTCAGAGTTCATCGCAAGCCTTTCCCCTGTTTCTTTTCATCTTTCGTTCTTTAAGCTTTTGTGTCTACAAACCCTTATCATTTTCTTTTCTTTAATTTATTTTTTTTATTTTATTCTGATCAAGTGTTATATATTGTGTTTTGTTTTTATTATTTATTTTGACAGGAGATGAAATGGTTTGTTTGGGGCTTGAGTTGGAATAAAACTCTAAACCCAACTTGAATTACTCACAGCACCAACAACCAGCGCGCACCCCCTCCCCTTTCTATTTGTTTCATTTTTTCTAATGTCTTTATTAGATTTTGTTTGGTTTGCTATTTATTTTAATAACATTTTTTTAGAATTATTAAATTTATAACTTTATTAGATTTTTGTTTAACTTTTATTGTTAATTATCAATATAATGTTAATATAATGTTGATTTTAGTTCGTTTCAATTTATTTGAGTTTAATTAAATAGAATTTAGACTTAATTTTGGTATGATTTATTTATCTTTGGTCTTAGTTTCATTTAGTTTGATTTATATGAATAGAATTTTATTTGATTTTGGTTCTAGTTTGGTGTGATGCTTTGTAGGTTTATTGTTCGATACCGACGATGGAGATTGTAACATGATGATGGCCTTGTGACGGATTTTATTTTCATAATCTTGCTGCCAATCCTTCGATAGGATTTAGTATGGTGTGAGCCATTTCTTGTTGCGAATTTGGATTCTCTTTATTGGTCTGCTTGGACGTTAGAAGCCTATTGGACATTTGTCTGAGATCCTTTTGTTCATATTGAAGAGGCAACGGACCCTCTCCGTTAGGTACCACGGAGGCCCGATTCTACCTTTTTGCATACTGCTTGCATCTGGAAGTCCTACTGGTGTAGGCTATGTTTGTACATTACTTCATATCGCACTCTCATCTCTTTATCTTATCTCCATTTCGCATCCTCATCTCCTTATCTTATTCATTATTCACTCCATACCGCATTTTCATCTCTTTATCTTATTTCTTCTTCATATTGCATTCTCATCTCCGTATCTTCATTCTTATTCATCCTATCTTATTCCTCATCTTCCTTTATTCTTTCTCGACTTGAGGTGTGCCTAGGCCACCGTGGAGCTCCTCCTTTCATCTTTCTCTTCTTTTCTTCTCCTTCATTAGGATAGTGAGCCTCGCTAACCTAGGACCATCCGAGCATGTGAATATTAGAATTGGACTTTTCCCACTTAGCTTTTACCTTTGTGTCTCTTTGAGTCTTCTCTTCTCACCTCATAATCAGGGACTAAACCCTAAAGGCTTTAAGGCTTTGTGATTAAGATTATGCCTGCATCCTTCTCTTAGGATGGAGTGCATAACTTTAATCCTAAGTGTTAAACCCTCAATGTGTTTAAATCTCTTAATCAATTCACTTAATAATCATCAAGACATCAAGCTTGTAACTTGGGCCTTGCATTAGGGTTCTAATTCTTCCTTAACTGGTTAAGAAGGACTAACCCTAGTGTTAATGGACAAGTCTCCCTCAAGTTGTCTTACAAATCATAAAATCCACTTCACCATCATATCATTGAATAAAATCCACTTAATCAAAGGCTTGTTTTGTCATGAGTTTAATTCCTAATCATGGATTAAGTTGAGGAGTTTTCCTCAGCTTAAACATTCTCATCTATTATCCTTCTATTAGGATGGTGTAATGAGTCTGTTTAATCCTTGCTTATGGCTTAACCTCATTACTCAACACTAAACAAAAACAACAAAAGCATCTAAATAATCACAAATAGGTTAATGATCTTAATCCTATATCAAAGGTGATTAAGTGTGAGAATCTGACTTCACACTTAAGGTATTCTCATTACCCCTAATCAGAGGGAAGATGTGATGAGTTTACTAACCCATTGGTTTAGGCTTAAGCTCATTAACTTATGACAAACTTTCAAAAGCAATAAAAGACTGAAAACTCAAAAACAAACAATAATCGTCTCCTCCGGGATTCTTTTCTCATCTCATTCACTCACAACCGAGAACTCGCTTCTTCCGTCTAATGCAAGACAGTTTGCATCTGTGCCAGACAGATCATACACTTGAGCATAGGCAAGTAAGCAGTTCACAAGTCAATTCATCTTTCAGTCTCTTTGGGTCGAACTACGGTGTTCTGACTTCCTCATTGCACGAGAGGATACGTAGGCATAACTTAACAGTTATCGAACAAAAGTCTCTGTATATTCCCCCTCTTTCCAGCTTTATTCTTTTAAGCCTCATATTCTTGAGCATTTCATTCTTGTTCCTGCACTGACACATCATTTATACACTTCACACTTCCTTTACACTGACACCTGTACATTCTTTTCCAGCTATTTTACACACAAATTGCACTGACACTACCCCTTTAAAGCACAAATCTTTTAGGCGTGGATCCCGTCGAGTACGGCGGACAATCTGGGTGCTAATACCTTCCCAGGTTGTAACCAACCCCCTTTCTCAGTCTCTCTGGTTCGCAAACCGTCTTATCCATCTTTTCCTAGGTCTATGCAGCATTACCTTTCCTCCGGGATAAAAATGCCTAGCTGGCGACTCTATTCATCTCCAGTGAGTTCACGGCTGTGTGTTCTCATTGTCCCCTTCGCCGACCGTTCGCGTCTGTACCTTCATCTGATCCATTTTCATTTGTCGGGAGCGACAGGGTGTATAAAGCAAAAGTCCCTTAAAAATGAAGTCATCTAGTCCCTTAACAACAAAAGATCAAGTCCCTTAATGGTTGCCTTCGTAATGATCTTGTCCCTTTTCGAATAATGATGACAGTCCCTCCAAGAATTGCTTAATACACCATACAGTTGCCTACATAAATAGATGTCCCTTCATATGTCCCTCACATCCAAGGTAATGACTACCTATTCCTTAATAATAGGGATAGTCTTACCACTTAAAGGATTCAAGAACAGAAAGACTTAAACTTTAGGGTAGGTTCCTCATAGTTACTTGCTCACATTTTGAAAAACACTTCAAAACAATTTCAAACACTTCATACTTTCAAACAAATTTTCAAACACAAGTTTTTTACGCATCCGTACATGGATCATTATCAAACTCTTATAAAAATCTTTATCCACACACTTCACATTCTCAAAAACAATTCAAAGTGAGCTAAGTAATTAAGAGCCCATGGATAACCATGGATGTAAAGGGGGCTAACACCTTCCCTTTACATAACCTACCCCCCGGACCCAAAAATATTTTAAAAGGTCTTTCCTGTTCTTTTATGCCTTTCCTTTGGATAAAATAAAAGTCGGTGGCAACTCTTGCTATCCGCAACATTTAACTAAAGTCAGTTCTCCCACCGTGTTACAAATACCCCTTTCACAAATTTGACTTATGTAAAATAAATTGTGTTTAAGCCTTTTATCTAATGAAACACCTTCATTGTTAATTGTGTAGGGAATTTCCATAACACCTTCTCCTAGAATTTTACCTTGTGTGATGTCTTCATACATGATGTGAACGATTTCTTTATAATTGAACTTGATAAACATCAAAGTGTCTCCCTTCATGTGTCTTGAGCATCCGCTATCTAGGAACTATAACTGATTATTCCAAGGCGACCAAAATCTGTAATGGGCCACGAACGATGATGAGGGTGATGATGATGCTCAGGCGTCAAGGAGAGATGGGGGTGTACCTGCAAGATACTCTGATGCGAAAGTAAGACATGGCAGAAAATTGAGAAAGTACGAGTAAAAGAGTTAAGAGAGTGAATATTGGATACCTGGCCCTCTCAAGTGTGAGGGTTTATATAGAGCCTCCAACACTTGGCTATTGGTCCCTATTTTGGGCTTGGATCGTGGATCCCCCGAAAATAGGTAACTACCGGAACTAGCAGTTGGAACGAGCATACTTGGTCAGATGAGATCCATGTCGAGCAGAGGGGAATCCGAGTAGGAGTTATTCCTCAACCGAATCTAGGTGACTTCTCAGGATGTCAGGCAGAAGCTTGGAAGGAGCAGAGGAAACCGACCACGGGTGACTATGGTCGATAATTCCTCTGGTACAAAGCCACTGGGCCCTTTGAAATAAGCCTATTGGGTTATCCTAGAAGTAAGAGTGGATTTGGACATGCCTAGTGTCATACCCCAAATTTGTCCTACCCTTTATTCTCATTCTTTTTTTGGATCATATCATTAGTATATCATTGTGCATTACAAAATCATCAAAGTATGCCTTGTTACTTTCATCCTTTTCTTATTGTTTAAGCAGGTGTTCGTAAAATTCAGGATGTACTCAAAGTTATTATGATTGTTGGTTTTGGTTTTATTACCAAGTTATTTTGTCACTTTATTACATCCCTATTCATTTTGTATTAAGTACAAGTTCAAAAGTGTGATCACCATTCGTTGACAGAGGAAGGGCTCATTTGAATTTTCAATTTGCTAATATTATTTCAAATATGAGAAAGGGCTCATTGGATACAAATTCTAAAGTCATGAATCCTATGTGGTATAAGGATGCATTGAGTCTCAAATACTAGTTTTACGTGGGAAGATTTCTAAAAGGGGATTTTCAATGTTCAATATTAGCTTAACAAGCATAAAGTGCACACCAATGGAATTTACACTTATATAATGAAAATAATATCATTTTGTTATACGCCAGCACCATAGCGCCAGACAATAACAAGGAAATGCCCACCAATTCATAATGTTTCATTTGAAGTGGTCCAAAAATCACGAAGAATGCAAGTTACAAGCAGAACTCTACATTAAATGCCATTTAAATTATCACCAAACCCCATGACATTTCTCCCTACACATAGCATGATACATCTCAAACCAAGCCTTTAAAATCCTGTACGGTTTATTTTACATCAGTAAAGTCAAAATCACATGCTCATGACAACACTATAACAGGCTGTACAAATGTAAAAAGATTAGATGCATAAAGTACAACCCACTAGGCCTAGCAGGAGCCTATTTTCATGAGAAGCTTCATCCTAGTCTATAAGAAATACAGGTTGCACCAAGTCCGGGATAAACCTTGCTTCTCACCGTCTCTATGCCAATCTTCATCAACCAAGTTTTCACCCTTTCCTTCTCCAAGTCTCTTGCCACGTTTTCCATCCCTTTCATCCACCATATAAGGCCTCACAGGTTTGAAAGCTGGTGCCATGATCTCTAGGTTCTCAACATCTGTAAAATAAAAAGGGATAGAAACCTATTGCATCAATTCAGCCAAAATCCATGTCAGGATTCAACCTCAGCCAACAAGAAAAATCTCACACAATGATTCTAAATTTGAATTGATTCTAAGATAGTTAAAGAGCTAAATTTCGACGCTTTCGGTTTAATTCGAGCTCCAACGGCTCCACCTTAGCTTAGTATTAGGAATCGTTCTCGCATAACCATTAACCTTTAACCTCCATTTTGCACTTACCCTTCGTGATCGCTTTATGCCTCGCAATCGACCTACCAAGATGTCTCTTTAAATCCAAACCCTTGATCCAACGTCAAGTGGTCTTAGGTATTAAAACACTTTAAAAATATGAGAGAAATTGTACGCCACGAGCCTTAAGTGGTAGAAAGGAGGATTTCGAGCTCTCGTTATTCGCTCCGATTATTCCGTCGCAAGACACTCGGCTTGTTGGTTCGGAATAAACTATCCATAGTCTTTAGTGCAATTCAACTCCTAAAGAAAGATAAATAAAATTTGAATCTTTTTCCTCCTTTAGCAAGTAATTCATTAGACATAGACATACTTTCGCGCGTGACAACTTAGAAGGTTCCCATCGAGTACGATGGATGTAGGGGGTACTAATACCTTCCCCCTGCATAACCGACTTCCGAACCCCGACAATGGTTGCGATGACCTTGTCTTTATCCTTTCTTCCCGGGTTTTATCTATATTTTCCCTTTCCCTCTTTGGGAATAAATCAAAATTAGGTGGCGACTCTCAAGTCAGCCCAGCCGCGACCGCATTCGTGAGGATCGTATTTTTCGAGGTACGACACCTAGTCATTGGGCCAGTCCAGAACAAGAGCCCCCCAAGTCGTTGCTTCTGCTTGCAAAAGTGATTACTTTAGGGTGGTAAGTTATGTACAGGGTGGAAACTGAGACTTGTAAGAATATTTAGTCATCAGCTCAACCTGGGCGTTAAGATATGGTCGACAGAGAAAGATCCCAATAGTTAAAGGTGTACTGAGAAGTCATGTCATGCAAGCACCTTGGGAAGCATGCACATTTAATGTGTAATGATGACTAGCCTACGGTCATCCCTAGGTAATGAATGTGCTGCTCATAGGTTTCAGGTCGCACGTACTCATGCACGTGTTGAGAGAGGTTATAAATAGGGCGTTGGAGTCAAATTTCATACTTTTTGCTCATCATTTCTCTATTCAACAAGGCTAAGTCTTCAGATTCCACTGTGAATCTCCGTCTGCCACCACTTCTAAAAACTTGTAAGTTTCTTCATTCTCTTGTCGTAGGAAGACTTCTGATCTTTGTTGGATATAGACACATGTGGTTAGGATTGACATTAGGGTTTATAAGGCCCATAACTTAGATGGTTAGGGCTTCTGATATGGTGTCCCCGTCAGATCAAAAGATCTACATTATTGCCGCAGATCAAAAGAATCGATATCGGATGCAAAATCGAGACAGAAATCGCAAAACACCAAAAATTTCCCTACAAGTCTGGTCATACGTGTATTGTCCAAGGCCATACGCGTATGAACCAACTCCTACGCCCCTCATATGCCTCCTCATAAGCGTATTGCTCCCCTCTCTCAAGCCAATATGCGTATTGCCTCCTCATACACAGATTTTCTTGCTTTCCTACGCGTATCATACTAGAATGGGCAGATGGTCGTGCCAAAACACATCTCATACACGTAATTACCCTCTGTTATAGGTAATGCCTAGCTTTCACGCCTCTCCATACGCGTAATACATTCCTATTACGCGTATTGATAGAACCTCACCAATTTTCATGTTTTCTCCTTCATTCTGCATATGTTTCCTATGATTCTCATTTTCACACTTCATACCAGTCCTAAGAAGGTTTCTACATAGATTTTACACTCTTAAACATATAGTTATTTCATCTATTGTTACTAAATTCATTTCTATCAATATTTTAGATCTAAATTCGTAACTAATTCTCCAACCATACAAAACCTACACAAATATTCAACATACATCACAACAACAACCATATTCCACACCAGGATTCAACAAGATCATATCGAATCCATAACAACAATCATACAAAGTACAATTTCATCAATACAAGATAATATACAGAAAAACCTACGAGGGAAAGGACCCCTCACTACACTATCATGTTAATATCACCTAATAAGAATACCTTTCTCCCCCCTTACCTCAGTTCTTGAAGAAAATCTTGCAAATTTTGTCTATGGAGAGTGCCCTAGCTGTATTATTCCTCTTCCTAGCTCTCCCTTGGTTTCTCCAAATTTGTTATGACTAATATTTTCTTAATTTTCAGATTAAGCCTAACTTTCCCTATTATTCTCACTATAATGTTTTACCAAATCACCCTTATTTTAATTAAAACAAAATAATAATAATAATAATAATAATAATAATAATAATAATAATAATAATAATCCTAATATTACTAATATTATTAACATAATAATAATAATAATAATAAAATAATATTTTATGGGGCTTATTATTACTACTACACTCCCCAATATTACTAATCGCACCACAAGTCTACCCGTCCCACTAGGACATTACACCAAAACATCAAGACATGCGGTTTAAACAAGGCCAACAATGCACCAAAAATACACGATGAATAAATTATTAAAAATGGGGTGTTACAACTCTCCTCCCCTTAAAATATTTTCGTCCTCGAAAATGTACCTAACGAGAAAAGTTCCGGATACGACTCCTGCATCCTGCTTTCTAGCTCCCAGGTTACACTTCCAATAGCAGCTTCTCCCCAAGATACTCTCGTTAGAGGAATCTCTTTACCTCTGAGTTGTTTCATCTTACGATCCTCAATTCTTATCGGCATCACTTCCACAGTAAGATTATCTTTAACCTGCACCTTATCCCTCGGGATAACATGAGATGGGTCAGACACATACTTCTGAAGTTGCGACACATGAAACACGTCATGCAAGTTCAAAAGCTCTGGCGGTAACGCCACTCTATAAGAAACAGTGCCAACTTTCAGCAAAATCTGATACGGTCCAATAAACTTAGGATCCAACTTCTTTGATTTTAAAGCACGTCCAACACCATTCATTGGATTGACCCTCAAAAACACATGATTACCTTCATCAAATTCTAATTCTTTCCTCCTATTATCATGATAGTTCTTCTGTTTACTCTGAGATGCTTTCATCTTCTCACGGATCATCTGAATTATCCCAGTAGTCTGTTGCACAATTTCAGGTCCAAGCACTACATTTTCACCAGTTTCATACCAACACAGAGGTGTCATTCCGATACTAGAATGGTAGCTATTGTTGTACGTGAAATCAATCGATGGTAAATGAGTATCCCATGCACCACCTTGTTCCAACACACAAGTCCTCAACAAATCCTCTAACGTCTGAATAGTTCTTTCCGGCTGACCGTCCATCTGCGGATGATAAGCCGGACTCAATTTCAACTTTGAATCCAAAGCCTCTTGCAAACTCTTCCAAAATTCAGAAGTGAACCTCGGATCTCTATCGGAAACTATACTCGAAGGAACACCATGCAAATTCACAATTATCCTGATATAAATCTTTGCCAACATTGTCAACGAAATACTCATGTTAATAGGAATAAAATGTGCGGATTTTGTAAGTCGGTCCACAACTATCCAAATAGCATCAAAACCTCTCGCCGTATTCGGAAAACTAGTAACAAAGTTCATAGCAATACTGTCCCATTTCCATTCTAGAATTTCCAACAATTGCATCATCCCTGAAGGCTTCTGATGATCCATTTTTGATTTCTGACACACCAAACAAGCGTACACAAACTGTGTTATATCTATTTTCATACCCAACCACCAAAATAACTTTTTCAAGTCTTGATACATCTTTGTAGCTCCTGGGTGAATACTCAAGCTACTTTGATGACTCTCTTCTAAAATTTTCTTTTTCAGTTCTGCATTGTCTGACACACAAATTCTACCTCAGAATCTCAACACTCCAGAATTATCTACTTGGATATCATTTTCAGGATCACTACCAACTCCATATCAAGCCTCTGATTTTCTTTAATCACATCCAAAAAGTCGTCATTCACCTTTAACATTCCAAGCCTAAAACGCTCGGGTGTCGTCTCACAAACCATGCTCAAATCTCTGAACTATTCAGTTAACTCCATTTCTTTCACCATTAATGTCGACATATGAATTGTCTTACGGCTCAATGCATCTGCTACTACATTAGCTTTAACCGGATGATAGCTCAAATTAAAATCATAATCTTTCAAAAATTCCAACAATCTCCTATGTCTCATATTCAGTTCCTTCTAGGTCAAACAAATAGTTCAAACTTTTGTGGTCATTAAATACGTCAAATCTTGGCCCATACAATTAGTGCCTCCAAATTTTCAACATAAAAACCATTGTGGTTAATTCAAGATCATAGTGGGATAATTCCTCTCATGTACCCTCAATTGTCTAGAAGCATAAGTCACTACCTTACCATCTTGCATCAGAACTACACCTAATCCCATCTTGGACGCATCACAATACACAACAAAAGGTTCACCAGGACTTGGCAAAACCAACATTGGTGTCGTAGTCAATTTCTTTTTCAAATCTTCAAAACTTTCTTCACAAGTTGTTTCCCAAATAAACGCTTGACTCTTTCTAGTCAATTGAGTCAACGGTAATGCCAAATTAGAAAATCCTTGGATAAATCTTCTATAATAACCTGCTAAACCCATAAAACTTCTAATCTCTGTTACTGTCTTCAGAGGTTCCCATTGCAACACAACACTTACTTTAGAAGGATCCATTGTTATACCATCACCAAAAATAACATGACCCAAGAAACTTACATTCTTAAGCCATAACTCACACTTTGATAACTTAGCAAACAACTTGTTATCCTTAAACACCTGAAATGCAATCCTCAAATGTTCTTTATGATCATCTTCAGTCTTAGAATAAATTAGAATATCATTAATAAACACAACAATAAACTGATCCAAATAAGAATGGAAGATACGGTTCATATACTCCATGAACGCACCTGGAGCATTAGACACTCCAAACGGCATCACAACATATTCATAATGTCTATAACGAGTTCTAAATGCAGTCTTCTGAATATCACCTTCTTTCACTCGAATCTGATGGTAACCTGATCTCAGATCAATCTTACTAAATATATGAGTACCAACTAGCTGATCCATTAAGTCATCAATCCTCGGAAGCGGATATTTATTCTTAATGGTCACTTTATTCAACTGAAGGTATTCAATGCACAGACACATACTACAATATTTCTTCTTTACCAACAACACTGGAGCTCCCCCCTGTGAGATTTCAATTCAACCAACTCTGATGCAGATATCTTGTACGGTGCCATAGAAATAGGCTTTGTACCAGGAATAAGATCAATAGAAAATTCAACTTCTCTCGTCGGAGGTAACTATGTAATATCATCAGGAAATACTTCAAGAAATTCATTCACAACTAGTAACTCACTAACTAATACTTTTCTTTCAACAGATAAAGATGCGAACACTGCAAACATCTTAGCCTCATCTTCCAACAAAGTTCTCAATTCTTTAGTAGATAACGAATTAGCCAACGCTTCCTATGAAGGAGTAGGAAATAACAACTTCTTCCTATAACAATCAATATAGACCCAGTTGAATTCCAACCAGTTCATCCCCAAAATAACATCCAGATTACCGAGCGGTAAACAAATCAAATCCACTCTGAAATCTCTATAAAAAATAGTCAACAAACACTTCAAACACACTAAAGACGTAATCAAAGAACCAATAGATGGAGTCTCAATCGTCATTCTCTGGTCTAGAGTAGACTGTACAATTCCTAACCTTTTCACACAATCAACAGAAATAAATGAGTGGGTTGCACCTGTATCAATAATTACAATCAAAGGAATATTATTAATAAAATAAGCACCTTTGACGGAACGCTCCTCATTAGTGGATTGGGTTCCCACCAAAGCAAACACCTTCCCACTAGCTCCTTGAGACTTCTCTGATTTCTGGCAAGTTGTACTGACATGACCCTGTCCACCACAATTGAAACAAGTTGGCATAATAGCTCTACAATCTGCTACCACATGACATGTTCGTCCATACGAAGCATTTCTTCACTTCATTCTGACAAGTATTAGTACGATGACCCGTGCCCCACATCTGATACATTTCAAAGTATTAGCTTTCTATTTTCCTTTGTCAATCGGAGAACTATAAGTAGTACCCCCAAATCTCTTCTTACCCTTTCGATCATTCACAACCTTATAGTGAGTAATCTGAGCCCTGTTGTAATTATCATAAATTCTGCTTCTATTCATCATCCTTGGATAATTCCTGATCTTCTGACAAGCAATGCCCTGTTTGATCTCAGGATGCAACCCATTCTTGAATTTCAGACACTTTGAAGTCATAGCAACCTCAGTGTTATAGTGTGTGTAACACCCTTCCTACCCCAAAACAATTAAGAAATTTAAATCATATATCAGAGTACAACTCATTAAAAAGGGCATCACATTACTTCTTAAATTACAAATCATAAACATCACTTAAAGTCATGTCCCATAACACGGGTTCATAAAATCATGAAAACAACATGAATCTTTTCTTCATAAATATGCAACGGAAAAACTAATAAGTAAAAAAAAATCATCTTTAATAAAACCAAAACTCATAATTCATCTCAAATATCATTTTATCAAAATACTTAAACAAAACTTAACATCTTAATCCAAATAAACATAAACACTCAAGTGAAACCCATCTCGATGTTACTGGACACATAACAGGACTCCATTTCTAACTAACTTGACGACTCACTATCTCTGAGTTAAGCACGCACTGAGCTAACCTTGATTATCTGCAGGATGGCATAATAGGCCATCACCAGAAGCAAAGCAGGGTGAGTAAATTCACATTCCAGAATATAATATAGAAGTAAGAATTTATAACAATCAACAACAACAACAACAATTCATTTATAACTCATTTTTACATATCCTCATCATCACGTCATAGAAATATTCACCATGCTCATTTAATACACATCATCAAATACGTCTCATCATTACACAAAACATCAATGTACTCATGCTATGTCATTTAGAATGAAATGCAACCTCTTACTAAAGCATGTGGTACCAAAACATCCTCATATGATGAACACTGGGCCATCAACCCTCCCTTAAGGGAGCACATCATAAACATCATATCACTTCAATCCACACAATGGGATTGAAGCTATCAATGGACCAAAGTCCCCTCATAAATTCAATGCCATGAATGCAAGATGCAATAATACACATCATCCTCAAAACATCATAACATTGCATCCACATTCATTATTAAACAATTATTCCTCATACTCATTCAAAACATCATGTACATACTCATGGAACATCATACAACGCACTCATCCTACATCATATCTCTACATCATGAAATCATACATCATAACTCGAAGAAAATCAAAGGATTCACCCTACGTCACTTAACTACTAGCTCTACTCATATAGCCTCCAAGACACGTCATGTGACAACTCTACAACGTCATAGCAACCTAGAACAAACTACCTTAAAAATTGTTTTCAAAATTATAACATTTTTCCAAGTTTCTCATGGCTCTCTAAGCGAGACATCACGCTCGCTAAGCACCCAATTCACTGACTCTTCTCGCTAAGCGAGCTTCCCGATTTCTACAGAATTTTTCTACGATTTCAGTCTTCTCCTTCTACGATTAAACTCCTCCAAAACCCATAATTCAACAGCATTACCTCAGAAAACCTCATTAACATCAACATTCATCATAATAACATCATATACATCATGTACATCATTGTATTCATCAAAATCATCATGAATTCATCATTAACAACACAAAACCATCAACCAAAACCCTATTCCCTAAACCACACCACAAAACCCCCAATTCCATTCCCATATTATAATATCGAAAGGAAAATACTCCATGTACCTTAATTTCCGTAAGCTTTCGATAAACTCTTCGTAAATCTCTCAATCCTTCAAGCCCTAGCTTTTCCTCTTCTCCAGGGCTCTTTTCCCAAAAGTGAGATCGTTCCACATGATCGTACTCTCCAACTTTACCTTCTTTTGTCACTCTTGTCCCTAGGACCTCTTTTAGTCTTTCCCCATAAAACCCCCAATATTCCTCAACCAAAAGACCACAATGCTCTTATCCTCTAATGCCTTTTATTTTATTCAATTTAATCTCAAATAATAAAATAAACCACTAAACTTAATTATTATAATATTATTAAAATAATAAGCTACCTACAAAACTTCACAAAACGTCAAATAACCTCATAAACATCAAAATTCACAATAAAAAGACATCAATTAAATTAAAATTGACTTTGGGGTGTTACAACTCTCCCCTACTTAAGAATTTTCCTCCTCGAAAATGTACCTGAAGCAAACAGCATCGGATACGACTCTTTCATTTGATCCTCTCGCTCCCAAGTCCATCTATCACCAGCTTGTCCACCCCACAATAACTTCAATAAGGAAATCTCTTTACCTCTTAATCATTTCATTTCTCTACCATCTAATCGCACTGGTGAAACCTCTACGGTCAAATTATCTCTTACTCGAACATCATCCATCTGAATCACATGCGACAGATCTGCAATGTACTTCATCAACTGTGACACATGAAACACATCATGCAAATTCGCAAGTGACGGTGGTAATGCAATCTGATATGCCACCTCTCCGACCCTCTGCAAAATCTGATACGGTCCAATTAAACGCGGAGTGAGATTTTTGGACTTCAAAGCTCGCCCGACACCAGTTATTGTAGTAACCCTCAAAAACACATGATCTCCTTCTTGAAATTCAAGTGCTTTCATCCTCTTATCATGGTAACTCTTTTGACGACTTTGAAAAGTCTTCATTCTCTCTCGAATCATCTTAAGCTTTTACGTCGTCTCCTGCACAATCTTAGGTCCGAGCATAACACTCTCGCCTGACTCATACCAACACAATAGAGTCATACACCACCTCCCATACAATGCTTCATACAGAGCCATATCAATTCTCGCATGAAAACTATTGTTATAAGTAAACTCAATCAACGGCAAATGATTATCCCACGCACCCCCATGATCCAACATACAAGCCCTCAGCAAATCCTCTAAGGATTGGATAGTCCATTCCGTCTGACTGCCCATCTGTGGATAATATGCAGAACTCATCCTCAACTTAGTTCCCAAAGAATCTTGTAAACTCTTCCAAAATCTCGATGTAAACCGCAGATCTCTATCTGACACGATATTCGACGTTATTCCATGCAACCTCACAATCTTATCAATATACATCTCTGCTAGCTTCGACATGGAATGGTTAAACTTCATCGGCAAGAAATGTGCCGACTTAGTTAATCGATCTACAATCACCCAAATGGAATCATTTCCCTTCATCGTCTTCGGCAAACTTGTCATAAAATCCATATAAATGCTATCCCATTTCCATTCTGGAATACTCAATGGTTACATCATACCTAAAGGTTTTTGATGTTCAAACTTTGATTTATGAAAAACCAAACAAGCATACACAAACCCTGCAATATCTCTCTTCATACCCGACTTCCATAATAGCTTATGCAAATCATGATACATCTTAGTAGCACAAGGATGAATACTCAACCTACTTCGATGTCTTTCATCTAGAATACTTTTCTTCAATTCTGGAATATCAGGAACACACACTCGATCTCGAAACCTCATCATACCATTTTCATTAATTCAGAATTCTCCTCCGTTACCTTGGTTAATCAAAGTCATTTGATCAACCAACTTCAAATCTGATTGTTGTCCTAAACGAATCTCTTCCACAATATCATTCGTCAATTTCAGTATTCCCAGCTTCACACTCTCAGATGTAGTTTCACACAAGAAACTCATGTCTCTGAATTGTTCAATCATATCAAGTTCTTTCACCATCAACATCGACATATGCAAAGCCTTCCTACTCAAAGCATCTGCAACCACATTAGCTTTACTAGGGTGGTAACTTAAATCAAAATCAAAATTTGGCAACATCTATAACAATCTCCTTTGCCTCATGTTTATTTCCTTCTGATCAAACAATTATTTCAAACTCTTATGATCGTTGAACACCTCAAACCTTGATCCAAACAGATAGTGCCTCCAAATCTTTAACACAAAAACCACGGTTGCTAACTCCAAATCATAGGTAGGATAGTTCCTCTCATGAACACGTAACTGTCTAGAAGCATAGGCAACTACTTGACCATTATGCATCAAAACACCACCAAGACCCATCTTCGAAGCATCATAGTACACCACAAAAGATTCATTCGAATTCGGCAAGATCAAAAATGAAGAAGTAGTCAACCTCTTCTTCAACTCAACTAAACTCTTCTTGCAAACAACATCCCATACATAAGCCTGACCCTTTCGAGTCAATTGCGTCAGAGGCAATGCCAACTTAGAAAAACCCTTTATGAACTTGCGATAATAACCGGCCAAACCAAGAAAACTTATGCTCTCGGTAGAAGACTTTGGAGTTTCCCAATTCAACACAGCATCAATCTTCGAAGGATCCACAAAAATTCCACCACTAGAAATCACATGGCCAAGGAAACTTACTTCCTTCAACCAGAACTCACACTTCGACAATTTAGCATAAAGCTTCTTCTCTCTCAACACCTGTAATACAATCCTCAAATGTCCCTTATGTTCTTCTGACTTTGAATAAATTAGAATGTCATCAATAAAAACCACAACAAACTTATCCAAATACTCATGAAAAGTCAGGTTCATATATTCCATGAATACACCAGGTGCATTGGACACACCAAAAGGCATCATAGTATATTCATAGTGACCATATCTTGTCCGGAAAGCTGTCTTCGGAATATCATATGCTTTAACTCGAATCTGATGATAATTGGACCTCAAATCAATCTTGCTAAAAAGACAAGCTCCCACCAACCGATCCATCAAAACATCAATCCTCAGAATTGGATATTTATTCTTGATAGTTACTTTATTCAACTATCGATAATGAATGGACAACCTCATGCTACCATCCTTCTTCTTAACCAACAACACAGGAGCACCCCACAGAGAAACACTCGGACGAACAAATTTCTTCTCAAAAAGTTCTTCAAGTTGTTTCTTCAACTCACTCATTTCAGAAGCTGACATCCGATAAGGAGCCATCGACACTATACTAGTACCCAGTACTAAATCCACAGTAAACTCTACTTCACGCTCCGGTGGTAAATCACTAATATCATCCGTAAACACATCGAGAAATTATCATACAACAGGTAACTCCACACCCACTTGTACACGGTCCACTTGTAACTCCGCAAACAAAGCAAACATCTGGACTTCATCTGCTAGAAGTTCATCCACTTGCTTCGCAGATAGAAACATCATCTCCCCACCATCACTAAACTCTGGAAACTCTACCGTCTTTGCATACCAGTTGATATGCATGAAGTTAAATTCTAACCAATTTATTCCCGGTACAACATCCATATGGCGCAAAGGAAAACACACTAAATACATCAAGAAATCTTTACCATAAATCGTTAGAGGACATTTCAAACACACACGGTTAGTCGTAACTGAACCGTCAGCAGGCATTTCAATCAACATATTACCATTCATAACAGTCAAAGGTAAATTCAACATGGTCGCACACTCAATCGAAATAAACAAATGAGTAGCTCCAGTATCAATTATGGAAACCAATTCAACATCATTAATTAAACAAGTACCTCAGATCAAGTTGTCTTTCTTCTGAGCATCTGAGTCGCTCAAAGCAAACACTCTACCATCAGTCTAAGCCGCAATAGCAACCTTCTTCGGTTTCTGGCACTGAGTACTGATGTGTCCCTCCTCGCTGCAATTAAAACAAGTTAGTTCAGCATTCATGCACTCATTCTTCATATGGCCCTTCTTAGCACATCAGTAGCATCTTATCACAGTAGCAATACACACATCAGACTTGTGACCTGCTTTGCCATACGTATAACACTTGAGAGGAGTGGGACCTGCTCCCCCATTTGGCTTCTTCCCATCTTACCCTTCGGCTTCCCTTTGTCATTTGGAGTTACATAAGGCTTCCCTCGAACTGACCCTTGTCTCTATTCTCACTCACCTGCTTATAGTGAGCAGATCAAGCTCGACTATCCTCATCATAGATCCTACTCTTATCCACATGCTCAGCATACCTGCGGATCTGCTGACAACCAATCACTTGCTTGATTTTCGGTCTCATCCCATTCTCAAACTTCAAACACTTGGACAACTCAGCATCATCACAGTTGTTGTAAGGACAAAACTTCACCAACCTCTTGAACTTGGCAGCATACTCTGCCACCATCATGTCCCCCTGCTTCAGTTCCAAGAAATCTACCTCTTTCTTTCCACGGGCGTCTTCAGGAAAGTACTTACTCAAAAATTCCCTCCTGAACACATTCCAAGATATCGCAGCCCCGGCCCCTTCCAATCTATAATGGGTATTGATCTTACCTGATCAGAGTGGGCCTTCTAGGTGCTGAGAAACGAACATGATGGTTGATTGAGAGAAGGTGGGGTGTACCTTCAAGGCACTATAATGCTTAAGTGAGTATGGGTACAAAAGTAGAATAATAATGATAAGTTCATAATACCTGACCCTCTAATGAAATAGGGTATTTATAGTGTGCCCCCAGCATTGGGCCAAGGTTCTTTCATGGGTTGGATCAGTTAGGCCCAAGGAAGAACTTCCAAGGAACGCGTAGGAGCGTGTAAGACCTAGCACGTGGTCTTGCCCTAGGTCCAACTGCCCCTATATTCTAAGAGATAATAGTGGATAGTTGGGTGACGTGTCATACATGGGGGAGACTTCGTTTCCCCTACTTCCAGCTAGTGGGTCGTGGGCGTGCCTGACGGTTTGAGCATTTTTCTTGTTGGGTTGGGCCTCTTCCCGACACAGTCTTAGAGGCCCAGTCCGGAATAGGAGCTCCCCAAGTCGAAACTTTGGGATAGAGTGAGGACTTAAGAGCTTGTCATGCATAACGCTTAGTGTCAGGGACAATTACGAGCTCCTGCAAGGCGAGGAGCTGAATGTATCTGACAATCCCGGGTTGCCTTGTCGCGGACAACCACCGCCGTCGCCATCGTTCACCGTCGTCATCATATCACCAGAATCATTTCAGGTAACACCTTGATTCCCTTTTTATGGTAATTTTGGACTTAGCTAGCTAGTTATAATAGTGAATTGTTCCTCGAAGTAGGTAGGATGTATGTTCTTTAGGTGGTTTTTAGGGTTTTTGGATGAATGTCTCGGGCGTAATGTGAATATGTCGGGCAGAAATAGGGATTTTAGGTAAAGGTCTCGGGCATGGTATGAACATGTCGGGAAAACGTGGGGGTCCATTTGAATGTCGTGGGCATCTTTTGAATGTCCCGGGCAGAATCTTCATGAATTCTTTGAATGTCTCGGGCATTATTTGAATGTCCCATGAGAAACCTTCATAGGTTCCTTGGGTTTCACGGGCATTCTTTGAATATCTCAGGTAATTTAGTATAGGTATGTCGGGTATTGACGTCCTCTCCCTTTCACTTGAACTGCGGTGGAAGGGTAAATTTAATGCAATGTTGAATTCACTTGTTCTTTCTGCTTTTCAGGTAATACAGACCAAGGACGTCTCGTGGAAGGGAGCGCGCCATATTCATCCAAGAGTGAAGACCTCTCATTGGTTGCTGACGAACCAATGGAGACAGAATCTTGCTTTATGGACGACCACTCTAATGACCATACGGTAGTCGAGGAAGTGGTTCCTAACGAGCCTCTAAATTTGCAATGTTACGCTCCCCTTCCCGAGCAGCGGATCTGTTTATATTTTCGGGGAAAGCGGTTTGCAATGTATGAGTTTGCCTTCCGAGAAGTGGGGATGCGACTCCTCTTCAATGAATTTCAGATGGGGGTTTTCAAGTGGCTTAAGCTGGTGCCCTCGCAACTCCATCCCAACGCCATATCGTTCATTCGGGAGTTTGAACTGGTATGCCATCATCTTTAAATTGGTTGTACTCTGCCTCTCTTCTTTCGTGTCTTCCACTTGCAACGGTTGGGCAGTGAAGGACAACACAACTGGATCTCTTTCAAACAGCCTTCGAGGTTATTCAAAACCTACCACGATTTTGTCCGAAACATCAAAGACAAGTGGTACACGGTGAAACCCATCACCCAGCAGGCCCTCGACAACATATATTTTTTGCAACGGAAGGCTAATGGCGGGAATGCCTAGTGTCGAAGATCCCCCTCGAATGGAGGCTAGATCATTTCTATCTATTGACTAGTCATTATAGGGTAAGACCCGAGAATCTGGGGGTCGAGGACAAGTTGGCGTACAAAAGGCTGGTGGACTATGTCAGGAGTTTCAGCCCTTCAACGTGCGTAGACTGACTAGACAATCCGTTACTGGGTGACGATGGATTGCCCATCTTAGAGCCTCCGACTTTTAGGTTGCTTATTCTCGACTATCTCTTTCTTTTTGTTTTTAACTTGCCTTGCTGACTTGTTCATTTTGTAGGTGATATGCCCAAACTCAGGGAACAAGCACTGAAATTGGCCAACCAGGTTGTGGAACCGACCAAGCAATCAAAGAAAAATAGCAAGGGTCGTGTCAACAAGTGGCCACCGAGCATATGGCCGGTGGTTCTGGGACTTCCAGCCCTACTCCACATTCTCCATGCCTGAATTCTCCGCCCGTGACAATAATGACGAACGAGACCATCCCACTAGATGATTCACCTCACCCTAAGCATCCTCGTTCTGAGGGTCCGTTAGGTCGATCAGCTATTGTGCACGGAGGTCTTTCTGAGAACCAATGGGCCTACCTTCTTCCTCCCTTCTACTTGGAGCGTGAAGCTTTCATCTCAGAGGGTTCTTTCAGGGTGATGCCTGCAGAGGCCAAAGCTATTCTCGACTAGGAGACGGCGACCAGATGTGCCAGCATATCTCAGAACGTTGCTGCAATGATTAGGGTCATGGAGACAGCCTGGTCATGTCCGACAGTTCCTGCTCACTGTCTGAGCTAAAGGGCGCGGAGGAAGCGCTCCGAGCTCTCAGGGCTGAAAAGAACCAGCTCTCCCAGGATTTGGCCAATTACAAATAAGAGCACAAGCTCCAGGAAGGTTTGAAGTCTTAGCTAGAGGATATGAAGCGTGAGCGAGAGACCTTGGTCGAGGAGAACAAGAAGCTGAAAGAGCGAGAGGCCGAGTTTACTGAAGCTATTATGGAGAATGGACGTTTCCGCTCAAGGGTCGAGGTACTAGAGAGGATGGATCTCCTTGTTGAAGGTGAAAGCAAAGAGGAGTTGGCCTTGCAGAACCGGGGTGACCTGATTGCCCAGATCAGGGAGCTTGAGAGGGATGTCGTCAGGGTCTTCAAAGACGGTTTCGACAATGCTACCGATCAGCTCAAAATCGTCAACCCTGGGCTCATCACTGATGGAACGACCTTCAACTATGGAGTGGTTGATGGGGAGATCACCTGCCCGGCTACTGGTTCGGGGGATGAAGGGGATGACGAGGATGCTAATGAATAGGTATGGCCTGCGTGCCTTTGTTTTTTTGGCTTGCGTGCCATTTTGCTTTTTTTATGGCCTACGTGCCACCCATATTTTGGGCTCTGCCCTGTGTGTGATTTGTCGGTCATTTTGGCCGGGTTTATAATATAATTTTTATTTTTTGTTAATTTTGTTTAATTTTGATGATATTATGTGAACTTGTTTGCTCGACTGTATAGACTCGTCGATTTAGGGAACCAGCGAGGTGGTGATTTTTACGTCCACTGCGAATCGGGACGAAGGTCGCGGTCGTGGCTCTGATCCCAGGGCTTGGGCCATCCCATCACGAGCTGGGTGCCATGCTGACATGGTACTGCGGCACTGGAGTTTGTTTTGAAGTGTCCAACATCGAGGGAGACCGTGTCCGTCTTCCAAGGACGTCGACCTTCCTTTCGATTAGTGACGAAGTGCCATGGTCGTACCTTCCATGCCTTCATGAGGTTTTAATCTATAGTATTGCTTGAGTTTTTCAGCATTCCATGGTCGAGCAAGTTCTTCTCCATGTAGATTCTCGAGGTAGTAGGCCCTATTATTTGTTTTGTCTTGGACACGATATGGGCATTCCCAGTTCGCGACCAACTTGCCCTCGCGTGGGTACTTCTGGTTTCTTCGGAGGACGAGACTGCCTACTTGAAATTCTCATTTTATGACTTTTGCATCGTGGCGTAGAGCCACCTTTTGTTTTAGTGAAGCTTCTCGTAGGGCCTCCTTAGAATGAATATCCTCGAAGAGGTCTAACTCTACTCGCAATGCTTCGTCATTCAACTCTTCATCGAGGGGCACTTCTGTACGTCTTGAGGGTTCCCGTATTTCCACCAGGATGACCGCCTCCGTCCTGTAGGTTAGTCGAAATGGGGTTTCCTTAGTTGTGGAGTGTGGGGTCGTGCGATAGGCCCATAGTACTTTGTATAGCTCCTCAATCCACACTTTCTTTGCTTCACCCAATCTACGTTTTAGCCCTCTTAAGATTACCATGTTTTTCGCCTCTGCTTGACCGTTAGTTTGGGGTGCTCAATGGACGTGAAATGTTGCTTCGTTCTTAGGTTGGCGATGAAGTCTTGGAATCTCCTGTTCGTGAATTGTGTCCCGTTGTCGGTGATGAGGACTTGGGGTATGCCAAAGCAGGCGAGGATATTTCTCTTGAAGAAACATAGTATGTTTTGTGTAGTGATCTTGGCAAGGGCTTCGGCCTCGATCCATTTTGTAAAATAGTCAACACCGACGATAAGGTATTTGTTATGGTAAGAGCCAGTCACAAATGGACCGAGGATGTCCATTCCCCACCAAGCGAAAGGCCACGGGAAGGAGAGTGTCTTCATCTTGTTGGGAGGGGCCAGGTGCATGTCTACGTGTCTTTGACACTTGTCGCATCTCTTGTCGTGCTCATTTGCGTCTTATTGCATCGTCGACCAGTAATAACCTGGTCGCAATGCATTGTGTGCCAATGATCGTCTGTCGAGATGGTGAACATTAATTACCCTGTGTATCTCTCCTAAGATGTCGCGGACTTTTTCCTGTTCGACACATTTAAGTAACGGGATGGAGAATCCTCACCGGTAGAGTTTGCCATCGAGGATGACATAAGAACATGCCATTCTTTTAGTTGCAAATGCCTCTTTGGGGTATGTTGGAAGTTCGTCATTTGTGAGGTAATTATGGATGGGATTCATCCAGCAATGGGCGTCACCAATGGTGTTCACTTCAAATAGAGATGAAGGTTTCTCGATACTTGGCTGTGGGAGGATCTCCTGGATCACGGATTTGTTCCCTCCTTTCTTTCGTGTGCTCGCCAGTTTAGACAGGATGTCCGCTCGTTTATTGTGTTCGCGTGAAACGTGTTGGACTTCCCAGGAGTCAAACTTCTCCAATTTTTCTTTCACGAGGGCCAGGTACTCGATGAGATTATCGTTTTTTCCTGATATTCTCCTCGTACCTGGTACGCTATGAGCTTAGAGTCGGTGGATATCTTCACTTATTTTGCCCAAATATCTTCGGCTAGTCGCAAGCCCTCTAGGAATGCTTCGTATTTGGCTTGGTTATTGGAAGTTGGGAAGGCCAACGCTAGTGACACTTCAATCAAGATGACATCCTCCTTCTCGAGGATGATACATGCGCCACTCCCGGTCAAGTTGGATGCGCCGTCGATGAAGATTGTCCATTTGTGGGCACCACTGGCCGGGGTTGGGCTACGTGTCATCTCGGCGACAAAGTCGGCCAGAAATTGTTCCTTTAAAGATTTCCTGATTTCCTACTGGATGTCGAACTCTGATAGTTCTAACAGCCACTTCAGCATTCTACTGGCCATATCTCGTCGTCCAAGTAGTTGTTTTACGGGTTGGTCTGTCTAGACCTTTATTGTATGGGCAAGGAAGTAATGTCGTAATATTTTGGCCACATTTATGAGGGCTAAAGCAAACTTTTCAATCTGTTGATATCTGAGCTTGGGACCCTGAAGGGCTTTGCTCATGAAATAAATAGGTTTCTGCCCGTCATCAGTTTCACGGATGAGGACACCGCTGACCACCTCAGTGGCTACGGATAGGTATAGGTACAAGGTCTCATTCTCTAGCGGTCGTGATAGCACTGATGGTTCATAGAGTTCCTTTTTTAGGTGGAGTAGCGCTTGTTCGCACACTCTAGTCCATTCAAAGGTGACTTCTTTGCTTATTAGTTTGAATAAGGGAATGGCGTGTTGCACGGATTTAGCTACGAAACAAGATAGGGAGGCGAGCATGACATTAAGGGATTTAATGGATTTCTTCGAGTTGGGGGTTGGGAACTCCGAGAATGCTCGACATTTGTCGGGGTTGGCTTCAATCCCTCATTCAGAGAGGTAGAAGCCGAGGAACTTCTCCGCTCAGACGCTGAAGGTGTATTTTCCGGGGTTGAACCTCATTTTGTATTTTCTTGCCTGCTCGAAGACCTTCCAGAGTTGTTGGGCATGGTCAACCTCTCCGTGTGATTTTACGATCATATCTTCCATGTAGACCTCAAGCATGTCCCCGATCTCTCTTCGGAAGACTTTGTTCATCATGCGTTGGTATGTGGCCCCGGTGTTTTTCAGTCTGAAAGGGCATAACATTGTAGTAATAGTTGCCTGACGGAGTCATGAAGGTCGTGTGCCTCTTGTATGTGTCCGACATTAGGATTTGATTATATCCACTGTATGTGTCCGTGAAGAACAAGAGTTTAAAAACTACAGAGTTTTCTACCAATTTATCTATGTTAGGCAAAGGAAAAGCATCTTTGGGATATGCCCGGTTAAGATCAGTATAATCAATGCACATTCGCCATTTTCCATTATTTTTCTTAACAAGAACTGCATTAGAGAGCCAGGTTGTGTACTGGGCTTCAGAAATAAAATTTTCCTCTAGGAGGTCTTTTACGGCCTGCTCGGCAGCCTCCGCTTTCTCGGGAGACTACTTGCACTTACGTTGTGCTACGGGCCTAATGGCCGGATCTAAAGCTAATTAGTGACATGCCACCTCAGGATCAACCCCGGGCATCTCAGCGGCACTCCATGCAAACATTTATGCATTCTCCTTGAGGAAAGTTATGAGTTGTTCCCTTGCCACTGGTGGTATTCTGGTACCTATCTTCACAACTCTGTCGGGGTTGTCGCTTAGAGGAATGAGTTTGAACTCGCCGTTGGGGACTGGACGAACAGGGTAAGTGGATGTTTGCCCGTTGATGGGGCCCTGTGCTTCAGTGTCTTCTTTGTCGAGGCAGTTATCGAGCTCGACGTAGTTGACTCACGGGGGAGATGGATGCTCTTTGACTCTAGGCTTCTTGTTGTCCTTGGAGGTGTTGATTATGGCCTATCCTTTGACCGCCGCATCGTAACATCTTCGGGCAGATTCGATATCGCTGTGAATTGTGACTACGCGGCCCAACTTGGTGTAATATTTCATTTTCAAGTGGACGGTAGATGGGACTGCTGTAAATTCGGCCAATGTGGGTCGGCCAAGGATACAGTTGTAGAGCGAAGGGCACTCAATCACCAGGAATTAGACTTTGACCTCTCTAGCGGTCTCCTGCTCCCCGAAGAGAATGAGGAGCTCCACGCATCCCAATGGTCTTGTGGGGCCCCGTTAAACCCTTGGAGGTTGGACCCGACATATGGGGACAAGTTTGTTTTGTCCAGCTTGAGAGTATTGAATAAGTGGACATACATATTATCCATCGAGCTACCTTGATCGACCAAAATGCGTCGAACATCGAAGCGTGCCATTTTGGCCCTTATCAGTAAAGGGGTGCTCGAGTTAGGTGATCCACCTGACAATTCCTCGAGGAAAAGGATATAGGGTTGGATCGCCCCCGAGATTTTGTTAATGTTGTCAATTGATCGGGCGCGGTTAACAGGAGCTCATCGAACTTTCACTTTAAAGAAATGGCGGTGTTCTCGATGTTTACTCCTCCTCCAAAGATCACCATGGCCACGGGGAAATTCTCCCACAGGTTGTGTGCATCAAGTCTCCCCCCAAGGCTAGAGTCGGGGAGGTGGAAATCTCCAGGTCGTGATATGCACATTGCCACTTGAAAGGGGGAGTTGTCGCCCGACGAGTCTTCGCCATTCCTTTTCGTGTACTATTCCTCGTGTCGGGGAGTCTCACTTCTTTTGGAGTATTGTCTGAGATGACTCTCTTTGATCAGAATCCCGATCGCATCTTTTAGGTGGATACAATCCTTGGTCACATGTTAGTGGATTCTATGGAAGCGGCAGTACTTGGACTTGTCAGTGTGGGGCTTGGGTGTTGTAGGTTTGGGGAACCTTACCCTGCCCTGTTTGAACTCAGAGTTGATGCATTCGGCGAGGATGCGCTCGCGGGGATCAGTCAACAACGTATATTCGTAGAATCGCCCCGCTGGTCCTCTTCCTTCGTGGACCTCGTGAGGCTTGTCGTCTCTCCTCTTATCCCTGGTGCGGTAGGGGCCAGTATATTCTTTGTGGTTGGAGCTTCTAGCGTTATCATGACCTCGGTTGCTCCGGACACTGTGAGCGACCTGTTTCTCCTTGTACCTGATGTATGCTTGAGCTTTATGAAGAAGCTCGTCGAGGGTGCGAGGAGGTTCTATCCCGACAGCTCTACTGATTTTTCTTCCAGGAAGGAGCCTTTTTTCGAGGAGATACTTTTTCATATAATCGGTCGTATCCACCTCGAGGCCTCCTGGTTAAATCGCTTGATGTATGAGTGCAACATTTGGTTCTTCCCTTGTATGATGGCTTCAAGGTTTGCTTCTGTCTTGGGGTGGCGTCGGGAGGCTGTGAAGCTCTTCGTGAATGCTGACTTCATGCTCCTCCAGGATGTGATAGATTCGGGGGCCAGGATTTCGTACCATGCCATGGCTCCTTTCCGGAGTGTTGTCAAGAATAACCTGCACTTGACGTTCCCGTTAATTTCGTTGTAGTAGTTGAGCATAGCATTAATGTTGTCGACGTAGTCATCGGGGTCAGTCATCCCGTCATAAGTTGCCAGGTTCAGGGGTTTCTCCATGCCCGACGGGAATGGTGCCTCCATGATAGCCCGGGAAAGGGGGAAGCGGGGGTCATCTTCAGCACTCCTCAACGGGGTGTAATCCTCGTTCCTAGGACTCCAATCACATCGAGGGGAAGTCCTGGGCCGGTCGCTCACTCGCTCGGGGCGTCCCTTGGATTTATTCTTCTATGGTTCGGGGGAACTCTGCCCTCAGCAAGGAGGAGAATGCCCCCGCTTCTTAGTGACTTCTGGCTGGAATTTCTCGGGTTGAGACCCGCATCCCTGTCGAGGAGGTCCAGTCTGACGCTCGGTCTCCAATGCTATTATCCTCTCATGCTATTGAGAGAGAATGAGATTGGTCTGATTTAGAGCGTGCACCATAGCTATCATGGTGGGGTACCCTTCTACTGGCATCGGGATGGGTTGAAAGGGAGTTGCTAGCTAAGGTTGAGGAATGCCATTGTCCTCGGGCTCAGGTGACGGGGTGGAGGGATTCCTGTCGCACACATCAGATTCGTGGATGACGATCAGGTTGTCCTCCGTGGTGTAGTCAACAAGACAAAAGGTGTGGTTGTCACCGTGTTCGCCGGCCATGCTGGAAGGGTGAAAAGTGAATTGAAGGTTTGATCTTCTGATCTGGAAGATGGGGAAAGCTAGATTCCCACAGATGGCGCCACTGATATTACCTGATCAGAATGGGCCTTCCAGGTACTGAGCAACGAACGTGGCGGTTGATTGAGAGAAGGTGGGGGTGTACCTGCAAGGCACTTTGATGCTTAAGTGAGTATGGGTTCAAAAGTAGAATAATAATGATAGGTTCAGAATACCTGACCCTCTAATGAAATAGGGTATTTATAATGTGCCCCCAGCGCTGGGCCAAGGTTCTTTCATGGGCTGGATCAACTAGGCCCAAGGAAGAAATGCAAAGGAACGCGTAGGAGCGTGTAAGACCTAGCACATGGTCTTGCCCTTGGTCCAACTACCCTAATATTCTAGGATATAATAGTGGACAGTTGGCTGACATGTCATAGGTGGGGGAGACGTAGTCTCCAATACTTCCAGCTAGTGGGTCATGGGCGTGCCCGACACAATCTTAGAGGCTCAGTCCGAAATAGGTATTATCCCACTGATCCTCAGCCTCTTCATCCAGCATATGGGTGCTAAACTGCACCTTCTAAGCATCGGAGCACGCCATAGTTCTGAAAATCTTCTCAATCACCTTCCGCCACTTATGTGCGTTCTCTGGTTCATGGGAACCCTCGAACTTAGGCAGATTATTCCTCTGAAAAACCCCCAAAGCATGAAACTCATCCCGAATGTTATTCTGCGTCGTATCATGAGCAAGTGCGTCTACAGCATCCGCAAGAGCACGATTCAAATCCATTCTACAAATCACCAACCACATCAGAAATAACTCAATCCTCAAAACACTAAAATGCAAAAATCAACACGACTAACAACGACACAACACGACCGATCGACCGACTTGCTCTGATACCACTAATGTAACACCCTTCCTACCCCAACATTATTAAACAATTTAAATCATACATCAGAGTACAACTCATTAAAAAGGGTGTCACATTACTTCTTAAATCACAAATTATAAACATCACTTAGAGTCCAGTCCCGTAACACGGGTTCGTAAAATCATGAAAATAACATGAATCGTTTAGTCATAAATATGCAGCGAAAAAACAAATAAGTAAAAAAAAATCATCTTTAATAAAACCAAAACTCATAATTCATCTCAAATATCATTTTATCAAAATACTTAAACAAAACTTAACATCTTAATCCAAATAAACATAAACACTCAAGCGAAATCCATCTCGGTGTTACTTTACACAGAGCAGGACTCCACTTCTAACTAACTCGATGACTCACTATCTCCGAGTCACACACGCACCAAGATAACCTTGATTATCTGTAGGATAGCATAATAGACCATCACCAAAAGCCAGGCTGGGTGAGTAAATTCACATTCCATAATATAATATAGAAGTAAGAATTTATAACAATTAACAACAACAACAATAACACTTCATTTACAACTCATTTGTACATATCCTCATCATCATCACGTCATAGAAATATTCACCATGCTCATTTAATACACATCATCAAATATGTCTCATCATTACATAAAACATCAATGCCCTCATGCTATGTCATTTAGAATGAAATGCAACCTCTTACTAATGCATGTGGTACATAAACATCCTTATGTGATGGACATTGGGCCATCAACCCTCCCCTAAGGGAGCACATCATAAACATCATATCACTTCAATCCACACAATGGGATTGTATCTACCAATAGACCGAAGTCCCCTCATAAATTCAATGTCATGAATGCAAGACGCAATGATACACATCATCCTCAAAACATCATGACATTGCATCCGCATTCATTATTAAACAATAATTCCACATACTAATTCATAACATCATGTACATACTCATGGAACATCATACAACTCACTCATCCTAAATCATATCTCTACATCATGAAATCATACATCATAACTCGAAGAAAATCAAAGAATTCATCATACATCACTTAACTACTAACTCTACTCATATAGCTTCCAAGACACGTCATGTGACAAATCTATAACGTCATAGCAACCTAGAGCATACTACCTTAAAAAAAATTCAAAATTAAAACATTTTTCCAAGTTTCTCAGGGCTCGCTATGCGCCCAACTCACGACTCTTCTCGCTAAGCGAGCTTCGCAATTTCTGCAGAATATTTCCGCGATTTCAGTTTTCTCCTTCTGCGATTAAACTCCTCCAAAACCCATAATTCAACAGAATTACATCAGAAAACCTCATTAACATAAACATTAATCATAATAACATCATCTACATCATGTACATCATTGTATTCATAAAAATCATCATGAATTCATCATTAACAACACAAAAATCATCAATCAAAACCCTATTCCCTAAACCACACCACAAAACTCCCAATTCCATTCCCATATTATAATATCGAAAGGAAAATACTCCCCATACCTTAATTTCCGTAAGTTTCGATAAACTCTTCGTAAATATCTCAATCCTTCAAGCCCTAGCTTTTCCTCTTCTCCAGAGCTCTTTTCCCAAAAGTGCGATCGTTCCAAATGATCGTACTCTCCAACTTTCCATTTTTTTGTCACTCGTGCCCCTAGGACCTCTTTTAGTCTTTCCCCATAAAATCCCCACTAATCCTCAACCAAAAGATCACAATTCCCTTATCCTCTAATTCATTTTATTTTATTCAATTTAATCTCAAATAATAAAAATAAACCACTAAACTTAATTATTCTAATATTATTAAAATAATAAGATACCCACAAAACTTCACAAAACATCAAATAACCTCGTAAATATCAAAATTCACAAGAAAACACATCAATTAAATTAAAATTCACTTTAGGGTGTTACAACTCTCCCCCACTTAAGAATTTTCGTCCTAAAAAATGTACTTGAAGCTAACAGCATCGGATACGACTCTTTCATTTGATCCTCTCGCTCCCAAGTCCAACTATCACCAGTTGGTCCACCCCACAATACCTTCACTAATGCAATCTCTTTACCTCCTAATCGCTTCATTTCTCTGGCATCTATTTGCACTGGCGAAACCTATACAGTCAAATTATCTCGTACTTGAACATCATCCATCTGAATCACATGCGATGGATCTGCAATGTACTTCCTCAACTATGACACATGAAACACATTATGCAAATTTTCAAGTGACGGTGGTAATGCAATCTAATATTCCACCTCTACGACCCTCTGTGAAATCTGATACAATCCAATTAAATGCAGAGTAAGCTTTATGGACTTCAAAGCTCGCCTAACACCAGTCGCTGGAGTAACCCTAAAAAACACATGATCTCCTTCTTGAAATTCAAGTGCTTTCCTCCTCTTATCATAGTAACTCTTCTAACGAATTTACAAAGTCTTCATTCTCTCTCGAATCATCTTAATCTTTTATGTCATCTCCTGCACAATCTCAGGTCCGAGCACAACACTCTCTCCTGACTCATACCAACACAATGGAGTCCTACACCCCTTCCCATACAATGCTTCATATGGAGCCTTACCAATGCTCGCATGAAAACTATTGTTATAAGTAAACTCAATAACCGACAAATGACTATCCCACGCACCCCCATGATCCAACACACAAGCCCTCAGCAAATCCTCTAAGGATTGGAAAGTCCGTTCCGTCTGATCGTTCGTTTGTGGATGATAAGTAGAACTCATCCTCAACTTAGTTCCCAAAGAATCTTGTAAAATCTTCCAAAATATCAACATAAACCACGGATCTCTATCTGGCACGATATTTAACGGTATTCCGTGCAACCTCACAATCTCATCAATATACATCTCAGCTAGCTTCGATATGGAATGATTATTCTTCATCGGCAAGAAATGCGCCGACTTAGTTAATCGATCTACAATCACCCAAATGGAATCATTTCCCTTCATCTTCTTTGGCAAACTTGTCACAAAATCCATAGAAATGATATCCCATTTCCATTCGAGAATACTCAATGGTTGCATTATACCTAAAGGCTTTTGATGTTCAACCTTTAATTTCTGACAAACTAAACAAGCATACACAACCTCAGCAACATCTCTCTTCATACTCGACCACCAAAACAGCTTCTGCAAATCATGATACATTTTAGCAGCACCAGGATGAATACTCAACCGGCTTCGGTGTCCTTCTTCAAGCATACTTTTCTTCAATTCTGGAATATCAGGAACATACACACGATCTTGAAACCTCATTATACCATTCTCGTCAATTCGGAATTCTCCTCCCTTACCTTGGTTAATCAAAGTCATCTGATCAACTAACTTCAAATTTGTCTATTGTCCTATACGGATCTCCTCCACAATATCAATAGTCAATTTCAGCATACCCAGCTTAACACTTTCAGACGTAGTTTTACACAACAAACTCATGTCTCTGAATTTCTCAATCATCTCGAGTTATTTTACCATCAACATTGACATATGCAAAGTTTTCCTTCTCAAAGCGTCTGCGACCACATTAGCCTTACCAGGGTGGTAACTCAAATCAAAATCAAAATCTTTCAACATCTCTTACCATTTTATCTACCTTATATTTAGTTCCTTCTTATCAAACAAGTACTTCAAACTCTTATGATCGTTGAACACCTCAAACCTTGATCCAAACAAATTGTGTTGCCAAATTTTTAACACAAAAACCACAGCTTCTAACTCTAAGTCATGGGTAGGATAGTTCCTCTCATGAACACATAGCTGTCTAGAAGCATAGGCAACTACTTGACCATTTTGCATCAAAACACCATCAAGGCCCATCTTTGAAGCATCACAGTACACCACAAAATATTCATTTGGATCCGGTAAAATTAAAACTAGAGCAGTAGTCAACCTCTTCTTCAACTCAACAAAACTCTTCTCGCAAGCAACATCCCATACATAAGCTTGACCCTTTCGAGTTAACTAATTCAAAGGCAAAGACAACTTAGAAAAACCCTCTATAAACTTTCGGTCATAATCGGCTAAACCAAGAAAACTTCTGATCTCGGTAGCAGACTTCGGAGTTTCCCAATTCAATACGGCATTGTCGCTCCCTGGATTTCCATCCTGGTACAAACGCGAAGGTGGCGCGGAAAATAGGTAGAGTCGCCAGCCAGACATTTTTATCCCGGAGGAACGAGAATGGTAATGTTTCACAAACCAAAGAAAAGAAAGAAAGGACAAAGGTCCTGCGAACCAAATAATCTGGGTTCGGGAGTCGGTTACGATCTGGGAAGGTATTAGCACCCCAGATCGTCTGTCGTACCCGACGGGATCCACGCTTGCAAAAATATTGTTTCAAAGGGTGAAAAAATGAAAGTTGCTGCAAAAGAAAGACTGAAACTGGATAAAAAAAGAAAAGAAATGGGGAAAATGTAGGGAAAATAAAAGAGTTCTCGAATGGGCCCTACCCCGCTGCCTACGTACCTCATCTAGAAATGAGGATCAGAGTCGCCGTAGTTCCCCAAACTAGGGAGGAAAATCGCTTGTGTTTTGAAAGCTTGAACTGCTTATGTCAATGCTCAGGTATTTCAGGCTCGTTTGACACAAGTGCATTACCGTCTTGCAGAGAGACAAATAGGAGCAAGTTCTTACGTTGAGAGTGAAGGAGATGAGAAAAGAAGTCCAGAAGGAGAGACAATTATTCTTTGTTTGTGTTTGTTAAAGAAGTGTTTTTGTTGTTTTTTGTTTGTGGTATTTATTAAGTACTTTTTAGGTTTTTGTATGAAGATGATAAAGAGAGAGCACCAAAAGGATCTCAAAGGTAAAAGACTAAAAAGGGGACTAATAATTCTAAGAGTTATCTTGCATGAAATACCTAGTTAGTGTGGTTTGAGTTCTATCCTAATGAAAAAGAAAGAAAGAAAGAAAGAAAGAAGAGAAGAAGAAGGATATCGAAGACAACTTACTTCTCTAAAAAAGCTAAGTTGTTTCTAAAGCGGGAGTGGTGATGTTAAGCAAACAAAGCACAATGCTAAAGCAATCACAACTTGAAAGCACAAAGAGATGAAGGAAGAAGTTGTATATGGGATACCCTCCCACACACATGACTTACCATAACCCCCTACAAAACAAAGATTAGCTAAAGGATTGAACATTGAAAGCATATGGAAAGAAAAAGCAAAGTAATGGTCAAAGAAAGGGAAAATAACGTAGGGAAAAGAAAGTGTTATACTCGGATGGGCCCTACCCCACTGCCTATGTATACCTTTTGAGGAATCAGAGTTAACGTAGTTCGACTAACTACTTTTGTTTGTTTTGGGTTTTTTAATTTAACGATGTTAAGTTCACATTCTACCGGCTGCTTGACCTTTGGATACTCACGCACCTGGAGTAGAAGGAATTAAAATGTTCTTATGAAAAGAAAACAAAAGAGTTTGATTTATGTTTTAGGAATGCTCATGCAAAAACAGTAGTCCTAGACGAAGGAACCATGCTACCTAAGTTAACATGCAAACGAGAGACTATACAAAACCTAGAAATCCTATGGGGAGACGATCCCATCACACAAATAAGCAAACAAGCTCGAGGAGTATCCACATCACTCGTGTAGAAAGCATCCAACTGTGGATTATGTATTCTCAGTGGCAAAGAGAGAGCCTAGCAACGATATGGAGGATCGAAGCAGGACAAAAGTAGGGGCGACACCTAACCACGATATCGAGGATCGGGCAGGATGGGTACATGAAGCAATGAGATCTCCTTGATCTAGTGATTGCGGGAAAGGAGTATGTCTATACATGGTATCATATCACCAAGTAAGAACAGAATGGGGAAATATCATATGCATACGAGCATAAAGCATCAACGTCAACGGACGTGAGCTACACAAAGCATGGGGATCCAGAAAGTGAGATCCTCTTCCACGGATTGATCGGACAAGAGCAGGATGAATTTTATCCAAAAGCATCAACACAAAGTGCGAGCTAATGAAAGATTCAATGATAGTGTGTGGCTGATTACGAGCCCTTTTCACTTGCCTTCTTCGAGGTCTTATCAAGGGGAATGGGGATGGGGCGCCTCTTTTGAGGTCTTTGCACAAATGTAAACAAACACATACAGAGCCTCTGAAGGAGGTCTTCCAGAAAATGCCTGCCAAAAAGAAACGGTCGGGACTCCAGCCTATGTAAGCGATAAAGTGTGGAAATAGTAAATCGGATAAGAAATTATACTGCATGGATGTAAATCCGAAGTACCACCAAGCTAAACAAAAAATAGAAATCCAGAGGTCCGCTCGAAGAAGCTAGCATCCACAAATAAAGCAAGTCGGACATCGCATTTACCATATAAGCTCAAGTCATCAGAGTGAAAATAAATCACTCAAGATGTGCAAGTCGGATGTGACCACACAAATACTGTAGATGTTTAGAATTGGCAGAATTTTTGACCAACAAGAAGTATTGAACTTAGTTCAGGATGTCACATCAGATGTTGTGACATTATCAAACAGAGTATAAGTTCAGTTTACAGGATGTCACGCCAGATGTTGTGACATTGTATCAGTTAATGAAGTAAGTTCAGTTTTCAGGATGTCACACCAGATGTTGTGACATCTCAAACCTGCTACCAGAATTAATTAATGATTAACAAAACTGAGTAAATTCAGGGAAGTTATCTGAAATTAATTATGAATGGATAAAACAGAAGAAGGCGCATCTGTAGGGAGATTTGTTATATGACTTCAGTATAATCAGAAGAACTGAATCACCTAGAATCAAGGAAGTAACAAACCCTAATTCAAGGTGCTGGCAGCATGCGTATCAGGATTGGATAACCTACAGAAAGCCCAAAATCCAAACACCTATTTAAGCAACAGAAACTCTCAGAATAGAGTACGAAATTAAGAAGACAAAATAGGGTGTTTGTGTTTTAATAGCAGGTTGTTTATTTGTATCACTTTATGAGCTTTTAAGCAAAAGTGTATTTGTGTCTTGATTGAAACTGTGAAGTAAAATCAAGCTGTTTTGTGTGAAGTATGACTTTAATATTATTAAACTTGTAAACACATCACTGTGTGATTGAGGGGGAGTGAGTTGGTACTCATATCTAAGTTGTGTCTTAGGTAGAAATTGCCTTGGGTAGATATTAAGTGAAAGATTAAACTGAGTGGTTTAAGTCTAGAATTAATATTACTTATATTGGATTTCCTTCCTGGCTTGGTAGCCCCCATATGTAAGTGTGGTTATACACTGAAATGGGTTAACAATTTCCTGTGTTGTTTAATTTTCCTGCACTTTAAGTTTTGTTCAAGTCTTCAAGTGTTTAAACATCTCATTCGACATCACACACCTGATCCCAGAATTTCAATTGACATTAGAGCAGGCACCCTGCCTGTTTATACTAGGTGAGATCTAGGGACTGCAAATTCTGGAAACATGGACAGAGATGTAAGATCAGTAAATAGACCACCTATATTGGATGGATCTAATTATGACTACTGGAAGCCAAGAATGGTAGCATTCTGTAAACACCCCAAATTTGCCCTCACCCATTCACACCATGGCTTGTGATCTTTTCATATGCATGAGTTCAATCATAGCATCTCATATTGCATTTTTGCTTCAATACATTGTCCCCAAGTCATCTGCATCTAGGGTTTGTGATCTGAGCAATCCATGAGCCACTCCAAAGGTCATCAATCACTTCAAAGGGATCTATGTATGTTCAAGCATAATATTATATCCTCTCAAAGTCAAGAATGTCAAAAAATCACAAGAACTGGGAATGGCATGGAAGCAGAGCCAGGTTTGACTGCACAGATGACCTAGAATTAGGGTTTTGGTTTCAAAGGCCATAACTCCAAATTTTTTGGTCATTCTTGTTTCTATTGGTCTCTATATGGTATAGGGATCATGCATATCAATTTTCATGAAGAAATTCCATGGGGAAGGCATCTAATCAAGAGTTGACTTTTTGAGCAAGTCAGTGCAAAATCAGGGCATCTGAGGCCCCCAATGACCCAACCAAAGGGTGTTCATCATCATTTTGATTATGTGTGATCTTTATTTGATCATAGAAGATGTTAGAAGTTCACATAATTGAAGAATTTCAAGCCATTTGCAAAGTTGACTTTTTGGGAAAATGACTTGTAATGGAAACTTGCCATTTTGGAACTTTTTCAACCCTTGCTTTTTGATTCAAAAATGCTTCAAATGGGAAAACTTTGGTCATGAAAGTTGTAGAATGGATCATTCCCTTTTCAAAAAGTACAAGAACTCATTCTAATTCATTTTGGATCAAAAGTTATGGCCTTGCAAAGTTGGACAAAATCATTGAAATTTCACTTTTGCACAAAGTGGAAAACTTGCAATTTCTCATGGCAAGCCTTTATGTGACTTCAATATGACCTCTAATCATCATACCAATTCAATGCATGACCAAAAATCAGAATTGGCCCAAGGGATTTCTCATTTATTTGCCTTGATTTTCACATAACCATAAGTCATTTTTCATGAAAGTGCAAAGAGGAATTTTTTGCAAAATCATTCTTAAAGGGATTGTATGATCTCTAGCTAGTTTTAATACATTGTCATGACTTCATGAGGCATCACACACCAAAATTCAGCAAGGTCTTCTCACATGAACATAACCAAAAGTCATGAAATGTAACAAGTGGGCAAGTTGCAAAAACTCTCTCAACTCATGATCCAAATGCAACAGTCTTTCATGAGCCATCCAAGGGCCATCCTTGACTCAAGCTGAGGCAGGACAAGCCTCTAGATTTCCTCTTCCATGGCCCATACTCTCAAGGACACATATTTGACTTTTTGGCCAAAACTCCCATACTCTTGGAATAGTGCTTTGCAGCCATTCAGAACCTACCACATATTATATTCAAACAATATGGGAGAGATAAGTGAAAGCATTGGGGCCTGAAAACAGACACAACCTCAGATTCACAAATTTGTGCACAAACTTGTTCTCTTCGAAACTCCCCCAAAACTTAACAAAATCCAGAAATTCCTTCACCAACAGATCACTCTCCCTCCATAGAACAAAACCCACCCATTGAAACAGCCTAAAAAAGCATATACTCAACTCTCCAAACCTGCTACACCAGAGCTGGAACTTCAAAACCAGCCATCCTCAAAGTTTTCCAAGCTTCGAATCATCTTCAGGAGGTTCATAGGAGTGAGTTTGCATCAAGGGAGAGCCCAGAAAGCCCAGAACCAGAAGGTTCCATCTCAGGTATGGCTCAAGAACTTTTTTCTCAGAACCTTGTTTTTAAGTTCTTAATCGAATCCTTATGATGTGCTGATGATTCTGATATGTTTACTTTTCAAAATGGTGGAATATTGAGTATGTATGGATCGTCTGAAAGTTTCTGACCTAAATTTGTTTTGTTTCAATTTGCCTTGTTGATGAATGAAAAATGGTTTTTGTTTGGGGATTTTGATTCAGTGATGTGTGGGGTTCATTTCTGGCCAGAGAGATTTTGTTTTAGATGCGTAGGGAGAGAAATGGGGTTTTGGCTCGTCGGAGAAGACGACCGGAACACTGTTCCGGTCGCCTGAAGGTGATTAAACCCTAATCCCATTAATTAATGAACTTTGAATTATGGCCCTTAGATACGTTGACTCGCGCGTGTTTGGATGGTCAGGATTCCACCATTTTGCCCTAATCCTCATTTGACTTATTTAATTCAGTTTAATTAATTTTAATTAGAAATTAGCTCAGTTTGAATTCTAGCCACAGGATCTGGCGCGCAGTCAAACCCTCCTTCTCCAGATTGAATCCTGGCCTCTCCTTCTGCATACTTCTCATATTTTGTTTTTTTATTTCATTTAATTTGTATTTTCTTTCTCATTTAATTTAAAATAGCAAAAAATGTTTAAAAATTATGAAAATATTTGTCAAGGTTTTCATTATTTTTCAGAACACAAAAATATTTTCATTTTTATTTTTTGCATTAAAAATTATTTTTAAATCATTTAAAAGTTTATTTTTAATTAATTAATGAAAATTAATTAATTAAAAATACTTTTAGGTATTTAAAAATCACAAAAAATTCATGTTGCATTTAGGAACATTTAGAAACATTGTCCAATTCTCAAACCAAATTTATTTTTTGTTCTTGATGCCTTTTGATTATTTTCTTTGGAATAAAATTCATTTTGAGGCAATATTTTGTGACAAACTTCAAAAATTCATTTCTGCCTAACCATTGAGAGTTGGATGATGATTCTTTTTGCATTGCATCTTGTATAGCATGTAGTTTGTAGGATAAAATTGGCATGAATTGATCTTGCATTTTCAATTTGTTTTGCATTTTTCTTGAGAAGGTACCTTAAAACCCTAGCAATCTTAGGAAATTCATAACTCTCACTAGGTTAAGAGTTAGATCCCCTCCTTTGGGAAGTGAGTTTGTATAGGTTTAGGGTTCCTTTGATTGCCTTTTCAAATTTTTATCATGTCATTTGCTTCTGGTTTTGGATTCTTGCTTTGTATGTTGCATATAACCCTAATTTATGCCTTCCTTTGCATCCATCTTCCATTTGCTTGCATACCATGACTTGCCATGACATTTTATGCATTCATTTGATTCATAACACATATTAGGACACATTAGAATCATGTTTGATCATTGCATCTTTCATTTGCCATGTTTTATGTCTTTTTCATTTCATAACTTTTCATGTGCATCCATGGTTCAAAACATGCTCATTTGCATTCTCATGCTTGTATGATCATTCTCATGCCTTGCCTCATGTTTGCATCATCTCTTAGCATCATTATCATCATGTATTTGCTTCTGATTTTGGTTTGCATCATTGCATTGCATCTCATTTCTTTACTAACTTTTCAGGTGGTAAGTTGTTTTGAGAAGTGGATTTGCCTTCACTTCTCACAATCTCTTTTCATCTCTCTTATACATCATTGCTGCATTTTTGTATGTGTATTGGATTGAGCTTGCTCACTCTTGTTCATCTTACTTTCTTTCTTCAAGAAACTTGTCTTCTTAAGTGAAGCAAGTTGTTTTGCTTCTCTTTGCTCCTTTCATCTGATTCCTCCTTGGTGGCCTTTGAAGATTCTTTCTCTCTTAAGCCCCACAAACCCTAGGAACAACCAAGCATGATAACAATTAGGGTTTGATTAGTCCCCCATTTAGCTTTTACCTTTGTGTCATCTCTTTGAGTCTTCTCTTCTTATCTCATAATCAGGGACTAAACCCTAAAGGCTTTAAGGCTTTGTGATTAAGCTTATGCCTGCATCCTTCTATTAGGATGGAATGTATAACTTTAATCCTAAGTGTTAAACCCTTAATGTGTTTAACTCCTTTAATCAATTCACCTAATAATCATCAAGACATCAAGCTTGTAACTTGGGCCTTGCATTAGGGTTCTAATTCTTCCTTGATTGGTTAAGAAGGACTAACCCTAGTGTTAATGGACAAGTCCCCCTCAAGTTGTCTTACAAACCATAAAATTCACTTCTTCATCTTGCCATTAACTAAAATCCACTTAATAAAGGCTTTGTTTTGTCATGAGGTTAATCCCTAACCATGGATTAAGTTGAGGAGTCTTCCTCAGCTTAAACACTCTCATATATTATCCTTCTATTGGGATGGTGTAATGAGTCTGTTTAATCCCTGATTATGGCTTAATCTCATTACTTAACACTAAACAAAAACAACAAAAACATCTAAATAAATGCAAGTAGGTTAATGATCTTAATCCTACACCATGGTGATTAAGTGTGAGATGCTGACTTCACACTTAAGGTATCCTCATTACCCCTAATCAGAGGGAAGATGTAATGAGTTTACTAACCCATTGGTTTAGGCTTAAGCTCATTTTCTTATGACAAACTCCAGAAGCAATAAAAGACTGAAAACACAAAAACAAACAATAATCGTTTCCTCCGGGATTCTTTTCTCATCTCATTCACTCATAACCGAGAACTTGCTTCTTCCGTCTAATGCAAGACAGTTTGCACCTGAGCCAGACAGGTCATACACTTGAGCATAGACAAGTAAGCAGTTCATAAGTCAATTCATCTTTCAGTCTCTTTGGGTCGAACTAAGGTGTTCTGACTTCCTCATTGCACGAGAGGATATGTAGGCATAACTTAATAGTTATCGAACAAAAGTCTCTGCATATTTCCCCTCTTTCCATCTTTATTCTTTTAGCCTCATAGTCATGAGCATTTCACCTCTTTCCTTACACTGACACTTCATTTATACACTTCACACTTCTTTTACACTGACACTTGCATTCTTTCCAGCTTGTATACACATATAGCACTGACACTACCCCTTTAAAACACAAATCTTTTAAGCGTGGATCCCGTCGAGTACGACGGACAATCTGGGTGCTAATACCTTCCCAGGTTGTAACCAACCCCCTTTCTCAGTCTCTCTGGTCCGCAACCGTCTTATCCATATCTTTTCTAGGTCTATGCAGCATTACCTTTCCTCCGGGATAAAAATGCCTAGCTGGCGACTCTTTTCTTTTCTTTATGAGTTCACCCCTGTGTGTTCTCTTCCTCTTTCACCGACCGTTCGCGTCTGTACCCCATTTGACTTAGCCTCATTTGGTGGGAGCGACACATTCTTAAGATCACTTGACAATAGGGCCTGGAAAGCAGTCAACAAAGGATGGGAACACCCTGTCCAAGACAACAAAGATGGAGCAAAAGTGTTGAAACCTGAAGAAGAATGGAGCAAGGAGGAAGAAGATTCAGCACTTGGAATTTCCAAGGCCTTAAATGCTTTATTCAATGGCATTGATAGGAATATATTCAGACTTGTGCATCACTGTGAGCTGGCCAAAGATGTTTGGGACACTCTCAAAACAACTCATGAAGGAACATCAAAGGTGAAGATGTCAAGACTTCAACTTCTCACCACCAAGTTTGAAAACTTGTGAATGAAGGAAGATGAGACAATTCATGAGTTCTACATGAACATCTTGGAAATAGCCAATACTTCTGGTACTTTAGGAGAAAAGATGACTGATGAAAAGCTGGTAAGAAAGATTCTTAGATCTTTACCAAAAAGATTTGACATGAAGGTCATAGCAATAGAAGAAGCACAAGACATATGCACAATGAAGGTTGAAGAACTCATTGGTTCCCTTCAAACATTTGAGATGGGAATGAATGACACAATTGTAAAGAAGAACAAAAGCATAGCCTTGGTGTCAAATACTGATAAAGAAGAAGAAAATAATGAAGCAGAACCTGAAGAAAGTTTATCAGAAACCATTGCTATGCTTGGAAGACAATTCAACAAGATTCTCAGAAAGATGGATGGCAAGTCCAGACCAAGTGGAAGATACTCAAACTCTTCTGAGAATAAAAGACCTTATGATGCTAATAGAAGGTCAAATTATGATGAAAAGACCAATCAAGATAAAGGGATTAAATGTCATGGATGTGAAGCATATGGACACATCAGAATTGAATGCCCTACTTATCTAAAGAAGCAGAAGAAAGGTCTTTCTGTGACCTGGTCTGATGAAGACTCAGGATGTGATTCAGAAGAAGAATCAGCAAAGCACATCACTGCTCTAGCTGGAGTATGTGATTCTGAAAGTGGATCCAGTGATGAGGAGCTGACTTTTGAAGAGCTAGAAGAATCATACAAGATGCTGGTTAAAAGGAGCACTGAAATATGCATGGAAAGTATAAAGCAGAAGAAGCAGATTGAGGCATTAAAGGCTGAAAAAACAGGTGATCTAGAGATCATTGACACTTTGAAAAGTGAAGTAAGCCTTCTCAACTCCAAGTTGGAGCATATGTCCAAATCTGTTAGAATGCTGAACAGTAGCTCAAACACACTGGATGTTATTCTCAACAACAATAAGCATTCAGGGGATAGAACTGGACTGGGATTTAACAAAGCTAAACAGGTTGAGGCTAGCACCAGCAAAGCTACTTCAAATTCCATAAAGTCAAACAAGATGTCCCAACAGATGCTCCAACATCATGAAAAGAACATAAAGTCAAACATAATGTCCCAACAGATGTATCAACATCATGAAAAGAACATGATGAAAAAGAAGTATCAAAGATGGAGATGTCATTATTGTGGAAGGTTTTGTCATATCAAACCTCATTGCTACAAGTTGCATGGATATCCAAATCAGATGGATCAGCAACCCCCTAAGCAAAAGATAGAGGCTACAAAGAAAGTGCTGCATGGACATCAAAATCAAAGATATCAGCAACCCCCTAAGCAGAAGACAGAGATCATAAAGAAAGTATGGGTACCTAAAGCTAGCCTTCATGCAAATGAAAGCTACATGTCCAAGAACAAGCTCAACAAACAACCTTGGAGCTCTAAAAATGGACATTACACAGGGAAGAGGTATCAAAGGAAACCTCAATACAAATGGTCAAAGAAGGGTGTTGCATATATAGCTCATACATCTCTAAGAGTATCAGCTAAAGAAGACTGGTACTTTGACAGTGGATGCTCAAGGCACATGACTGGATTGAAGAATCTGCTAGTAGACTTAAAATCATATTCATCCAGATATGTAACCTTTGGAGATGGAGCTAAAGGAGAAATCAAGGGAGTTGGGACCTTGGACTGTTCAGATGTACCAAGACTAGATGATGTGCTGCTGGTAAAAGGATTGACTGCTAACTTGATCAGCATAAGTCAATTATGTGATCAAGGTTACAGTGTGAACTTTACCAAAACTAAATGCATAGTGTCTAATAAAGAACAGAAGGTTGTCATGATAGGAGCCAGATCTAAAGACAACTGTTATATGTGGGAACCTCAAGATTTCAGTCTCACTTCAACTTGCTCTTTAGCCAAAGAAGAAGAAGTGAAACTATGGCACCAAAGACTGGGTCATCTTCATTTCAGAGGTATAAAGAAAATCATATCTATGGAAGTTGTGAGAGGTATTCCTAAACTGAAGATTGATGATGGCAAAATATGTGGTGAATGTCAAATAGGCAAGCAAACCAAGATGTCCCATCCAAAGCTCCAACATCTGACAACTTCCAAAGTTTTGGAATTATTGCATATGGATTTTATGGGACCTATGCAGGTTGAGAGCCTTGGTGGTAAGAGGTATGCCTATGTGGTGGTTGATGACTTTTCAAGGTATACATGGATAAATTTTATCAAAGAAAAGTCTGATGTATTTGATGTATTCAAAGATTTATGCCAAAGAATACAAAGATAAAAAGCAAGCTGTGTGGTCAGAATAAGAAGTGACCATGGAAAGGAGTTTGAGAATCAAAAATTCTCAGATTTCTGTTCTTCAGAAGGAATCAATCATGAATACTCTTCACCTATTACCCCTCAATAGAATGGGATTGTTGAGAGGAAGAACAGAACTATCCAAGAATCAGCAAGAGCTATGATCCATGCTAAAAAGTTACCTTTGTACTTCTGGGCTGAAGCTATGAACACAGCTTGTTACATTCATAATAGAGTCACTCTAAGGAAAGGAACCTTGTCCACAATCTATGAAGTCTGGAAGGGCAGAAAACCCACAGTTAAGTACTTCCATGTGTTTGGAAGTAACTGCTATATTCTGGCTGATAGGGAGCAAAGAAGAAAAATGGATCCTAAAAGTGATGAAGGGATTTTTCTTGGATACTCTATAAACAGCAGAGCCTATAGAGTATTTAACTCTAGAACCAAGGTTATTATGGAGTCCATAAATGTGATAATTGATGATGCCCCTGCAGATGTTACAGATGATGTTGGAACATCTGCTGACAGTCAGACTGAAGCTGAATTAAAGAGTGATCATTCTGACTTCACTCAAACTGAAGCAAGGATAGAACAATCCAGCAAACCTCCCTCAATCAGAATTCAGAAGGATCATCCCAAAGATTTAATAATTTGTGATCCCAACAGAGGTGTAAGCACTAGATCAAGAGAGGTGATTTCAGGTTCTTGTTTTGTTTCAAAAATAGAACCTAAAAACATCAAGGAAGCTCTTAATGATGAGTACTGGATTTGTGCTATGCAAGAAGAATTAGGTCAGTTCACAAGGAATGAAGTGTGGGATCTTGTTTCTAGACCTGATGACATAAATGTGATTGGCACTAAATGGGTGTATAAGAACAAGTCAAATGAGCAGGGAGTTGTTACAAAGAACAAAGCTAGACTTGTGGCTCAAGGATACACAAAAATTGAAGGAGTAGACTTTGATGAAACCTTTGCACCAGTAGCAAGGCTTGAATCAATCAGACTACTTTTAGGAATTGCTTGTATTCTGAAGTTCAAGCTATTTCAAATGGATGTGAAGAGTGCCTTTTTAAATGGATATCTTAATGAAGAGGTATATGTAGAACAGCCTAAGGGATTTGTTGATCTAAGCTGTCCAAACCATGTGTACAAACTAAGGAAGGCCCTTTATGGACTGAAGCAAGCCCCAAGAGCATGGTATGAAAGGCTGACTACTTTTCTCACAAAACAAGGATACAGAAAAGGTGGAATAAACAAAACCTTGTTTGTGAAGGATGAAGAAGGAAATGTCATGATTGCTCAAATATATGTTGATGACATTGTCTTTGGTGGGATGTCAGATAAGATGGTTAAACATTTTGTCACTCAAATGGAATCTGAATTTGAGATAAGCCTAGTAGGAGAACTAACCTACTTTCTTGGACTGCAAATCAAGCAGATGGAAGATTCAATGTTCATATCCCAAAGCAAGTATGCCAAGAACACTGTGAAGAAGTTTGTGATGGAGAGTGCAAGTCATAAAAGAACTCCTGCCCCCCACTCATTTAAAGCTGACAAAGGATGACAAGGGTGACAAGGTGGACCAAAGCCTATACAGAAGTATGATTGGAAGCTTATTATATCTGACTGCTAGCAGACCAGACATAGCCTTTGCAGTAGGTGTATGTGCAAGATATCAAGCTGATCCAAACGTTAGCCATCTAAACCAAGTTAAGAGAATTCTGAAATATGTCAATGGTACTTGTGACTATGGCATAATGTACTCCCATGGATGTGAACCAATTCTCACTGGCTTCTGTGATGCTGATTGGGCTGGAAGTGCTGATGATAGAAAGAGCACATCAGGAGGATGCTTCTTTCTAGGAAACAATTTCATTTCTTGGTTCAGTAAGAAACAAAATTGTGTTTCCTTATCCACTGCTGAAGCTGAATATATTGCAGCTGGTAGCAGTTGTTCACGGTTAGTTTGGATGAAGCAAATGCTCACAGAGTACAATGTCCCACAAGATGTCATGACATTGTACTGTGACAACTTAAGTGCTATTAACATATCAAAGAACCCTATCCAACATAGCAGGACCAAGCATATTGATATCAGGCATCATTTCATCAGAGATCTTGTGGAAGAGAAAGTGATCTCATTGGAACATGTAGCCACAGATCTGCAATTGGATGATATATTTACTAAAGCCTTGGATGCTACTCAATTTAAAAACCTAAGGGGTAAATTGGGAATCTGCTTATGTGAAATATAGCAGTTATGGAGAAGTGCCAACATGTCCTATGACATCGTGTGGCATGATCACCAGATGGCAACACCAGTCTGGTCAAGAACTCTGTGTATTCCACTCCTAAAATTTCTCCAAGTAACGACTCTTATAAAAATACCAGCTTGCTCTCAGCTATTCATCTTCTCATCATTCTCTCAAAACAACTTGCATGCTATAGCTGACCTACAGAGCTCATCAAACTCAATCAATCTTAACCTCTTCCTTCAACACATTCGAAAATGTCTCAACATCAAAACCCTAACCTCTCTGAAGAAATCCTCAACCAAGAAGATGTGGTGCATGCAACCCCCATCTCTGTGGTACCTATGGATTCAACTCCAATAGACGAAATCAGAGGAAGTGTTCCTCTTGCTCAAAAGCCAAGAACTCCCAATGTGAGAAGGGCAAAGGAACCTGTATTCAGCAAAGTTAAAGGGAAACCTTCATCCTCAAACACAAATCCCAAAGCCTCTGAGTATGTGGATGCTTCAATCAAGGATCTTGTGAACAGGATTCTGTCTGAGCAACGAGTTGTGAGTGGAATTTCCATTCCTCTGAACACCATGCCAGCTCCACAAGAAGAACAACCAAATCAGGCTGAAGAGGACACTCCTGCTCAACAGGATGTCCCAATAGATGTTGAAACATCTGAGGACCAGCACAAGGCCTCCTCTGATAATGATGATGAAACATCTGAAGACCAACACAAGGCCTCCACTAATGATCAAGCCTCTGTTGATCCACCTGCTGAAGAGGAGACTACTCAACCTCCTCCTGTTGTAAACATAGAGCATGATTCTGACACAGAAATCATTGCTTCTGTGAACCCTAGCATAGCCAAAAGGCTCAGAACTAGGAAGGAAAAGAAGACTGCAGGACATACAACTCCTGAAAAGAAGCAGCCTACACCAAAGAAGGACAAAGCTAAAGTTGCTTTTGGTCCTACCAAACAATGGAGCAAGGTTAATACACAAAAGAGGAAAGCTGTCACTCCTCCAGATTCTGATGTTGAAGAGGATGTCCCAACATCCCAACCAAAGAAGAAACCAGCACCTTCAAGGTCCACCTCTGCTGTTCCAGAAGCTCCTCTGGACAACATTTCATTCCATCATGTGTCAAGTGTGAGAAGATGGAAATTTGTCTACCAAAGAAGGGTAGCACTTGAAAGAGAGCTTAGCAGCAATGCACTTGAGTGCACTGAGGTAATTGATCTCATTTCTTCTACTGGCTTATTCAAAATAGTGTCAAACTTTTCTCCTTGCTATGAGCTGCTAGTCAAGGAATTTATTGTCAACCTTCAAGAGGACTGTGCTGATGGTAAGTCAGATGAATTTAGAAAGGTGTATGTAAGAGGGAGATGTGTGGAATTCTCTCATAGGGTTATCAACCACTATCTAGGAAGAGAATATGATGGACCTAATTGTCGCTCCCAAAAGATGAGACTGGGCTCAAATGAGGTACAGATGCGAACGGTCGGCGAAAGGAGGGTGTGAGAACACACAGGAGTGAACTCACAGGAAATGAAAAGAGTCGCCAGCTAGGCATTTTTATCCCGGAGGAAAGGTAATGTTGCATAGACCTAGAAAGATATGGATAAGACGGTTGCGAACCAGAGAGACTGAGAAAGGGGGTTGGTTACAACCTGGGAAGGTATTAGCACCCAGATTGTCCGTCGTACTCGACAGGATCCACGCTTAAAAGATTTGTGTTTTAAAGGGATAGTGTCAGTGCAATTTGTGTATCAAAGCTGGAAAGAATGCAAGTGTCAGTGTAAGAGAAATGTGAAGTGTACAAGTGAAGTGTCAGTGTAAGAACAAGAATGAAATGCTCAAGACTATGAGGCTTAAAGAATAATACTGAAAGAGGGGGAATATACAGAGACTTTTGTTCGATAACCGTTAAGTTATGCCTACGTATCCTCTCGTGCAATGAGGAAGTCAGAACACCGTAGTTCGACCCAAAGAGACTGAAAGATGAATTGACTGATGAACTGCTTACTTGTCTATGCTCAAGTGTATGACCTGTCTGGCTCAGGTGCAAACTGTCTTGCATTAGACGGAAGAAACAAGTTCTCGTTTGTGAATGAAGATGATGAGAAAAGAATCCCGAAGGAGACGATTATTGTTTGTTTTTGTATTTTCAGTCTTTTATTGCTTTTTGAAGTTTGTCATAAGTTAATGAGCTTAAGCCTAAACCAATGGGTTAGTAAACTCATCACATCCTCCCTCTGATTAGGGGTAATGAGAATACCTTAAATGTGAAGTCAGCTTCTCACACTTAATCACCATGATGTAGGATTAAGATCATTAACCTACTTGTGATTATTTAGATGTTTTTGGTGTTTTTGTTTAGTGTTAAGTAATGAGATTAAGCCATAATCAGGGATTAAACAGACTCATTACACCATCCTAATAGAAGGATAATAGATGAGAATGTTTAAGCTGAGGAAAGCTCCTCAACTTAATCCATGATTAGGGATTAAACTCATGACAAAACAAAGCCTTTATTAAGTGGATTTTAGTTAATGATAAGATGAAGAAGTGAGTTTTATGGTTTGTAAGACAACTTGAGGGGGACTTGTCCATTAACACTAGGGTTAGTCCTTCTTAACCAGTTAAGGAAGAATTAGAACCCTAATGCAAGGCCCAAGTTACAAGCTTGATGTCTTGATGATTATTATGTGAATTGATTAAAGGATTTAAACACATTAAGGGTTTAACACTTAGGATTAAAGTTATACACTCCATCCTAATAGAAGGATGCAGGCATGAGCTTAATCACAAAGCCTTAAAGCCTTTAGGGTTTAGTCCCTGATTGTGAGATGAGAAGAGAGGACTCAAGGAGACACAAAGGTAAAAGCTAAGTGGGGGACTAATCAACCCTAATTATTATCATGCTTGGTTGTTCCTAAGGTTTGTGAGGTTTAAGAAAGAAATCTTCAGAGGAACCACCAGGGAGCAAATGAAAGGAGCAAAGAGAAGCAAAGTAACTTGCTTCATTTAAGAAGGCAAGTCACTTGAGGAAAGAAAGTAAGAAGAAGAAGAAAGAGCAAGCTCAATCTCAAACAAGACAAAATGCAGCAATGATGCATAAGAGAGATGAAAAGAAATTGTGAGAAGTGAAGGCAAATTCACTTCTCAAAGTAACTTACCACCTGAAAAGTTAGTGAAAGGAATGAAATGCAATGCAAAATGAAATGAAATGGCATGATGCAAACCAAAACCAGAAGCATGTGTGTGATGATAATGATGCTATGAGATGATGCAAACATGAAACAAGGCATGGGGATGATCATACAAACATATGGATGCAAGAGAAACATGCTTAGAAACATGAACATACATGAAAAGTTATGGAATGCAAATGACATACAACATGGCAAATGAAAGATGCAATGATCAAACATGCTTCTAATATGTCTTAAGATGTCTAATGAATCAAATGGATGCACAAAATGCTATGGCAAGTCATGGTATGCAAGCAAATGCAAGATGAAGGCAAAAGGAAACCCAAATTAAGGTTTATGATCAATGCACAAAACAAAAACCAAAACCAGAAGCAAACATCAAGATAAAAAATTGAAAATGCATTCAAGGGAACCCTAAACCTATACAAACTCACTGCCCAAAGGAGGGGATCCAATTCTTAATTTTTTTTTAAAAATGTCACATTTTGTACTTAACTTCCAATGGTGGAAGTTATGTGTTATTTTTGACTTTTTTCAAAAATGTCATTTTTGTACTTAACTTCCAATGGTGGAAGTTATGTGTTATTTTTGACTTTTTTCAAAAATGTCATTTTTGTACTTAACTTCCAATGGTGGAAGTTATGTGTTATTTTTGACTTTTTTCAAAAATATCATTTTTTGCACTTAACTTCCAATGGTGGAAGTTATGTGTTATTTTTGACTTTTTTCAAAAATGTCATTTTTGCACTTGAACCACAAACATGAATCAATCACAAGCATGAATCAATCACAAGATCACATTTACAATGTATCAACAACAACAAGATCACATGAATCAATCACAAGATCACATTTACAATGTATCAACAACAAGATTAGAGCAAAATCAAGAAAACTACAAAAACTTCAGAACATGCATACACACTCATTTCTCAACCGTTTTCAGTGTTTCAAAGCTTAACATGATCAGTGAAACAAACTCTATTATCCTATAACAAGAGATTACATTTCTGGAAAAAAATGTTCTTGATGATACCTGAACCGGAGCTTTGAACTTTGGAGCTTTCTGGCCTCAAACTTGGTGCAATCCCTCTCCTTTGAACACCCTGATGATGAAATGAAGCTTGGAGAGCTTTGAGAATGGCTGGTTATGGCTGTTTTGCTCTGGTGTAGCAGAAATGGAGGGCCTTTTGTGAGATGTTTCAAGTTGTTTCAGGGGGTGGTTCTTGTTCTAAGGGTGATTTGTGACTTGTTAGTGAAAGAAAAAGTGAAGTTTGATGGCTGTGTGAGGAGATTTTTCAGAGAAGAAGTTTTGCCAATGAGGTTGAAAAATGAGAGTGTTGTCCTCTTGGTGTTTTCAGGCCTGTGTTTTTTTATCAAATGGCTTGCTTTTGGTTTGTATAAACAAGTGTGATAGGTCAGAGGAGTTGATGTGGACTGATGTGATTGGTATGGCTCAAGTTGCCAAAATGTCAAGTAAGTTGTACTTGGGGGTATGGGCCATGGCAGAGGAGATCTCTGTGTTTGGATTGCCTCAGCCAGCTTCAAGGAAGACCCTTGGATGGTTTGTGAAGGACTGCAACATTGGGATTGCAAGATAGCATGTGTTTTGCATTTTGGCAACTTGTGACATTTTGTGACTTTTGGCCATGAACATGTGACATCTCTTAAGAAATATGCAGCAAAATGCATCACATAATGTTGTTATGACACTTTGATAATGATTAGAGACCAAACAAAACCAAAGGAAACCTTCTTGCAAGACTTCCCTCTTTGTGATTTTCATGAAAAATGGCTTATGATACTTGGACATCAAGGCATGAAAAATGAGAAATTTCTTGGGTCAATATGAATTTTAGGCATTGCATTGTGTTTGTATGAATATTAGAAGTCACTTTGAAGTTATCTTTGGCCTTGGCATGAGGTTTTGCAACTTTCCCTCTTGTGCAAAAAAGTGAAAATTCAATGATTTTTCCCAACTTTGCAAAGCCATAACTTTTAATCCAAAATGAATTAGAAAGAGTTCTTGTACTTTTTGAAAAGGGAATGATCCAATCTACAACTTTCATGACCAAAGTTTTCTCATTTGAAGCATTTTTGAATCAAAAAGAGGAGGTTGAAAAACTTTCCCAAAATAGCAAGTTTACATTATAAGTCACTTTCCCAAAAAGGCAACTTTGCAAATGGCTTGAAATTCTTCAATTCTGTGAACTTATAACATCTTCTATGACCAAATAAAGATCATACACATTCAAAATGATGGAGAACAACCCTTGGTTGGGTCATTGGGGGCCTCAGATGCCCTGATTTTGCACTGACTTGCTCAAGAAGTCACCTCTTGATCAGATGCCTTCCTCATTGAATTTCTTCATGAAAATTGATATGCATGATCCTCATACCATATAGAGACCAATAGAAACAAGAATAACCAAAAATTTGGAGCTATGGCCTCTGAAACCAAAACCCTAATTCTAGGTCATCTGTGCAGTTAAGCCTGGCTCTGCTTCCATGCCATTCTCAGTTCTTGTGATTCTTTGACATTCTTGACTTTGAGAGGATATAATATGATGCTTGAACATACATGGACCCCTTTGAAGTGATTGATGACCTTTGGAGTGGCTCAAGAAGCTCTTGATTTGCTCAGATCACAAACCCTAGATGCAGATGACTTTGAACCAATGCAGTGAATCAAAAATGTAATATGAGATGCTATGATTGAACTTATGCATATGAGGATCACAAGCCATGGTGTGAATGGGTGAGGGCAAATTTGGGGTGTTTACACTAATGAGCTGGGGAAGACTGATAATCAGGTTTGCAAAGTCATCACTGCCAATCAAGTCAAAGCTTGGCCAGTCAAGGGCAAACTTTCTGTTAGCTTGCTAACAAGAAAGTATGCAATGCTTCATAGGATTGGCACTGCAAACTGGGTCCCTACCAACCATACTTCTTCAATAGCAACTGGATTGAGCAGATTTATATATGATGTAGGCACCCAAACAAAGCTGGACTTTGGGTCTTACATTTTTTATCACACATTGAAGCATGCTGGAACATCTGCAACAAAGCTGCCTATTGCCTTCCCTTCTTTGCTGTGTGGAATAATTCTAAGCCAGTATCTAGGTATCCTCATTGAGATGGACTCAATCTGCAAAAGAGAAAGTCCTCTGGCCTTCCACTACAAGCTGTTCTTAAGTCATCATGCAGCTGATGTTGAAGCTCCCTCTGGGACATCTGCTGGAACTTCAAAGGCAAAGTCTCCAATATCCAAAGCTGCTTTGAATGCTGAGCTGAAGAACACCTGCAAAGAGCTGGATGCCAGGAAGCAGAAGCTTGAGGAGATTATCGAAAGGCTGGAAATTGAAGAGAGTGCTCAGAAGGCTGCTGATTTTGATGAGGAAACTGAAGAAGAGGAAGACACTGAATATGAAGATTCTGAGTGAAAAATGTATGTGAGGAATTTGTAATGTCTGCTGCAGCATTATATTTTGAATTAGTAATTTTGTAATTCTCTCTGTCAATGTAAAATTTGGCCCCAATTTATGTCTAACAAGGGGGAGAAGAGAACTGAACAACAACAACAATGTATGATGTAGCTTACTGATTAATGAAAAATGACTTATGTTTGCTTCTGAACTAAAGCTGTGTTTTTAATGAAAAATTTATGTTGAAACAAGTTAGAACACATGTAGGTTTGAGGGGGAGTAAACTCACACATGACTCAACAGAACTGCTGTACTCTGATAAAAGAAACTCTGCTGCACTCTGATAAACCAGAAGATTATGTTAGCCAAAAATTAGCCAAAGGGGGAGTTTGTAGATGTTTAGAATTGGCAGAATTTTGGACCAACAAGAAGTATTGAACTTAGTTCAGGATGTCACATCAGATGTTGTGACATTATCAAACAGAGTATAAGTTCAGTTTACAGGATGTCACGCCAGATGTTGTGACATTGTATCAGTTAATGAAGTAAGTTCAGTTTTCAGGATGTCACACCAGATGTTGTGACATCTCAAACCTGCTACCATAATTAATTAATGATTAACAAAACTGAGTAAATTCAGGGAAGTTATCTGAAATTAATTATGGATGGATAAAACAGAAGAAGGCGCATCTGTAGGGAGATTTGTTATATGACTTCAGTATAATCAGAAGAACTGAATCACCTAGTATCAAGGAAGTAACAAACCCTAATTCAAGGTGTTGGCAGCATGCGTATCAGGATTGGATAACCTACAGAAAGCCCAAAATCCAAACACCTATTTAAGCAACAGAAACTCTCAGAATAGAGTACGAAATTAAGAAGACAAAATAGGGTGTTTGTGTTTTAATAGCAGGTTGTTTATTTGTATCACTTTATGAGCTTTTAAGCAAAAGTGTATTTGTGTCTTGATTGAAACTGTGAAGTAATATCAAGCTGTTTTGTGTGAAGTATGACTTCAATATTATTAAACTTATAAACACATCACTATGTGATTGAGGGGGAGTGAGTTGGTACTCATATCTAAGTTGTGTCTTAGGTAGAAATTGCCTTGGGTAGATATTAAGTGAAAGATTAAACTGATTGGTTTAAGTCTAGAATTAATATTACTTATATTGGATTTCCTTCCTGGCTTGGTAGCCCCCAGATGTAAGTGTGGTTATACACTGAACTGGGTTAACAATTTCCTGTGTTGTTTAATTTTCCTGCACTTTAAGTTTTGTTCAAGTCTTCAAGTGTTTAAACATCTCATTCGACATCACACACCTGATCCCAGAATTTCAAATACCCTGCACACAACACAATCCAGACAAAAACAATGGCACAAAATATCCTTTGAATCCAAAGGTATCCCACAAATAAAGTGGAATATCAACCAAGTGACCGTCGTCAAGATCCTTGCGAGAAGCTTGCATGAACTCAATAAATGTGTTAGAAACTAAAAAGAGGTGCAACCGAAAGTTGCACCTATGCCTCACAACTCAAAATCAAGTAGAAAGATGAGCATACGAGTCATGGACACACATTGAAATGAATGTTTCAAAACGGGGCAGCACCTATGCACTAACATAAACAACATGCAAACTCAAACCGGAATCGAGCAAATTTACATGTAATGAATGGAAAATGATCAACAAACATAAGAACAAGTCAAAACAAGATCAATGCATCAAAATTGCATCAAACCGAACTTAAAAAGCCTTAAAATGGAAGGGGAAAAAACGCGTCAAAAATCACCGACTCGGAATTGAACGAAAATCACATGGTAACTTGCAAACGTGCCAATGGATTCAAATATGCAATCGGTTTTTGAAAAATCCACTCGGAAGTTAGACTTTTTGACCAATTTCGTCGGCTGACAGTAGCGAAATGGTGAAAAAAAGTAATCTAAAATCGACTAAAAAGTTCACCAATGGTTCCGGGATTATCAACAAAGTCAATTTACACTATTCACATTCGCGAAAACGCGCTACGGTTAGGAAGTTATGACCAAAACGCATTTTTCGACACGCGACACATGAACAACATCAACAATTAAGCATCAATCTATCCTATTCCGGATTTGCACATTGAAACAAGCATGAATTCAAAATTCAATCACTTCAATTAATATAAATTCATAACTATTAGCTCTCTTAGGAATTTTTTCAAACACCTAACATGCACCGATTATTCTAAGTCAATTTTAACAAGAATTTCCAATTATGCACCACAACAATTATTAGGATCAACTAATCAAGCATCAATCAACAATCTACAATCAACTCAAGAATTAATGCACATAATCTCCACAAGATTAAATCAACTTGACAATTCAATTCAAGAAACAATTCAACAATTATTCATGAATTAAAGTTTAAGAAGCTTACCGAATAAAGAATCGACGAAGAAATTGTGAATCCGGAGGAAGTGAGACACGATCGTGAACGGAGGTTAGGTGGAGAGGCCTTGTGGCTGCCGACGGCGGAAAATGGTTGTCGCATGGTGGCGGAGATGACCGGAGGTGGTGGTTCGGCTACCGGAAGCTTGATCGGAATTGTTATGTTCTTGAGTTCTTGATGAAGTTGTTGTTGTGTTCTTGAGAAAGAGTTGAGAGAATGAACTTTGATTATTTAGATAGAGTTTTTGAGAGTTTTTGATGTTTGTAAATTGTGATTGAAGCTATGAGACAAATTATGGGTCAAAATAATATATAGTGGAGTGTAAAATGAAAGGCAAAAGGTAGAATTTCGGCTTAAGTGAAAATAACAATATCTTCGACAATTTTTTTTGAATCTGAGCCTTCCACAACATCATCTGCCTCTGAATCATGGTTGCAACGCAAAAAGAACGGACGTTATACGATCAAAATCGAGTGTGATCGATACGTTTAAGCTGCAAGACGTCACTGAATAAGTTGTTTTTTTTGGCTTATTTGGTGTCCACTACTTGAAAACATGACGAGGTCAAACTTTTCGGAGCATAATATCGACTCAACTTTGTCAGCAAAGTTGTAGATCTATGAGTCAGTGACCTCATGTTAAAATGTGAGCTCAACCGGACAAACGACGAAGGAGATATGAATTTTCTCGTGAAACCACTTTCAGTCTTTTTCTTCGGTTCAACACTTCAATTTTGCGAAATAAACCAAAACGACAGTCTTCGGGGCATCATTCGAGAACGGACACAATTCGATGAAAATTGACCGAATTATGAATTTTACAAAATCTGACAGACAGTGCACTGCATCAAAGAACCCCACTGGTAATTCACATTTTCGGGATCCTTCCGCTCAGACCTAACCCAAACTGAATTCACGGAATGAAGATAACATCTAAACGGAATTTTAGGCACCAAAACGACATCAATCCAATGAACGAGCTGAGAGTTATGAATTTTTTAGTGTTTAAAACTCACTGGTTCAGCACTGTTTTTCACTATATCGACTATGAAAACTCGCACATTCGGAGATCTTCTTCAAAGAATTAGTTCTCTTCCGAAACCCAAAAACTAGAAAGGATATCAAGACAAAACTTTTGGCATATGAATATCTAAGAAACGTTGATCCCATCAGAAGTTACGAACTCTTGAATACCGCTAGCACAGTTAATCGGCGAAACTGAAATTTCAGAAACAATTAATTCCCGCAACTTTCCTTGAAGAATTGGCCTCCGAGCCGAACACAAAAGTTGTAGAGAATACCGAAACGGTTCTTAACATGGAATTTCAAGCCAAAATGAGTTTCCGGGTATGAGTTACAACTTTTGCAAACTGCACCATAAATTTGATATTCTACTTAAACTACTCTGAATCAACCTAAAACTTTGGCTTCTTCGGAGATTCTTGTGCACGTGCCACATGAAGAAATAAAGGTCTGTCACAAACTGTGAAAGCTCAATGGAGATGTATGTTCATGTATGTTTATGATGCAATTATGATCTAAACGCAATTCAATGTATGTAAGGATATGCTAAATGACATGAAAATGAGAGGGAAACGTTTGGGGTGTTACAGCTGCCCCTATTCAAAAATCAGTTAATCTGAAAAGGACGAAAGCAACGGTTGTCAGCCGTTCGAGATGAACTGTGGTTGAATACCAAAAAGACCCTGAAATTTGCTCTCTGCTGGAGAAGAAAAGGGAAATAAACCCAACCAAAGAAAACAAATGCCTGATGATAAAGGTAACCAAAAACTAGCACTGAAACCGAGAAAATGTCTTTTGTAGGACGCCAGAAGGCTACTGGCTTACCACAGCGAAGGTGGACTTGGTACACTTCAGTCTGTGGGATAGACGTGTACGACTTCAAGATCCGTATTAACAAATACGCTGTCTTGATCTTGATTAGAATCTGCATCTAGGCATGCACTGTTTTGATTCTCTTCGTATAACATAAGGTCAGGTATACGGTAAAATTGTGCAATTACGAAAATCTACATAACAACGCGCTATCTTGATTTTCTACACCGTTTTGACAATATAACACACTGCCAGGATTTCAAACCTCTTCAACACAACTGAGTATTGGATAAGATCAAGCGATCTAACAAAGAAATGGCATCGAGCGATCTATAACCAGTAACATGAGAACATAATATCAAACGATTTACGACCCACACAAAGAGGAGTAATATCAAGTGATTTACAACTCGGATAAGATCAAGCGATCAACTAAGGAAATGGTATCAAGCGATCCATAACCAAGAAGACGAGAACGTAATATCAAACATTTACGATCCACACAAAGAGGAGTAATATCAAGTGATTTACAACTCGGACAAGATCAAGCGATCTACTAAGGAAATGGTATCGAGCGATCCATAACCAGGAAAATGAGCACGGCTCAAACAACAAGGAGTAACATCAAGTGATTTACAACTCAGACAATATCAAGTGATCTTCTAAGGAAATGGTATCGAGCGATCCATAACCAGGAAAATGAGCACGGCTCAAACAACGAGGAGTAACATCAAGCGATTTACAACTCGGACAAGATCAAGCGATCTGCTAAGGAAATGGTAATGAGCAATCCATAACCAGGAAAATAAGCACGGCTCAAACAAAAAGGAGTAACATCAAGCGATTTACAACTCAACTCTATCTTTTGGTACGACTCCAGACGACTACTGGCTTGCCACAGCGACAGTGGACTTTAATGGCGTTGCAATATCGAGCGATTTACAACCCAAACAAGATCAAATGATCTGCTAAGGAAATGGTATCGAACAATCCATAACCAGGAAAATGAGAACAACTCAACAACTAGGAGTAATATCAAGTGATTTACAACTCGAACCTTTCTTTTGGTAAGACGCCAGGCGTCTACTGGCTTGCCACAGCGACAGTGGACTTTAATGGCGTTGCAATATCGAGAGATTTACAACCCAAACAAGATTAAGCAATCTGAAATGAGAATGGTATCAAGCGATCCATCCAAAATAGGTTCATTGATATGGGACAAAGCGATCAATACAAGATTAGTTGATTTGAGAAGAGAGTAACAACTTTGCAAGGGAGAATACCATTTGTAACTTCATTGGGTATGAGAACATTCTGACCAACATTTCGCTGAGAAATTACCAAGATATCCTGACAATACTCGGTTGAGGAATGAAATGTGAACAAATGTCGAACATGAAGCTCTGGCGAAAAATAAATTGGCGACCTCACTAGGGATATTTCAATGATAGTTGTGTCCCCAAACATGAAGCTCTGTGGGGAAATAACGATCTTTCGAATTGGCTGGGGGAATGCTTGTCAAATAACCTTTACTAGGGAAAGAATTCTGACAATTCTAACTCTATGGGGAATTAGGCATTCAGCTGCTTGCTGGGAATAACCCACTCTGATATAAAGACTCCGCTCGGAGGTGAGAACTGTTCAACTGGCTTTGAAGTTCTGCTGGGGATACCACCCTACTCTTATTCAACTGGGGAAGGTTCCATCTTAGACTTTGTTGGGGATCATCCTTTCTGCTGGAGATAGGAATTGCAAAGTGCCTCTCACTGAGGAGAAAAATCTGCTTGGGAAATGTGACCTTGTAACATCCTTCTGGTCCAGCTGGCTGCTTGAAGATCAATTCAAGAGGATTTTACAGAAGACATGGCATCTGAAATGCTTCAGTATTTTCAAACTCTTAGAGATTCATCGAATCTTGACATAACTGCCCCATATTGCACGGATTGTGAAAGGATTTGTTTCACGAGAGTTCCTAAAAAACTTCATATCACCATGATATATTATACCCGGTATTTTGAACCCTGGATAGGTCTACCAATTGTCAAGAGGGAAGAACGCCCCATACTCCTGAAGAATTTCAATCTCGCTTTTGAACTCAGCATGAGATTACTACCCGTAAGCAAAAAGATATACACACATGCCCCGGGTAAAAATGAACCAAGTGTGGTTAAGCCAGGGTGATATGATTAATTGATTTTCATTTATATGACAGACTCATTGGGTATCAACTCAACGGTTGAAGAAGTGAAGATTATGATATCGACTCAAAGGTCGTAAGAAATGGTAATATCGACTCAAGGGTCGAGGCAGCAAAGTGACAATATTGACTCCAGGGTCGAGGAAATAAAACGATAATAACGATACAAGGGTCGAGCAAAATAAGGTAACAATATCGACTCGAGGGTCGAGGGCATAAATCAACAATATCGACTCGAGGGTCGAGGAACGAGGGCAGCAATATCGACTCGAGGGTCGAGGAAAAGACAATAACATCGACTCGAGGGTCGAGGAAACAAGGAAATATCGACTAAAGGGTCAAGGAGCATAAAGCAACATCAACTCGAGGGTTGGGGAAACGAAGGCAACAATATCGACTTGAGGGTCGAGGAAAATAAGGCAACAATATCGACTCGAGGGTCGAGGAAACCATGATATCGACTCAAGGGTCGAGAAAACCATGATATCGACTCGAGGGTCGAGAAAACCATGATATTGACTCGAGGGTCGAGGAAACGACATGACAACATCGACTGAAGGGTCGAGAAAACGAAGGTAATGATATCGACTCAAGGAAAGAGGCAATGAAAGCAATGATATCGACTCGAGGGTCAAGAAACAAGGGTGATTGTATCGACTCGAGGGCCGAGATACACAAGTGATGATATCGACTCAAAGGCCAAAGAAAATAACGATATCGACTCAAGGGCCAAAGCAAACCGAAGCGAGGATTGCCACACTCATCTGAAGTGAGAGACTGGACACATATAAATGCCAATAGTCCTGGTTGAAGAGATACCAACAGAAATTGGACTTTAATCGTGAAGATGCCAATTACTATTAGACTTTAGTCGTATAGGATGATCAGATGAAGAAACCATAATGACTGAGGAGAAATCCTCTGATCAGGGAAACACGTTTCCCGTACCCCGTTAGGATCAATCACCACACGTTCATTCAGAGAATTGCCTTGCATATTGTAAGATTGTCTCAAGAGGATTTTACAGAAAACCTGGCATCTGAAATACTTCGGTGTTTTCAAACTCTTGAAGATCATGAAATAACTACACCAGATTGGATGGTCAATGAAGGAATTTGCCCCAAGATCTCGCATCCTCATGAGGTGTTCTGCCCCAGTATTCTAAATCTTAGATAGGTGCATCTAATTAACCGTCTTATGGAGAGAGTAACTTATAGTGCTTCTAGGGTTACCTTCCCTAGTACGAGCCTTGCTTTGGAGAAAACGCCCAGCCTAACTGCTCTATGATAGATTTATATCTCGAAGTGATTGCCCCAAACTAGCTGAATTTGAAGAGATTGATCGACGTGATTGCCCCAGATTGGCTGCATTTAATCCAACTGGTTGGGAAAGTCCCCATCCAATGGAGTTTCTTGGAAAAGTGCACCTTGACGTGATTGTCCTTCAGAAGTTTCAGACTTTTCAACTTGGCAAGATTAAGCTTCTGGACTGAGGTTCCATATGTGAACTTCTTTGATGCCAAACAAATGTATACAAGTAGAAAATGTTTTATTCTGAGAATGATTATTCTAATGCAACACACATGTTAATCTTGCAGTTTTTTATTGAAAAGATGTCACAAACCTAAGCGACTCACTAGTTAAGATACAACATTGATCTTTTATGAAAGATTGTACATGCAACACCAACAAAGATCTTTTAGCACAACTCATAGGAGTCAGGAACGCTATCTTATGGTAGTATGCTCTCGAATTAACCTTGTTTCAGTTAGGACTTTTAAGGGTTGTATCGTGGCCTAGTTAACGGTTATAGAAACAAAAGATATAGTCTCGAAGTTTATTTGTGCCCACCCTTCTCCGTGATGTCCTTCCATTACTATGTTCAACTAGCTTTCACAAGCGCTCACATTTCCTAAGGGTTTCGTGATAGTTGAGGAACCCATTACTGCTAATGGTTCAAGTACCACTGAGGTTGATGGAGTAACAGTCACCCCTATTGTCTTTTGTGTCTGTGTCACACAAATTTTTTTTACTTGAGGATCTTTCTTGTGTAATCCTTTACGTCTTTTCACTTTTCATTCTTTTTTTTATTTATCCCTAACTTTTGCCTGGACTGATTCTTTTGAATCTTTTGCAAATGGAGTCTAGCGGGATGCCCTAACTTTTGCCTAAGTCGCTCGTTTTCAAGTTTTGGCTTAGCGGGCTTTTCATATTCTTTTTTTTCGATTCTTTTTTTTTTGGAACAAATCGTGTGACACTGTTTGTCTTGATTGTCTTATAAAGGGCCGTGACTGTCTCACTTTTGAGATGATGAGGGATAACTGTTGTGGTTTCCGGTCTTTGGACCTCTTGATTTGGTACAATGAAAGGTAATGGCTCCTCAGATGCGCACTCCTTTATGAAAGCTTGAATGCTTGGTCCAACTAGTTGACACCTACCCTGCCCCGGGTTAAATGTATTAGGGTTTTTTCATGTAAAAACAACTCTTACTTCAAGGCTCAAAGGGGTTAGCAAGGGCCTATCTCCCTTATATCTCCGGTGTTTGGGATTTGAAACAAAGTCTGTACATCGTCAATAGGGTCTTATTCAAGAGCACACACTTGGATTTTTGCTTTTTTGTTTCGTCCTCCTCCATCACAAAGTTTAAGAAAGATAGTTGATATTGCAATACACACACACAAAATTATAAGTGAATATAAATGAATTACTTCAAGATAAACATGTGCGCTTCATTATAATTAACATAAAAAAACAAACAAGTCTCATGCACTCATACTAATGTTTAAGCAAACAGATAAAAGCTACAAATGAGAATGCAGTAAAGAAACTGAACATTGCCATCATTGAGGAGACTTGATTCCGTTTGGACTTATCAGCCTTGAATATTTTTATTAATCAGCAGCTTTTCCCAAGACTTGCAATCTTCAATCAAATGGCCACGTGTCCAGAACCATACTTCATTCCCAATTATTCTGACCTCATGCCTCTGTATTTGAACGCTGACACGAGACGTCTGAAGAAAAGAGTAACACTGAGATGAAGTTGACACAAAATGTTCCTCTCAAAGACCTGATGATCTTCTGCCAACATATCTCCATTGACCAAAGACCAATGAAGAATCAGAGTGACATAGTTCCCCTAACTAGGGATGAAAATGCAATACATAAACTAAATGTTTGCTGATATCGAGAAGCTGAGTTTTCCCTTCTTGATACCTTCTCGAGCCAACCGTCCTCAGAACTGTTGTTCAAAGTCAAATTGAGAATCATCTTCACACCTATCCTCAATAACTTCCTCCATAACATAAGCTGATGAACCCACATGACCAAGCGAAGAACTTTTGGTTCGAATGCCCTAAGGCGTCACTAAAATCAACCCAGACTCAATCAAATCCTGGACCTTATCCCTGAGCGGTTTGCATTCTTAAGATGAATGTCCTGGTGCAACGCCAAGGAAAACACATCTAATATTGGGATCAAAAATTGGTGGGTATGGAAAAAGCACCGGACCCGGTTTCTTCGGCACTATCAATCCACTATCGATCAGGCGTGGAAGTATCTGACTATATGGCATTGGTAATAGATCAAAACACCTTTTTGGTCTCTTAGTGTAGTAGCAATGCCTTTGCAGAGTATGCTTCTGTTGGCATGGTTGTTGTTGATACTAAGGAGGTTCACTATTAACCGACATCTGACATACAAGTTCAGAAGCTTGCTGACTCTGAGGAGTTAAGATGCATGGGTATTGTTGATAAGTCAATGGAGTTTGTGGAACTGCATCAATTACATCATTTTCTTGTGAACTAACAACAGATTCATTCTCATCAGTTAAGCCATCTGAAATTCCTTGGATCTTTCCCATCTTGATAAAACTCTCAATGCATTCTCCAATTATCACCAAGTTCAAGAAACTCAATGTTCCACTGCCACTCAACCTCTCCAAGTACGGTCCTTGCAAGGTCTCTATGAAAAGATCAACCAATTCTCTGTCTGATAGTGAGGGTTGAACACAAGCATCTACTTTTCTCCACCTCTGGGCATACTCTCTGAAAGATTCTCGATCCTCTTGGGATAAACCTTGAAAATCCATGCGGCTAGGATCCCTGTCAAGATTGTAGTCATACTGTTTCAGGAAAGCATTGGCTAGGTCTGAACATGACTAGATGCGACTACTTTCTAACTACATGTACCAACTCGATGATGCCTCAATCAGACTGTATTAAAAGCAGTGAATCATCAGTTTGTCATTATGCTCATATGAAGTAATCCTTATGCAAAACCTCACCAAATGCTGCCTTGGAATATTATCCCCTCTGTACTCTTCAAACTTCGGTACTTTGAACTCTGGAGGTATTACAAGGTTGTGTACCAAACACATGTTTGCAACACTTAGATCAACGACATTACAAATTTGAAGGGCCTTAATCTGCTCACTCAATGCATGAAATCTTTCTTCCATCTCAACAACTCATAGATCTTGGATTCTCACCACCAGGTTTACCTCTTGGGAACCTATCATAGTGAAAGCAAAATTGTGATAGTCTGCGGAATAAACAAAAGAAGAATGTCCACTCCGGGTAACCAGACGCTCTCGAACATCTAGGTCCTCAACAGGGATCTGTGCAGGCTGAGCTCGAGCAAAATTGCGGCCATCTTGCCTTGCTAAGGTTGTCATAGCTTCCACAAGTTGGTCCCACTTACCTCTCGTCAACCCAACACTTGCAAACTATATTTTCTCCCCAGGTCCATGATCTGTCTAGAAGTTGTTTCAAGTCTGGTACAAGAGCTGGAGTCTCAACTGCGGGTTGTGAACAAAGAACGGATGAGCCCTGCCTGTAGAACAAAAATGCTATGCAAATGCTATGAGATGCCATGTTCGGTTACTTCCAGTGAATCTATCTCCTTTGATTCACATTTTAATACATAAGAAAATCCAACAGTATAGTTTATATATGACATCCTAGGAAATAACTGAACATGTATGCTAAAATGCTATAATGGCATGTATGCAACTAGCAGGTGATCAGGGACTGGCGCCTGTCTGGATGTGAGATACTGAGCCAAGAACCAAGTATCTGATGCGATAAGTCCTCTGAATAATAACTCGTATTGTAACTCAGAACCAAAGATCGAGAACTCTAGGACCATGATAACCGGATCAAAACATAAGATCACACTGGTAGTTAGGGTATGTTGAGGTTAGGGGTTCCTGCAAACCTGTAAACCCCTCCCAATCTCATAGGTGTGTTTTGGGTCAAACATCACGGACTCTCAAAGCCGAATAGAAATAATATGTTCTCCATTTCTGAGAAATGGCTCATGACCAAATAAGGGAATCGATTTAGCATTATGTACTACTCAGGGAGGTCTCATCGTGAGTCTGGGAAAAATAAGCATCCCTTATAAGTCCTCAGCTTCGAGCGCTGAAATCGAGAAACAATAGTATATTCATCCCGAAGGGTACAATACTATTGTCATATGATCAGATGCTTTGATTGAGTTAGTATAAGAGAACCAGGCCATCCTATGTGAGTTCCTAGTGGGCCTTCGGGTGCGAATGGGTTTGCCACACAATGTGGTTTGCCACTATCACCAATGGAGAGGGATGTTTCCACAAGGTTCTCAATGATCGGTCCCCAACCGCACATAACTATCAAGGTCATGTAATGAAGTAAAGAAAACCCCTATATCAAGACACTTCCAAGACGGTCGCGAATCTGGGTGTGAACGCACTAATACCCCCATGACAAGATACAATGGGGCTAAAGTGATTTCTCACGCTAAGTCCTAAGGTGCACTCAAGCCGGGTATCTGGATTATCTCACAGTAACAGTATCACCCAAGTCCCATCAAACCGAAAAACAGTCTAGACAGTCCAGTATAATATATGATGCATGAAAATAAAATAATGAAAGCAGTAAATAGAGCTGTAAATAAGCAACAGTAAAATAAACAAGCAACAACAAACATAAAACACCCAAAGAAACAGAAACATGCAAGCTCTAGGAGAGACTCTCAAGGGGAAACCAGAGATTCTGGGTTTGATCACCAGCTGAATCGCCAGTTGTCGCTCCCTGGATTTCCATCCTGGTACAAACGCAAAAGTGGTGAGGAAAAGAGGTAAAGTCACTAGCCAAAGAAAAGAAAGGAAGGACAAAGGTCCTGCGAACCAAATAATCTGGGTTCAGGAGTCGGTTACGACCTGAGAAGGTATTAGCACCACAGATCGTCCGCCGTACCCAACGGGATCCACGCTTGCAAAGAAACAGTTTCAAAGGATGAAGAAATGAAAGTTGCTGCAAAAGAAAGACTGAAACTGGATAAGAAAAGAAAATTAATGGGGAAAATGTAGGGAAAATAAAAGAGTGCTCGAACGGGCCCTACCCCGCTGCCTACATACCTCATCTGGAAATGAGGATCAGAGTCGTCGTAGTTCCCCTAACTAGGGAGGAAAATGGCTTGTGTTTTGAAAGCTTGAACTACTTATGTCAATGCTCAGGTATTGCAGGCTCGTCTGACACGAGTGCATTACCGTCTTGCAGAGAGACAAATAGGAGCAAGTTTTTACGTTGAGAGTGAAGGAGATGAGAAAAGAAGTTCCGATGGAGAGACAATTATTCTTTGTTTGTGTTTTTTAAAGAAGTTTTTTTGTTGTTTTTTGTTTGTGGTATTTATTAAGTACTTTTTATGTTTTTGTATGAAGATGAGAAAGAGAGAGCACCAAAAGGATCTCAAAGGTAAAAGACTAAAAGAGGGACTAATAATCCTAAGAGTTATCATGCATGAATACCTAGTTAGTGTGGTTTGAGTTATATCCTAATGAAAAAGAAGGAAAGAAAAGAAAGAAAGAAAGAAAGAAGAAGAAGAGAAGAAGAAGGATATAGAAGACAACTTACTTCTCTAAAGAGGCTAAGTTGTTTCTAAAGCGGGAGTGGTGGTGTTAAGCAAACAAAGCACAATTCTAAAGCAATCACAACTTGAAAGCATAAAGAGATGAAGGAAGAAGTTGTATGTGGGATACACTCCCACACACATGACTTACCATAACCCCCTACACAACAAAGATTAGTTAAACGATTGAGCATTGAAAGCATATGGAAAGCAAAAGCAAAGTAATGGTCAAAGAAAGGAAAAATAACGTAGGGAAAAAGAAAGTGTTATGCTCGGATGGGCCCTATCCCACTGCCTACGTATCCCTTTTGAGGAATCATAGTTAACGTAGTTCGACTAACTACATTTGTTTGTTTTTGGTTTTTTAATTGAACAATGTTAATTTCACATCCTACCGGCTGCTCGACCTTTGGATACTCACGCACCTGGAGTAGAAGGAATTAACGTGTTCTTATGAAAAGAAAACAAAAGAATTTGATTTGTGTTTTAGGAATGCTCATGCAAAACAGGTAGTCCTAGACTAAGGAACCGTGCTACCTAAGTTAACATGTAAACGAGAGACTATACAAAGCCTAGAAATCCTATGGAGAGACGATCGCATCACACAAATAAGCAAATAAGCTCAAGGAGTATCCACATCACTCGAGTAACAAACATTAAACTGTGGATTATGTCTTCACAGTGGCAAAGAGAGGGCCTAGCAATGATATGGAGGATTGAAGCGGGACAAAAGTAGGGGCGACACCTAACCACGATATCGAGGATCGGGCAGGATGGGAACACGAAGCAAGGAGATCTCCTCGAGCTCGTGATTGTGGGAAAGGAGTATGTCTATACATGGTATCATATCACCAAGTAAGAACAGAATGGGGGAAATATCATGTGTGTACGAGCATAAAGCATCAACGTCAACGGACGTGAGCTACACAAAGCATGAGGATCCAGAAAGTGAGATCCTCTTCCACAGACTGACCGGACAAGAGCGGGATGGACTTTATCCAAAAGCATCAACACGAAGTGCGAGCTAATGAAATACTTAATGATAATGCGGGGATGATTACGAGCCCTTTTCACTTGCCTTCTTCGAGGACTTATCAAGGGGAATGGGAATGGGGCACCTCTTTTGAGGTCTTTGCACAAATGTAAACAAACACATATAGAGCCTCTGAAGGAGGTCTTCCAGAAAATGCCCGCCAAAAAGAAACGGTCAGGACTTCATCCTATGTAAGCGATAAAGTGTGGAAATAGTAAATCAGATAAGAAATTATACCGCATGGATGTAAATCCGAAGTACCAACAAGCTAAACAGAAAATAAAAACCCAGAGATCCGCTCGAACAAGCTAGCATCCACAAATAAAGCAAGTCGGACATCGCATTTACCATATAAGCTCAAGTCAACAGAGTGAAAATAAATCACTCAAGATTTGCAAGTCGGATGCGACCACACAAATGCCCTGCATACAACACAATCCAGACAAAAACAACGGCACAAAATATCATTTGAATCCAAAGGTATCCCACAAATAAAGTTGAATATCAACCAAGCGACCGTCGTCATGATCCTTGCGAGAACCTTGCATGAACTCAACAAACGTGTTAGAAACCAAAAAGTGGTGCAACCGGAAGTTGCACATATGCCTCACAACTCAAAATCAAGTAGAAAGATGAGCATACGAGTCATGGACACGCATTGAAATGTATGTTTCAAAATGGAGCAGCACCTATGCACTAACATAAACAATATGCAAACTCAAACCGGAATTGAGCAAATTTACATGCAATAAATGGAAAATGATCAAAAAACATAAGAACAAGTAAAAAACAAGATCAATGCATCAAAATCGCACCAAACCGAACTTAAAAAGCCTTAAAACGGAAAAAAAAAAAACGTGTCAAAAATCACTGACTCGGAATTGAACGAAAATCACATGGTAACTTGCAAATGTGCCAATGGATTCAAATATGCAATCGGTTTTTGAAAATTCCGCTTGGAAGTGAGACTTTTTGGCTAATTTCGTCGGCTTGCAGTAGCGAAATTTCGTTGGCCAATGGATTCATCAACAAAGTCAATTTACACTATTCATATTCGCGAAAACGCACTACGGTTAGGAAGTTATGACCAAAACGCATTTTTCGACACGTGATACTGAACAACATCAACAATTAAGTATCAATCTATCTTATTCCGGATTTGCACATTGAAACAAGCATGAATTCAAAAGTCAATCACTTCAATCAATATCAAGTCATAACAACTAGCTCTCTTAGAAAAAATTTCAAACACCTAACATGCACCACAACAATTATTAGGATCAACTAATCAAGCATCAATGAACAATCTACAATCAACTCAAAAATTAATGCACATAATCTCCACAAGATTAAATCAACTTGACAATTCAATTCAAGAAACAATTCAACAATTATTCATGAATTAACGTTTAAGAAGTTTACCGAATGAAGAATCGACGAAGAAATTGCGAATCCGGAGGAAGTGAGACGCGATCGTGAACGGAGGATTGGGGAGAGGCCGTGTGGTTTCCGGCGGCATAAAATGGTGGTCGCGCGGTGGCGGAGTTGACCGGAGGTGGTGGTTCGCAGTGGTCCGGCTATCGGAAGCTTGATCGGAATTGTTGTGTTCTTGAGTTCTTGATGAAGTTGTTGTTGTGTTCTTGAGAAAGAGTTGAGAGAATGAACTTTGATTATTTAGAGAGATTTTTTGAGAGTTTTTTATGTTTGTAAATTGTGAAGCTATGAGACAAATTGTGGCTCAAAAGAATATATAGTGGAGTGTAAAATCAAAGGCAAAAGGTAGAATTTCGGCTTAAGTGAAAATAACAATATCTTCGATAAATTTTTTTGACTCTGAGCCTTTCACAACATCGTCAACCTCTGAATCATGGTTGCAACTCAAAAAGAACGGACATCATACGATCAAAATTGAGTGTGATCGATACGTTTAAGCAGCAAGACGTCACTAAATAAGTTGTTTTTTTGGCTTATTTGGTGTCCGCTACTTGAAAACGTGACGAGGTCGACCTTTTCTGAGCATAATCTCGACTCGACTTTATCATCAAATTTGTAGATCTATGAGTTTGTAACCTCGTGTTAAAATGTGAGCTCAACCGGACAAACGGATAAGGAGATATGAATTTTCTCGTGAAACCACTTTCAGCCTTTTTCTTCGGTTCAGCACTTCAATTTTGCGAAATAAACCAAAACGACAATCTTCGGGGCATCGTTCGAACTCGAGCTTATCTTGGAACTTGAAGATGATAAAATTTGTGAACCAACGCTTCAATAATGGACGCAATCCGATGAAAATTGACCGAGTTATGAATTTTACAAAATCTGACAAACAGTGCACTGCATCAAAGAACCCCACTGATAATTCGAATTTTCGGGATACTTCCGCTAGGACCTAACCCAAAATGAATTCACATAATGAAGATAACATTTAAAAGGAATTTTAGGCACCAGAATGACATTAATTCGATGAACAAGCTGAGAGTTATGAATTTTTTAGTGTTCAAAACTCACCGGTTCAACATTGTTTTTCACTATATCGACTCTGAAAATTCGCACATTCGGATATCTTCTTCAAAGAATTAGTTCTCGGCTAAAACCCGAAAACTGGAAAGGATATCAAGACGGAACGTTTGGAATATGAATCTCTTAGAAAAGTTGATTCCATCCGAAGTTACGAACTCTTGAATACCGCTAGCACAGTTAATCGACGAAACCGAAATTTCATAAACAATTAATTCCCGCCACTTTCCTTTATGAATTGGCCTCCGAGCCGAACACAAAAGTTGTAGAGAATACCGAAATGGTTCTTAACATGGAATTTCAATCCAAAATGAGTTTCCGGGTATGAGTTACAATTTTTGCAAACTCCACCATAAAACTTATATTCTGGTTAAACTACTCTGAATCAACTGAAAACTTTGGCTTCTTCGGAGATTCTTGTGCACGTGCCACATGAAGAAATGAAAATCCATCACAACCTGTGAAAGCTCAATGGATATGTATGTTCATGTATGTTTATAATGCAATTATGATCTAAATGCAATGCAATGTATGTAAGGATATGCTAAATGACATGAAAATGAGAGGGCAAATTTTGGGGTGTTACATGCATCAATCTTTGAAGGATCCACTATAATTCCACCACTAGAAATCACATGGCCAAGGAAACTTACTTCCTTCAACCAGAACTCACACTTCGACAATTTAGCATGAATCTTCTTCTCTATCAACACCTGTAATACAATCCTCAAATGTCTCTCATGTTCTTCTTCTGATTTTGAATATATCAGAATATCATCGATAAAAACTACCACATACTTATCCAAATACTCGTGAAAATCCTGATTCATATATTCCATGAATATACCAGGTGCATTGAACACAACAAAAGGCATCACAATATATTTATAGTGACCATATCTCGTCTGGGAAGTTGTCTTAGGAATATCATCGGCTTTAACTCGAATCTGATGATAACCTGACCTCAAATCAATCTTGCTAAAAATGCACGCTCCCACCAAATAATCCATCAAATCATCAATACTCAGAAGTGAATATTTATTCTTGATAGACATCTTATTCAATTGTCGATAATCGATACACAGCCTCATACTACCATATTTCTTCTTAACCAACAACTCAGGAGCACCCCACGGAGAAACACTTGGAGGGACAAATTTCTTCTCAGGAAGTTCTTCAAGTTGTTTCTTCAACTCACTCAATTCAGAAGCTGACATCCGATAAGGAGCCATCGACACTGGACTAGTACCCGGTACTAAATCCACAACAAACTCTATTTCACGTTCTGGTGGTAAATCACTAATATCATCCGGAAACACATCGAGAAATTCTCAGACAACAGGTAACTTCACACCCACTTGTTCACGGTCCACTTGTAATGCCGCAAACAAAGCAAACATTTGGGCTTCATCTGCTAGAAGTTCATCCACTTGTTTCACAGATAGAAACATCATCTTCCCACCATCATTAAACTCTGGAAACTATACCGTCTTTGCATAGAAGTTGATATGAGTGAAGTTAAATTCTAACCAATTCATTCCCAATACCACATCCATATGGCACAAAGGCAAACACACTACATCCATCAAGAAATCCTTACTGTTAATGCTATTATTTTATGATTGGCATTATGTTTGGTAAAACTAATATGGCTGGAAAATGTTGAATAAGAAGTTCCATATTAACATAGTATAGACTCTGGAAGAACATGTCAAACATGATGTCCTGACATGGTGGCACAGATAAATGTGGAAGTTGTCAAAGAAGATGTTGAATTCAGTTCAGAATGTCCTATCAGATGTTGGGACATTATCAAACAGAGTAGAAGAACTTAATTCAGGATGTCCCAACAGATGTTGTCATATGTTACAGTCAGATGTCAAAGAAGATGTTGAAACATCTGCAAATGTCATGACAGAATTACTGTCATATGTTACAGTCAGATGTCAAAGAAGATGTTGAAACATCTGCAAATGTCATGACAGAATTACTGTCATATGTTACAGACAGATGTCAAAGAAGATGTTGAAACATCTGCAAATGTCATGACAGAATTACTGTCATATGCTACAGACAGATGTCAAAGAAGATGTTGAAACATCTGCAAATGTCATGACAGATGTCAAAGAGAATGTTGAAACATCTGCAACTGTCATGACAACATTACTGTCATATGTTACATATAGATATCAAACAAGAAGTGTTGAACTTAGTTCAGGATGTCACACCAAATGTTGTGACACTGTCAAACAGAGTAACAGTTAATGAACTTAAGTCAAGATATCAGGATGTCACACCAGATGTTAGGACATTGTATCAGTTGATGGAATAAGTTCAGTTTACAGGATGTCACATCAGATGTTGTGACATTGTATCAGTAAATGAAGTAAGTTCAGTTTTTCAGGATGTCCCAACAGATGTTGAGACATCTCAGACCTGTTACCAGAATTAATTAATAACTAACTGATCTGAGATATTTAAGGAGAGTTATCTGGAATTAATTATGGATGGATAAAAACAGAACAAGGCGCATCTGCAGGGAGTTTTGTTATGAAGATTCAGCATAATCAGATGAACTAAATCACCTAGAATCTAGGAAGTAACAAACCCTAATTCAAGGTGATGACATTGGATTTATCAGATCTGAATTATGCAGAATATTCTGGAGATATTATGCAATCATATGTGGTGCTGATCTAGAAGATCTTAACGACTCAATTTAAATTGAAGACAAATATTGAAAAATATAGGTTTCTATATTTAGAGATATTTTAGGAGTTGAAGATCTTTTGGAATATTTGTAGCAGATATTTCTGCATATTTGTAGCAGATATTTCTGCATATTTGTAGCAGCTATTGTTGTGATTGTTTAGGCCCAAATCCAGTTGGGAATAGGTTATAAAAGAAACCCTGTAACCTAGTTTAGAATCAACCCAATCAACCGAAAATGTAAACATTATTAGGGTTGTGTCCTTGTGTCAGCCGTGCATAACAAGTAACTCTATTGTGGCTGTTTCACTTGTGATTCTCGAAGCTTGTAAGCAAGAGAAGTTGTGTGACTTGATTGAAACTGTGAAGTAAGATCAAGCTGTTTTGTTTGAAGTATGACTTCAATTTTATTAAACTTGTAAACAAGATCACTGTGTGATTGAGAGGGAGTGAGTAGGGTACTCTTATCTAAGTTGTGTCTTAGGTAGAAATTGCATTGGGTAGTTATTAAGTGATAGATTAAACAGGGTGGTTTAAGTCTAGAATTAATATTACTTATAGTGGATTTCCTCCTGGCTTGGTAGCCTCCAGATGTAAGTGTGGTTATACACTGAACTGGGTTAACAAATTCTGCTGTGTTCTTTATATCTTTTATGTTTTATGCAGTACCTGAACTGAATGTCCTATCAGATGTCCCAACATCCTGAAGCATGTTTGACTCTGATATATCAGAATTATTTAAGTACTGATATGTATGCCTTACCATGCTTATAAGTAACAGATAAGATGTCTCAACATCATATTCGACATCTGAGTTTGTCATACCAGAATTTCAATTGGTATCAGAGCAGGCATCCTGGTCTGTTTCTGGATGAGATCTAAGGGGGATACTTTCTGGTTCATGGTAAAGGAAGAAGGAGGATATAATGAAAAGTTGTTTGAACTTGAGAGGTTCATATTGGTGTTTGAATGGTCCCTAGAAGTGGAGGATGGACTATTCATCATATGGTGTATATTGGACCAGTCTGGTGTTATCAGGGCTGGAAATTTGCTGGTGAATTGCTGTGTAGCTATGATGTTAAACAGAATGTCCTGACATCTTGGTTCAGAGAATTCTATATTTGAAGGAGGCTTGTATTTTGTTTTCTGTGAGAACTGGAGAACACTTAGTTCAGAATGTTGTGGTTCTTGATGAAAGAAGAGGTTGGAGCCAAAACAAAAGAGTATAATTATCAAATCTTTCATGCGGGAGTGAAAATCTTGATAAGTTATCTCTTAAGCTTATTTATGGTGACCTAATGAGGATATCCTTCCTGGTTATGGTGTCCTATGTTGTTTAGGTATAGCTGGAGAAAATCTCTCCTGTGAAGATACATGTTTATGATTGTCTAAATCATGAACTGAAGGAAGTTTCATCAAGAAAGAAGCTAAATTGATATGTCAATCCTAATGGCTTGACACCACACTACACATCAACAGTTTATGAACCAAGCTTAGTTTTGTGTTCCAGAAGAAGGAAACTGGTGTGATGATGGATGCTTTGGGTGCTAGACAAATGTGTGATGATCACATATGTTTGGAACCTACTCCTAACCTGGAAGAGGAGGCATCTATGCTACATGTTGAAGACTTGGATAATGACTCTGACACAGAGATCATTGCTTCTGTGGACCCTAGCATAGCCAAAAGGCTTAGGGCTAGAAAGGAAAAGAAGACTGCAGGACATTCAACTCCTGAAAAGAAGCAGCCTACTCCAAAGAAAGACAAGGTCAAAGTGATACTTGGTCCTACTAAACAATGGAGCAAGGTGAATAACCAAAAGAGGAAAGCTGTAACTCCACCAGATTCAGATGTTGAAGAGGATGTCCCAACATCCCAACCAAAGAAGAAACCAGCACCCTCAAGGTCCATCTCTGCTGTTCCAGAAGCTCCTCTGGACAATGTTTCATTCCATCATGTGTCAAGTGTGAGCAGATGGAAATTTGTATACCAAAGAAGGGTAGCACTTGAAAGAGAGCTGGGTAGCAATGCACTTGAGTGCACTGAGGTAATTGACCTAATTTCTTCTGCTGGTTTATTCAAAACAGTATCAAACTTTTCACCTTGCTATGAGCTGCTAGTCAAGGAATTCATTGTCAACCTACAAGAGGACTGTGCTGATGGTAAATCAGATGACTTCAGAAAGGTGTATGTAAGAGGGAGATGTGTGGAATTCTCTTCTAGGGTTATCAACCACTATCTAGAAAGAGAATCTGATGGACCTAATGAGCTGGGAAAGACAAATAACCATGTGTGCAAGGTCATCACTGCTAATCAATTCAAAGCTTGGCCAGTCAAGGGGAAATTTTCTGTTAGCTTGCTGACAAGGAAGGATGCAATGCTGCATAGGATTGGCACTTCAAATTGGGTCCCTACCAACCATACCTCCTCAATAGCAACTGAATTGAGCAGGTTCATATATGCTGTGGGCACCCAAGCAAAGCTGGACTTTGGGGCTTATATTTTTGATCAGACATTGAAGCATGTTGGAACATCTGCAACAAAGCTTCCCATTACTTTTCCCTCTCTGCTATGTGGAATCATACTAAGCCAGTATCCAGGTATCCTCAATGAGAAGAATTCAGTATGCAAAAGAAAAAGTCCTATGGCCTTCCATTACAAACTTTTCTTGAGCCATCATGCTGCTGATGTTGAAGCTTCCACTAGGACATCTGCTGGACCTTCAAAAGCAAAGACTCCCATATCCAAAGCTGCCTTGATTGCAGATCTGAAGAACACTTGCAAAAATCTGGATGCCAGGAAGAAAAAGCTTGAGGAAGTATTTCAAAGGCTGGAGCTGGAAGAGGTTACTCAGAATACTGATGAATCTAATGATGAATCTGAAGATGAAGAAGCTTTTAAATGTATTTACAAATGTGGGTGAAAAATGCATGACTTTGGTCATGATTAAAGCTAGCAATGTGACCAACAATTGCTAGAAGCAAGGGAAGAATGTCAGATTGGGAAGTCTGATCAGAATGGTTGTTGAACTGGTAGTCTCTTCCACTACTAGTCATGGATAGTGGCAGTATAAACCCTTTGTAGCAAGCAAACTAAGAGCATCTGTTTTGGAATATAAAATCAAGTGTGGATATTTATCAGTTGTGCTCTTTGTATGTTCATCAGGGGTGTGAAATTGAGAATTAGTGGAGTACATGCTCAGCTGGAGTATTGTTTATCCATGACATGAGGAGATCTTGCTAATCTTATCTAGAGCTAACCTTAAAATCCTTCAAAAGTAAAAGATCAGATTGTGTAGAACTATCTGATAAGGTATTATACAAGGATTTAAGATCAATTGTTGTTTGTGGAATTCACAAATATTTGATTGATTATCCTTGTGATTCAAGATTGGTGATGTTCAAAAAGATGTTGGAACATCTTATCATCAGAGTTTGTGCAGAATCATGGGAGAGGTATTGCATAAGCTGTAACATTGGCTTCAGTCTTGTGTGACAGGAGTTATGTAATTCTGGAAAGTTTCTTGGCAAGAACTTGTCTGGATATTGTTGATGCTAAAGATGGAGATGAAAGACCATGAACATATCATAATCTTGGTAACTACTTGGATTGGTTTATTTCTGATCTAGGTGTAGTCCAGAATGCTCATCATGGAGTTAAGATAGGTGGAGATATCATAAATTTGTTTAGACTGCCTTACTCAAGGAAAGGTGGCATCCTTGGTATAGTTTTGAGGTGTAGTTCTTAACTATTCCTTATGAATAATCAGACAGTGGCAGGTTTGAAGACTTTGGAGAAACATTGGAAGTTTCTCATCAATATGTGTTATTGGTAAGAACTTCTGCAAAACCAATAGAATGGAGGTTGTTTACTCAAACTTGATGGATAAATCAAGTCTATGAGAGCATGGAACTCTTGTTCTATAAAGGAAGGAGGTTCTTTCAAGTGGCAGAAGAAGGAACTGAATTTAACAGATGGATGTGGGCTAATAATGTTTAAACATCTAGTTCAACATCAGAGTCTAATTGGTGAAGATCAACTTTTTTGATCAGGATATCTTTGGAAGATTTATTATAAACGTGAAGAAGACAAAAGTGGCAATTGGCTTTTTCATATGAGGATTCATAAAGAAGGTTATCAAAATGTGGTAATTGGTTGATCTTTAAAGTAGATTCGAAGAATCAAGATAATCAGAGTGTGGCAGCTGGTTGTTCTTGAGGATTGTCTTGGAACAAATTGCTCTTGGGCAGAGGAGTGATGAGTTGAAGACTCAAGAGGATTTATTCTTCTTGAAGGTGGATGAGAGTTTATCACTCTTTTTGGATTTATGATTCTAACTGGTGGCACAGTGTAGTTGAAGATTTTCAGTTCTTGGATTACTATGCTATAGTAAGTCCAGTTGGTGGAGCACATCTAGGATCATGGTGATAAGGTCTTGGTGTATGAAAAATGTTCTAACTAAGTGTTAGTACATTATCTGGGGTGTTTATCTACATGGTTTCTATTATTAGACTACCTAATCATATGGGAGAATGATGAAGTAGATGATCTATATTGGAAGAAACATGTAGAAGAGACTGGAAGTGTTCCTCGTGCTAAAAAGCCAAGAACTCCAAAAAGATCAAGTTTTCAGCAAGACCAAAGGCATACCTTCACCATTGTACTACACTCCAAAAGCTTCTGAATATGTGGATGATTCCATAAAGGAGTTGGTAACCAAAATCCTATCTGAGCAAAGAGTGGTAAGTGGCATATCTATCCCTCTGAACATTATGCCAGCCCCACAAGAAGATCAACAAACTCAGGCTGCAAAGGACACTCCTGCTCAACAGGATGTCCCAATAGATGTTGAAACATCTGAGGACCAGAAAAAGGCCTTCAATAATTGTGATGAAGAAGCATCTGAGGATCAGCACAAGGCCTCAACTGAATAGCACATCTCTGTTGATCCACCAGAAGTATATCAGGCTTAGTGTCAAGAACCTGTGTGCTAGAAGATGTTCATCTTGTGTAGTCTGTGGTAACTACAAACCCAGAAAGGAATCAGGTATGCTTTGGTACAAGAAGTGAATGTGTTCGATTGGGAATTGAACAGAGAGTGAGCTCTTGAAGACATGAAGATGCGTCTTATGTTTTCCTTTCATCAATGTACAGAGAAGCATGGAGTATCCTAGACAGGGGGAGTGTGTTACAATTATGTGCACTTGATTTTGTGGTGTTAAGGGGGAGTAATACCTTAACCAGATAAGGAGAATCATAAGAGTCTAGAAGGCTATATTACATAAAGCTTTTCTCTGCAGTTTATGTTTGATTCTTGAGGAATTGTGTGTGTTTCAAGCTTATGGAGATTATATACCTCTATTTTTATGGTACCTTTGTCTTTTCATGGCTAAAAAGGAGGAGAAGTAATAGTGTGAGGTTATATATGAAGATGTGATATTAAGGAACTTCTACATAAGGTACTACTACACCTGTATGTAAATTAGTTTTAGCCAAAATAAGCCAAAGGGGGAGATTGTTAATGCTATTATTTTATGATTGGCATTATGTTTGGTAAAACTAATATGGCTGGAAAATGTTGAATAAGAAGTTCCATATTAACATAGTATAGACTCTGGAAGAACATGTCAAACATGATGTCCTGACATGGTGGCACAGATAAATGTGGAAGTTGTCAAAGAAGATGTTGAATTCAGTTCAGAATGTCCTATCAGATGTTGGGACATTATCAAACAGAGTAGAAGAACTTAATTCAGGATGTCCCAACAGATGTTGTCATATGTTACAGTCAGATGTCAAAGAAGATGTTGAAACATCTGCAAATGTCATGACAGAATTACTGTCATATGTTACAGTCAGATGTCAAAGAAGATGTTGAAACATCTGCAAATGTCATGACAGAATTACTGTCATATGTTACAGACAGATGTCAAAGAAGATGTTGAAACATCTGCAAATGTCATGACAGAATTACTGTCATATGCTACAGACAGATGTCAAAGAAGATGTTGAAACATCTGCAAATGTCATGACAGATGTCAAAGAGAATGTTGAAACATCTGCAACTGTCATGACAACATTACTGTCATATGTTACATATAGATATCAAACAAGAAGTGTTGAACTTAGTTCAGGATGTCACACCAAATGTTGTGACACTGTCAAACAGAGTAACAGTTAATGAACTTAAGTCAAGATATCAGGATGTCACACCAGATGTTAGGACATTGTATCAGTTGATGGAATAAGTTCAGTTTACAGGATGTCACATCAGATGTTGTGACATTGTATCAGTAAATGAAGTAAGTTCAGTTTTTCAGGATGTCCCAACAGATGTTGAGACATCTCAGACCTGTTACCAGAATTAATTAATAACTAACTGATCTGAGATATTTAAGGAGAGTTATCTGGAATTAATTATGGATGGATAAAAACAGAACAAGGCGCATCTGCAGGGAGTTTTGTTATGAAGATTCAGCATAATCAGATGAACTAAATCACCTAGAATCTAGGAAGTAACAAACCCTAATTCAAGGTGATGACATTGGATTTATCAGATCTGAATTATGCAGAATATTCTGGAGATATTATGCAATCATATGTGGTGCTGATCTAGAAGATCTTAACGACTCAATTTAAATTGAAGACAAATATTGAAAAATATAGGTTTCTATATTTAGAGATATTTTAGGAGTTGAAGATCTTTTGGAATATTTGTAGCAGATATTTCTGCATATTTGTAGCAGATATTTCTGCATATTTGTAGCAGCTATTGTTGTGATTGTTTAGGCCCAAATCCAGTTGGGAATAGGTTATAAAAGAAACCCTGTAACCTAGTTTAGAATCAACCCAATCAACCGAAAATGTAAACATTATTAGGGTTGTGTCCTTGTGTCAGCCGTGCATAACAAGTAACTCTATTGTGGCTGTTTCACTTGTGATTCTCGAAGCTTGTAAGCAAGAGAAGTTGTGTGACTTGATTGAAACTGTGAAGTAAGATCAAGCTGTTTTGTTTGAAGTATGACTTCAATTTTATTAAACTTGTAAACAAGATCACTGTGTGATTGAGAGGGAGTGAGTAGGGTACTCTTATCTAAGTTGTGTCTTAGGTAGAAATTGCATTGGGTAGTTATTAAGTGATAGATTAAACAGGGTGGTTTAAGTCTAGAATTAATATTACTTATAGTGGATTTCCTCCTGGCTTGGTAGCCTCCAGATGTAAGTGTGGTTATACACTGAACTGGGTTAACAAATTCTGCTGTGTTCTTTATATCTTTTATGTTTTATGCAGTACCTGAACTGAATGTCCTATCAGATGTCCCAACATCCTGAAGCATGTTTGACTCTGATATATCAGAATTATTTAAGTACTGATATGTATGCCTTACCATGCTTATAAGTAACAGATAAGATGTCTCAACATCATATTCGACATCTGAGTTTGTCATACCAGAATTTCAATTGGTATCAGAGCAGGCATCCTGGTCTGTTTCTGGATGAGATCTAAGGGGGATACTTTCTGGTTCATGGTAAAGGAAGAAGGAGGATATAATGAAAAGTTGTTTGAACTTGAGAGGTTCATATTGGTGTTTGAATGGTCCCTAGAAGTGGAGGATGGACTATTCATCATATGGTGTATATTGGACCAGTCTGGTGTTATCAGGGCTGGAAATTTGCTGGTGAATTGCTGTGTAGCTATGATGTTAAACAGAATGTCCTGACATCTTGGTTCAGAGAATTCTATATTTGAAGGAGGCTTGTATTTTGTTTTCTGTGAGAACTGGAGAACACTTAGTTCAGAATGTTGTGGTTCTTGATGAAAGAAGAGGTTGGAGCCAAAACAAAAGAGTATAATTATCAAATCTTTCATGCGGGAGTGAAAATCTTGATAAGTTATCTCTTAAGCTTATTTATGGTGACCTAATGAGGATATCCTTCCTGGTTATGGTGTCCTATGTTGTTTAGGTATAGCTGGAGAAAATCTCTCCTGTGAAGATACATGTTTATGATTGTCTAAATCATGAACTGAAGGAAGTTTCATCAAGAAAGAAGCTAAATTGATATGTCAATCCTAATGGCTTGACACCACACTACACATCAACAGTTTATGAACCAAGCTTAGTTTTGTGTTCCAGAAGAAGGAAACTGGTGTGATGATGGATGCTTTGGGTGCTAGACAAATGTGTGATGATCACATATGTTTGGAACCTACTCCTAACCTGGAAGAGGAGGCATCTATGCTACATGTTGAAGACTTGGATAATGACTCTGACACAGAGATCATTGCTTCTGTGGACCCTAGCATAGCCAAAAGGCTTAGGGCTAGAAAGGAAAAGAAGACTGCAGGACATTCAACTCCTGAAAAGAAGCAGCCTACTCCAAAGAAAGACAAGGTCAAAGTGATACTTGGTCCTACTAAACAATGGAGCAAGGTGAATAACCAAAAGAGGAAAGCTGTAACTCCACCAGATTCAGATGTTGAAGAGGATGTCCCAACATCCCAACCAAAGAAGAAACCAGCACCCTCAAGGTCCATCTCTGCTGTTCCAGAAGCTCCTCTGGACAATGTTTCATTCCATCATGTGTCAAGTGTGAGCAGATGGAAATTTGTATACCAAAGAAGGGTAGCACTTGAAAGAGAGCTGGGTAGCAATGCACTTGAGTGCACTGAGGTAATTGACCTAATTTCTTCTGCTGGTTTATTCAAAACAGTATCAAACTTTTCACCTTGCTATGAGCTGCTAGTCAAGGAATTCATTGTCAACCTACAAGAGGACTGTGCTGATGGTAAATCAGATGACTTCAGAAAGGTGTATGTAAGAGGGAGATGTGTGGAATTCTCTTCTAGGGTTATCAACCACTATCTAGAAAGAGAATCTGATGGACCTAATGAGCTGGGAAAGACAAATAACCATGTGTGCAAGGTCATCACTGCTAATCAATTCAAAGCTTGGCCAGTCAAGGGGAAATTTTCTGTTAGCTTGCTGACAAGGAAGGATGCAATGCTGCATAGGATTGGCACTTCAAATTGGGTCCCTACCAACCATACCTCCTCAATAGCAACTGAATTGAGCAGGTTCATATATGCTGTGGGCACCCAAGCAAAGCTGGACTTTGGGGCTTATATTTTTGATCAGACATTGAAGCATGTTGGAACATCTGCAACAAAGCTTCCCATTACTTTTCCCTCTCTGCTATGTGGAATCATACTAAGCCAGTATCCAGGTATCCTCAATGAGAAGAATTCAGTATGCAAAAGAAAAAGTCCTATGGCCTTCCATTACAAACTTTTCTTGAGCCATCATGCTGCTGATGTTGAAGCTTCCACTAGGACATCTGCTGGACCTTCAAAAGCAAAGACTCCCATATCCAAAGCTGCCTTGATTGCAGATCTGAAGAACACTTGCAAAAATCTGGATGCCAGGAAGAAAAAGCTTGAGGAAGTATTTCAAAGGCTGGAGCTGGAAGAGGTTACTCAGAATACTGATGAATCTAATGATGAATCTGAAGATGAAGAAGCTTCTAAATGTATTTACAAATGTGGGTGAAAAATGCATGACTTTGGTCATGATTAAAGCTAGCAATGTGACCAACAATTGCTAGAAGCAAGGGAAGAATGTCAGATTGGGAAGTCTGATCAGAATGGTTGTTGAACTGGTAGTCTCTTCCACTACTAGTCATGGATAGTGGCAGTATAAACCCTTTGTAGCAAGCAAACTAAGAGCATCTGTTTTGGAATATAAAATCAAGTGTGGATATTTATCAGTTGTGCTCTTTGTATGTTCATCAGGGGTGTGAAATTGAGAATTAGTGGAGTACATGCTCAGCTGGAGTATTGTTTATCCATGACATGAGGAGATCTTGCTAATCTTATCTAGAGCTAACCTTAAAATCCTTCAAAAGTAAAAGATCAGATTGTGTAGAACTATCTGATAAGGTATTATACAAGGATTTAAGATCAATTGTTGTTTGTGGAATTCACAAATATTTGATTGATTATCCTTGTGATTCAAGATTGGTGATGTTCAAAAAGATGTTGGAACATCTTATCATCAGAGTTTGTGCAGAATCATGGGAGAGGTATTGCATAAGCTGTAACATTGGCTTCAGTCTTGTGTGACAGGAGTTATGTAATTCTGGAAAGTTTCTTGGCAAGAACTTGTCTGGATATTGTTGATGCTAAAGATGGAGATGAAAGACCATGAACATATCATAATCTTGGTAACTACTTGGATTGGTTTATTTCTGATCTAGGTGTAGTCCAGAATGCTCATCATGGAGTTAAGATAGGTGGAGATATCATAAATTTGTTTAGACTGCCTTACTCAAGGAAAGGTGGCATCCTTGGTATAGTTTTGAGGTGTAGTTCTTAACTATTCCTTATGAATAATCAGACAGTGGCAGGTTTGAAGACTTTGGAGAAACATTGGAAGTTTCTCATCAATATGTGTTATTGGTAAGAACTTCTGCAAAACCAATAGAATGGAGGTTGTTTACTCAAACTTGATGGATAAATCAAGTCTATGAGAGCATGGAACTCTTGTTCTATAAAGGAAGGAGGTTCTTTCAAGTGGCAGAAGAAGGAACTGAATTTAACAGATGGATGTGGGCTAATAATGTTTAAACATCTAGTTCAACATCAGAGTCTAATTGGTGAAGATCAACTTTTTTGATCAGGATATCTTTGGAAGATTTATTATAAACGTGAAGAAGACAAAAGTGGCAATTGGCTTTTTCATATGAGGATTCATAAAGAAGGTTATCAAAATGTGGTAATTGGTTGATCTTTAAAGTAGATTCGAAGAATCAAGATAATCAGAGTGTGGCAGCTGGTTGTTCTTGAGGATTGTCTTGGAACAAATTGCTCTTGGGCAGAGGAGTGATGAGTTGAAGACTCAAGAGGATTTATTCTTCTTGAAGGTGGATGAGAGTTTATCACTCTTTTTGGATTTATGATTCTAACTGGTGGCACAGTGTAGTTGAAGATTTTCAGTTCTTGGATTACTATGCTATAGTAAGTCCAGTTGGTGGAGCACATCTAGGATCATGGTGATAAGGTCTTGGTGTATGAAAAATGTTCTAACTAAGTGTTAGTACATTATCTGGGGTGTTTATCTACATGGTTTCTATTATTAGACTACCTAATCATATGGGAGAATGATGAAGTAGATGATCTATATTGGAAGAAACATGTAGAAGAGACTGGAAGTGTTCCTCGTGCTAAAAAGCCAAGAACTCCAAAAAGATCAAGTTTTCAGCAAGACCAAAGGCATACCTTCACCATTGTACTACACTCCAAAAGCTTCTGAATATGTGGATGATTCCATAAAGGAGTTGGTAACCAAAATCCTATCTGAGCAAAGAGTGGTAAGTGGCATATCTATCCCTCTGAACATTATGCCAGCCCCACAAGAAGATCAACAAACTCAGGCTGCAAAGGACACTCATGCTCAACAGGATGTCCCAATAGATGTTGAAACATCTGAGGACCAGAAAAAGGCCTTCAATAATTGTGATGAAGAAGCATCTGAGGATCAGCACAAGGCCTCAACTGAATAGCACATCTCTGTTGATCCACCAGAAGTATATCAGGCTTAGTGTCAAGAACCTGTGTGCTAGAAGATGTTCATCTTGTGTAGTCTGTGGTAACTACAAACCCAGAAAGGAATCAGGTATGCTTTGGTACAAGAAGTGAATGTGTTCGATTGGGAATTGAACAGAGAGTGAGCTCTTGAAGACATGAAGATGCGTCTTATGTTTTCCTTTCATCAATGTACAGAGAAGCATGGAGTATCCTAGACAGGGGGAGTGTGTTACAATTATGTGCACTTGATTTTGTGGTGTTAAGGGGGAGTAATACCTTAACCAGATAAGGAGAATCATAAGAGTCTAGAAGGCTATATTACATAAAGCTTTTCTCTGCAGTTTATGTTTGATTCTTGAGGAATTGTGTGTGTTTCAAGCTTATGGAGATTATATACCTCTATTTTTATGGTACCTTTGTCTTTTCATGGCTAAAAAGGAGGAGAAGTAATAGTGTGAGGTTATATATGAAGATGTGATATTAAGGAACTTCTACATAAGGTACTACTACACCTGTATGTAAATTAGTTTTAGCCAAAATAAGCCAAAGGGGGAGATTGTTAATGCTATTATTTTATGATTGGCATTATGTTTGGTAAAACTAATATGGCTGGAAAATGTTGAATAAGAAGTTCCATATTAACATAGTATAGACTCTGGAAGAACATGTCAAACATGATGTCCTGACATGGTGGCACAGATAAATGTGGAAGTTGTCAAAGAAGATGTTGAATTCAGTTCAGAATGTCCTATCAGATGTTGGGACATTATCAAACAGAGTAGAAGAACTTAATTCAGGATGTCCCAACAGATGTTGTCATATGTTACAGTCAGATGTCAAAGAAGATGTTGAAACATCTGCAAATGTCATGACAGAATTACTGTCATATGTTACAGTCAGATGTCAAAGAAGATGTTGAAACATCTGCAAATGTCATGACAGAATTACTGTCATATGTTACAGACAGATGTCAAAGAAGATGTTGAAACATCTGCAAATGTCATGACAGAATTACTGTCATATGCTACAGACAGATGTCAAAGAAGATGTTGAAACATCTGCAAATGTCATGACAGATGTCAAAGAGAATGTTGAAACATCTGCAACTGTCATGACAACATTACTGTCATATGTTACATATAGATATCAAACAAGAAGTGTTGAACTTAGTTCAGGATGTCACACCAAATGTTGTGACACTGTCAAACAGAGTAACAGTTAATGAACTTAAGTCAAGATATCAGGATGTCACACCAGATGTTAGGACATTGTATCAGTTGATGGAATAAGTTCAGTTTACAGGATGTCACATCAGATGTTGTGACATTGTATCAGTAAATGAAGTAAGTTCAGTTTTTCAGGATGTCCCAACAGATGTTGAGACATCTCAGACCTGTTACCAGAATTAATTAATAACTAACTGATCTGAGATATTTAAGGAGAGTTATCTGGAATTAATTATGGATGGATAAAAACAGAACAAGGCGCATCTGCAGGGAGTTTTGTTATGAAGATTCAGCATAATCAGATGAACTAAATCACCTAGAATCTAGGAAGTAACAAACCCTAATTCAAGGTGATGACATTGGATTTATCAGATCTGAATTATGCAGAATATTCTGGAGATATTATGCAATCATATGTGGTGCTGATCTAGAAGATCTTAACGACTCAATTTAAATTGAAGACAAATATTGAAAAATATAGGTTTCTATATTTAGAGATATTTTAGGAGTTGAAGATCTTTTGGAATATTTGTAGCAGATATTTCTGCATATTTGTAGCAGATATTTCTGCATATTTGTAGCAGCTATTGTTGTGATTGTTTAGGCCCAAATCCAGTTGGGAATAGGTTATAAAAGAAACCCTGTAACCTAGTTTAGAATCAACCCAATCAACCGAAAATGTAAACATTATTAGGGTTGTGTCCTTGTGTCAGCCGTGCATAACAAGTAACTCTATTGTGGCTGTTTCACTTGTGATTCTCGAAGCTTGTAAGCAAGAGAAGTTGTGTGACTTGATTGAAACTGTGAAGTAAGATCAAGCTGTTTTGTTTGAAGTATGACTTCAATTTTATTAAACTTGTAAACAAGATCACTGTGTGATTGAGAGGGAGTGAGTAGGGTACTCTTATCTAAGTTGTGTCTTAGGTAGAAATTGCATTGGGTAGTTATTAAGTGATAGATTAAACAGGGTGGTTTAAGTCTAGAATTAATATTACTTATAGTGGATTTCCTCCTGGCTTGGTAGCCTCCAGATGTAAGTGTGGTTATACACTGAACTGGGTTAACAAATTCTGCTGTGTTCTTTATATCTTTTATGTTTTATGCAGTACCTGAACTGAATGTCCTATCAGATGTCCCAACATCCTGAAGCATGTTTGACTCTGATATATCAGAATTATTTAAGTACTGATATGTATGCCTTACCATGCTTATAAGTAACAGATAAGATGTCTCAACATCATATTCGACATCTGAGTTTGTCATACCAGAATTTCAATTGGTATCAGAGCAGGCATCCTGGTCTGTTTCTGGATGAGATCTAAGGGGGATACTTTCTGGTTCATGGTAAAGGAAGAAGGAGGATATAATGAAAAGTTGTTTGAACTTGAGAGGTTCATATTGGTGTTTGAATGGTCCCTAGAAGTGGAGGATGGACTATTCATCATATGGTGTATATTGGACCAGTCTGGTGTTATCAGGGCTGGAAATTTGCTGGTGAATTGCTGTGTAGCTATGATGTTAAACAGAATGTCCTGACATCTTGGTTCAGAGAATTCTATATTTGAAGGAGGCTTGTATTTTGTTTTCTGTGAGAACTGGAGAACACTTAGTTCAGAATGTTGTGGTTCTTGATGAAAGAAGAGGTTGGAGCCAAAACAAAAGAGTATAATTATCAAATCTTTCATGCGGGAGTGAAAATCTTGATAAGTTATCTCTTAAGCTTATTTATGGTGACCTAATGAGGATATCCTTCCTGGTTATGGTGTCCTATGTTGTTTAGGTATAGCTGGAGAAAATCTCTCCTGTGAAGATACATGTTTATGATTGTCTAAATCATGAACTGAAGGAAGTTTCATCAAGAAAGAAGCTAAATTGATATGTCAATCCTAATGGCTTGACACCACACTACACATCAACAGTTTATGAACCAAGCTTAGTTTTGTGTTCCAGAAGAAGGAAACTGGTGTGATGATGGATGCTTTGGGTGCTAGACAAATGTGTGATGATCACATATGTTTGGAACCTACTCCTAACCTGGAAGAGGAGGCATCTATGCTACATGTTGAAGACTTGGATAATGACTCTGACACAGAGATCATTGCTTCTGTGGACCCTAGCATAGCCAAAAGGCTTAGGGCTAGAAAGGAAAAGAAGACTGCAGGACATTCAACTCCTGAAAAGAAGCAGCCTACTCCAAAGAAAGACAAGGTCAAAGTGATACTTGGTCCTACTAAACAATGGAGCAAGGTGAATAACCAAAAGAGGAAAGCTGTAACTCCACCAGATTCAGATGTTGAAGAGGATGTCCCAACATCCCAACCAAAGAAGAAACCAGCACCCTCAAGGTCCATCTCTGCTGTTCCAGAAGCTCCTCTGGACAATGTTTCATTCCATCATGTGTCAAGTGTGAGCAGATGGAAATTTGTATACCAAAGAAGGGTAGCACTTGAAAGAGAGCTGGGTAGCAATGCACTTGAGTGCACTGAGGTAATTGACCTAATTTCTTCTGCTGGTTTATTCAAAACAGTATCAAACTTTTCACCTTGCTATGAGCTGCTAGTCAAGGAATTCATTGTCAACCTACAAGAGGACTGTGCTGATGGTAAATCAGATGACTTCAGAAAGGTGTATGTAAGAGGGAGATGTGTGGAATTCTCTTCTAGGGTTATCAACCACTATCTAGAAAGAGAATCTGATGGACCTAATGAGCTGGGAAAGACAAATAACCATGTGTGCAAGGTCATCACTGCTAATCAATTCAAAGCTTGGCCAGTCAAGGGGAAATTTTCTGTTAGCTTGCTGACAAGGAAGGATGCAATGCTGCATAGGATTGGCACTTCAAATTGGGTCCCTACCAACCATACCTCCTCAATAGCAACTGAATTGAGCAGGTTCATATATGCTGTGGGCACCCAAGCAAAGCTGGACTTTGGGGCTTATATTTTTGATCAGACATTGAAGCATGTTGGAACATCTGCAACAAAGCTTCCCATTACTTTTCCCTCTCTGCTATGTGGAATCATACTAAGCCAGTATCCAGGTATCCTCAATGAGAAGAATTCAGTATGCAAAAGAAAAAGTCCTATGGCCTTCCATTACAAACTTTTCTTGAGCCATCATGCTGCTGATGTTGAAGCTTCCACTAGGACATCTGCTGGACCTTCAAAAGCAAAGACTCCCATATCCAAAGCTGCCTTGATTGCAGATCTGAAGAACACTTGCAAAAATCTGGATGCCAGGAAGAAAAAGCTTGAGGAAGTATTTCAAAGGCTGGAGCTGGAAGAGGTTACTCAGAATACTGATGAATCTAATGATGAATCTGAAGATGAAGAAGCTTCTAAATGTATTTACAAATGTGGGTGAAAAATGCATGACTTTGGTCATGATTAAAGCTAGCAATGTGACCAACAATTGCTAGAAGCAAGGGAAGAATGTCAGATTGGGAAGTCTGATCAGAATGGTTGTTGAACTGGTAGTCTCTTCCACTACTAGTCATGGATAGTGGCAGTATAAACCCTTTGTAGCAAGCAAACTAAGAGCATCTGTTTTGGAATATAAAATCAAGTGTGGATATTTATCAGTTGTGCTCTTTGTATGTTCATCAGGGGTGTGAAATTGAGAATTAGTGGAGTACATGCTCAGCTGGAGTATTGTTTATCCATGACATGAGGAGATCTTGCTAATCTTATCTAGAGCTAACCTTAAAATCCTTCAAAAGTAAAAGATCAGATTGTGTAGAACTATCTGATAAGGTATTATACAAGGATTTAAGATCAATTGTTGTTTGTGGAATTCACAAATATTTGATTGATTATCCTTGTGATTCAAGATTGGTGATGTTCAAAAAGATGTTGGAACATCTTATCATCAGAGTTTGTGCAGAATCATGGGAGAGGTATTGCATAAGCTGTAACATTGGCTTCAGTCTTGTGTGACAGGAGTTATGTAATTCTGGAAAGTTTCTTGGCAAGAACTTGTCTGGATATTGTTGATGCTAAAGATGGAGATGAAAGACCATGAACATATCATAATCTTGGTAACTACTTGGATTGGTTTATTTCTGATCTAGGTGTAGTCCAGAATGCTCATCATGGAGTTAAGATAGGTGGAGATATCATAAATTTGTTTAGACTGCCTTACTCAAGGAAAGGTGGCATCCTTGGTATAGTTTTGAGGTGTAGTTCTTAACTATTCCTTATGAATAATCAGACAGTGGCAGGTTTGAAGACTTTGGAGAAACATTGGAAGTTTCTCATCAATATGTGTTATTGGTAAGAACTTCTGCAAAACCAATAGAATGGAGGTTGTTTACTCAAACTTGATGGATAAATCAAGTCTATGAGAGCATGGAACTCTTGTTCTATAAAGGAAGGAGGTTCTTTCAAGTGGCAGAAGAAGGAACTGAATTTAACAGATGGATGTGGGCTAATAATGTTTAAACATCTAGTTCAACATCAGAGTCTAATTGGTGAAGATCAACTTTTTTGATCAGGATATCTTTGGAAGATTTATTATAAACGTGAAGAAGACAAAAGTGGCAATTGGCTTTTTCATATGAGGATTCATAAAGAAGGTTATCAAAATGTGGTAATTGGTTGATCTTTAAAGTAGATTCGAAGAATCAAGATAATCAGAGTGTGGCAGCTGGTTGTTCTTGAGGATTGTCTTGGAACAAATTGCTCTTGGGCAGAGGAGTGATGAGTTGAAGACTCAAGAGGATTTATTCTTCTTGAAGGTGGATGAGAGTTTATCACTCTTTTTGGATTTATGATTCTAACTGGTGGCACAGTGTAGTTGAAGATTTTCAGTTCTTGGATTACTATGCTATAGTAAGTCCAGTTGGTGGAGCACATCTAGGATCATGGTGATAAGGTCTTGGTGTATGAAAAATGTTCTAACTAAGTGTTAGTACATTATCTGGGGTGTTTATCTACATGGTTTCTATTATTAGACTACCTAATCATATGGGAGAATGATGAAGTAGATGATCTATATTGGAAGAAACATGTAGAAGAGACTGGAAGTGTTCCTCGTGCTAAAAAGCCAAGAACTCCAAAAAGATCAAGTTTTCAGCAAGACCAAAGGCATACCTTCACCATTGTACTACACTCCAAAAGCTTCTGAATATGTGGATGATTCCATAAAGGAGTTGGTAACCAAAATCCTATCTGAGCAAAGAGTGGTAAGTGGCATATCTATCCCTCTGAACATTATGCCAGCCCCACAAGAAGATCAACAAACTCAGGCTGCAAAGGACACTCCTGCTCAACAGGATGTCCCAATAGATGTTGAAACATCTGAGGACCAGAAAAAGGCCTTCAATAATTGTGATGAAGAAGCATCTGAGGATCAGCACAAGGCCTCAACTGAATAGCACATCTCTGTTGATCCACCAGAAGTATATCAGGCTTAGTGTCAAGAACCTGTGTGCTAGAAGATGTTCATCTTGTGTAGTCTGTGGTAACTACAAACCCAGAAAGGAATCAGGTATGCTTTGGTACAAGAAGTGAATGTGTTCGATTGGGAATTGAACAGAGAGTGAGCTCTTGAAGACATGAAGATGCGTCTTATGTTTTCCTTTCATCAATGTACAGAGAAGCATGGAGTATCCTAGACAGGGGGAGTGTGTTACAATTATGTGCACTTGATTTTGTGGTGTTAAGGGGGAGTAATACCTTAACCAGATAAGGAGAATCATAAGAGTCTAGAAGGCTATATTACATAAAGCTTTTCTCTGCAGTTTATGTTTGATTCTTGAGGAATTGTGTGTGTTTCAAGCTTATGGAGATTATATACCTCTATTTTTATGGTACCTTTGTCTTTTCATGGCTAAAAAGGAGGAGAAGTAATAGTGTGAGGTTATATATGAAGATGTGATATTAAGGAACTTCTACATAAGGTACTACTACACCTGTATGTAAATTAGTTTTAGCCAAAATAAGCCAAAGGGGGAGATTGTTAATGCTATTATTTTATGATTGGCATTATGTTTGGTAAAACTAATATGGCTGGAAAATGTTGAATAAGAAGTTCCATATTAACATAGTATAGACTCTGGAAGAACATGTCAAACATGATGTCCTGACATGGTGGCACAGATAAATGTGGAAGTTGTCAAAGAAGATGTTGAATTCAGTTCAGAATGTCCTATCAGATGTTGGGACATTATCAAACAGAGTAGAAGAACTTAATTCAGGATGTCCCAACAGATGTTGTCATATGTTACAGTCAGATGTCAAAGAAGATGTTGAAACATCTGCAAATGTCATGACAGAATTACTGTCATATGTTACAGTCAGATGTCAAAGAAGATGTTGAAACATCTGCAAATGTCATGACAGAATTACTGTCATATGTTACAGACAGATGTCAAAGAAGATGTTGAAACATCTGCAAATGTCATGACAGAATTACTGTCATATGCTACAGACAGATGTCAAAGAAGATGTTGAAACATCTGCAAATGTCATGACAGATGTCAAAGAGAATGTTGAAACATCTGCAACTGTCATGACAACATTACTGTCATATGTTACATATAGATATCAAACAAGAAGTGTTGAACTTAGTTCAGGATGTCACACCAAATGTTGTGACACTGTCAAACAGAGTAACAGTTAATGAACTTAAGTCAAGATATCAGGATGTCACACCAGATGTTAGGACATTGTATCAGTTGATGGAATAAGTTCAGTTTACAGGATGTCACATCAGATGTTGTGACATTGTATCAGTAAATGAAGTAAGTTCAGTTTTTCAGGATGTCCCAACAGATGTTGAGACATCTCAGACCTGTTACCAGAATTAATTAATAACTAACTGATCTGAGATATTTAAGGAGAGTTATCTGGAATTAATTATGGATGGATAAAAACAGAACAAGGCGCATCTGCAGGGAGTTTTGTTATGAAGATTCAGCATAATCAGATGAACTAAATCACCTAGAATCTAGGAAGTAACAAACCCTAATTCAAGGTGATGACATTGGATTTATCAGATCTGAATTATGCAGAATATTCTGGAGATATTATGCAATCATATGTGGTGCTGATCTAGAAGATCTTAAAGACTCAATTTAAATTGAAGACAAATATTGAAAAATATAGGTTTCTATATTTAGAGATATTTTAGGAGTTGAAGATCTTTTGGAATATTTGTAGCAGATATTTCTGCATATTTGTAGCAGATATTTCTGCATATTTGTAGCAGCTATTGTTGTGATTGTTTAGGCCCAAATCCAGTTGGGAATAGGTTATAAAAGAAACCCTGTAACCTAGTTTAGAATCAACCCAATCAACCGAAAATGTAAACATTATTAGGGTTGTGTCCTTGTGTCAGCCGTGCATAACAAGTAACTCTATTGTGGCTGTTTCACTTGTGATTCTCGAAGCTTGTAAGCAAGAGAAGTTGTGTGACTTGATTGAAACTGTGAAGTAAGATCAAGCTGTTTTGTTTGAAGTATGACTTCAATTTTATTAAACTTGTAAACAAGATCACTGTGTGATTGAGAGGGAGTGAGTAGGGTACTCTTATCTAAGTTGTGTCTTAGGTAGAAATTGCATTGGGTAGTTATTAAGTGATAGATTAAACAGGGTGGTTTAAGTCTAGAATTAATATTACTTATAGTGGATTTCCTCCTGGCTTGGTAGCCTCCAGATGTAAGTGTGGTTATACACTGAACTGGGTTAACAAATTCTGCTGTGTTCTTTATATCTTTTATGTTTTATGCAGTACCTGAACTGAATGTCCTATCAGATGTCCCAACATCCTGAAGCATGTTTGACTCTGATATATCAGAATTATTTAAGTACTGATATGTATGCCTTACCATGCTTATAAGTAACAGATAAGATGTCTCAACATCATATTCGACATCTGAGTCTGTCATACCAGAATTTCACTTACCATAAATGGTTATAGGACATTTCAAACACACACGGTTAGTCGTAACTGAACCATCAACAGGCATTTCAATCAACATATTACCATTCATAACAGTCAAAGGTAAATTCAACCTGGTCGCACACTCAATCAAAATAAACGAATGAGTAGCTCCAGTATCAATTATAGCAACCAACTCAACATCATTAATAAAACAAGTATCCCTCTAATCAAGTTGTCCTTCTTCTGAGCATCTGAGCCACTCAAGGCCAACACTTTACTAGTATTATGAGCCACAGTAGCAACCTTTTTCGGTTTCAGGCACTGAGTATTGAAATGTCCGTCTTCACCATAATTGAAATAAGTTGGCTCATCATTCGTGCACTCATTCTTCATATGGACCTTCTTACCACATCTATAGCATCTTATCACAATAGTAGTAGACACATCATACTTCTGACCTGCTTCGCCATACTTATAGCACTTGAAAGGAGTAGAACCCTCTCCCCCACTTGGCTTCTTACCATCATTACCCTTTGACTTCCCCTTGTCATTTGGAGTTACATAAGGCTTCCCTCGAAAATGACCCTTGTCTCTCTTCTCACTCACCTGCTTATAATGAGCAGATCGAGCTCGACTATCCTCATCATAGATCCTACTCTTATCCACAAGCTCAACATACCTGTGGATCTGCTGACAACCAATCGCTTACTTGATTTCAGCCTCATCCCATTCTCAAACTTCAAACACTTGGACAACTCAGCATCATCACGGTTGTAGTGAGGACAGAACTTCACCAACCTCTCGAACTTGGAAGCCTACTCTGCCACCGTCATGTTCCCCTACTTCAGTTCCAATAACTCTACCTTTTTCTTGCCACAGGCGTCTTCTGGAAAGTACTTATGCGGATTGTTCCTCTGAAAAAAACCCAAGGCATGAAACTCATCCCAAATGTTATTCTGCGTCGTAGCATGAGCAAGTGCAGCTACCGCATCCGCAAGAGCATGATTCGAAGATATTCTACAAATCACCAACAACATCAGAAACAAGTCAATCCTCAAAACACTCAAATACAAAAACCGACACGACTAACAACGACACAACACGACCAACCGACCGACCTGCTCTGATACCACTAGTGTAACACCCTTTCTACCCCTTCACAAATTAAGCAATTTAAATCAAATATAAGAGTACAACTCATTAAAAAGGGCATCGCATTGCTTCTTAAATCACAAATCATAAACATCACTTAGAGCCTGTCCCGTAACACGGGTTCATAAAATCATGAAAACAACATGAATCTTTTCTTCATAAATGTGCAGCAGAAAAACAAATAAGTCATAATTCCTCTTTTATAAAACAAAACCCATAACTCGCTCTAAAGAAACATTTTATCAAAATATTTAAACAACATTTCAGCATTTTAATCCAAATAAAACATAACATTCAAGTGAAACCCATCCCGATGTTACAAGACACAGAGCAAGACTCCATTTCTAACTAACTCGACAACTCACTATCTCTAAGTCACGCACGTACCGAGCTAACCTTGATTATCTGTAGGATGGCATAATAGACCATCAACAGAAGACAAGCAGGGTGAGTAAATTCACATTCCATAATATAATATAGAAGTAAGAATTTACAACAATCAACAACAACAATAATTCATTTATAACTCATTTGTACATATTCTCATCATCAATATCACGTCATAGAAATATTCACCATGCTCACTAAATACACATCATCAAATATGTCTCATCATTATACAAAACATCAACATACTCATGCTATGTCATTTAGAATGAAATTCAACCTCTTACTAATGCATGTGGTACCGAAACATCCTCATGTGATGGACACTAGGACATCAACCCTCCCTTAAGGGAGTACACCATAAACAGCATATCACTTAAATCCACACAATGGAATTGAAGCTACCAATGGACCGAAGTCCCCTCATAAATTCAATTCCATGAATGCAAGATGCAATAATACACATCATCCTTAAAACGTCATAAAATTGCATCCGCATTCATTATTAAACAATCATTCCTTATACTCATTCATAACATCATGTACATACTCATGGAACATCATACAATGCACTCATCCTACATCATATATCTACATCATGAAATCATACATCATAACTCGAATAAAATCAAAGAATTCATCATACATCACTTAACTACTAACTCTACTCATATAGCCTCCAAGACACGTCATGTGACAACTCTACAATGTCATAGCAACCTAGAGCATATTACCTTAAAAACAATTTTCAAAATTAAAACATTTTTCCAAGTTTCTCAGGGCTCGCTAAGCGAGACACCACGCTCACTAAGCTCCCAACTCACTGACTCTTCTCGCTAAGCGAGTTGTAGCTCGCTAAGCGAGCTTCGCGATTTCTGCAGAACGTTTCTGCGATTTCAATCTTCTCCTTCTACGATTAAACTCCTCTAAAACCCATAATTCAACAATATTACCTCAGAAAACCTCATTAACATCAACATTCAACATAATAACACCATCTACATCATGTACATCATTGTATTCATCAAATCATCATGAATTCATCATTAACAACACAAAATCATCAATCAAAACCCTATTCTCTAAACCACACCACAAAACCCCAATTACATTCCCATATTATAATATCGAAAGGAAAATACTCCATATACCTTAATTTTCGTAAGCTTTCGGTAAACTC